>JAIFZK010000024.1:12492500-12535000 GCA_027481765.1 Tenualosa thibaudeaui
GATGAGTCAGTATTGGACCTGTCTCTGATATCAGTGTCAGATCAATGCCATCCCTGGGCGTTGGCGTCTCAGATCACAACTCAAGGATCTTCTCTCTCCCAGTTCAGTTCACTTCCATTCAATCCACTCTCTTTGTGCCGTCACAGGCCACCCAAGGTTGAAATCTCTTGAGACCTGCTGACCACACAGCCACTGCAGTTCATTCAGCTGTGCCCTTAAACCACAGTCACGCTGAAGGGTAAAAACACACTTCCTCTGACAGCTACATACAGCATGTAAAGCTAACACATCTGCTAGCCCAAAATAAAACCCACAACACCAGCAAAGCAACCTAGCTAGCACCATGCTAAAGAAAGCAACGACAACAAGCAACACTGCCCATTCAGCTGCAAAGAAGTGTTTAACCTAATGTCTCATTTGGATGAAGTCTGGGTGAGGCAGTGAGCCATCTTTTGGACTAAAGAGGGAAGATTGCTTTGATTATTTAGTTGGCTGACAAGATGCATCATTTGAGATTCAGCCAAGTGGGATAACACCCCTCGAGGGCCTGTATTTCGTAAATTTTCCATTATCTTTGTTTGATAAGATAGCGAAAAGCAGACAGGAAAGAAAAGGAGAGTGGTGACAGAGTTTGAGAAATAAACTAAAATAAACTCTTTTCAGAGTCCAACTTGGGTCTCTGTTTGTACCAAGTACAGCATGTAAAGTACAACACAGATGCAACTGCTGTGCTATGGTTTCCCCATGTCGTGCCCTTTGAGAACGATTATATGGTCTCTATTGACCACAATGGAAATTAGTTTTTTTTTTCAGTCAGTACAGGGCCTCACAGACACAAATAGCCCACACAAATAAATCACATACACCTTTGGTCCCTCCACCTCCACACCTACCTATGCACTTGCATTTGGGGGCAACACCTAGGCAGCCCAGCTTTGAAAACATCCATTAGCGTTTGGGTCGGGTGGAGGCCCTTGGACGCAGAGCTAATAAGGGGAATGGAAATGGCAGGCGCAGCTCAATGGGTGTAATGACCAAGCTCACTACAGCCACAACAACCACAACCACAGGTGAGCAGCTCTCAGAGACAGTGGACATTATTGCCCCCATACACACACAAGCACAGAGTGCAATAATATAGGAGTCCTAACTTTGTTTTTTAACTGAATGTCTGGTGATCTTCTTAACTTCTCTGCCTCTCTCTCTCTCTCTCTCTATCTCTCTGACAGCTGCTGTTGTGTGTGCCCTGAAATCCCCAGGAATGAACTCCATGTCATCACGAGGTGTGAAGAATGTTCTGGCAGCAGAGTGGCCGCTGGGTAAGGCCAAGGATTAGGGAATAAAGCCGAGGCCCTCAGCTGGGGAGGAGGTGAGGGGCGAGGGGCGAGGGGCGAGGGGCAGGGTTGGGGGAGCCTGACCAGCCAAACAGAGGGCCGTGCACCACGCCAGTGAAGGGTGTGGGAAAACCCAACCATAATACCCAGGAACTCTTCCCTCATTACCCATAATGCACATGTGAAACCCATCAAAATCTGATCAGGTGAGCCGGCACGGTGAAAAGCGGGAAATGGGAACAGCGAGGATGTAAATGAATTAATGAAATTAGTCCCTCTGAGATCAGGGACAGGAGGACAGGAGGAGAGGAAGAGAGGGAAGAGAAGAGAGAAGAAGAGAACAGAAGAGAAGAGAGCAAGAGATGACAAGAGAAGAGAATAGTGGAAAGCAAGAGAGGACAACAGAAGAAGGGAAAAGAAGAACAGAACAGAAAAAGACAGGAAGAGAAAAGTAGACAAGACAAGAGAAGAGAGCGGTAGAGAAGACAGTGAAGAGAGAGAAAGAGCAAGAGGAAGAGAAGCCATTGCTCTACTCTCTTCTGTGGCTCTCATAAAATCATGCTGAGGTGAGCCAGTGGAAGAGGAGCGCAGGTTAAGTTGAATAATAAAAATAAGAGAAGAGAAGAGAAGAGAAGCAGAGAAAAAAGAAGAGAAGAGACGAGAAGAGAAGCGTAGAAAAGAGAAGCATATTGCTCAACTCGGACTTATGATTCTCATAACCACGGTCAATAAACACAGGTAAAAGGTTGACGAGTGGATAAGACCATAAGATAAGACCAAACTAATCAGGAGGAGATACTCCAGGAGAAAGGGAAGAAAGAGTGGAGCAGATGTGGATGAGTGATCTGGGATCTGTGATCTGTCCTCCATGCTTCCCCTGCCCTGATCCTCCCTTGGCCAACCCCTGACCTCAAGAGCCTAGGATTGACCTTGCCAGAGGGGGGTGGAAGCCGCAGTGACCAGAGCATGTAGTCGTGCAACCCGGCAGAGCCACGCGTGCGCGCACACACACACACACACACGCACACAACTGTGGCTTGACTCTCACATGTATAGCATCCTCAGGCCTACTAAGCCTCTTTGCTGATGAAGGGCTAATCAGGCTTGTGAACACAACTCTCTAGGGTCTCAAACAGCCACACAGCTCCGATGCTTGCTATTCTCATGTTATTCTCCCTACGCTATCTTAGTCCCCCCTCTCTGTCACTCTCCTAGTCTCTGTTTTCAATAAACTCAGTGGTTAGCAAGGTCGAAATGTCTTAAGCTAGCATTTAATTACTCTCTGGAAAACAGGTCAGGTCCATCATTGCTTGCAGCTGTGCAGCTCTCCCTGCTTGGCCAAATCATATGGACATATCTTGACCTGGGAGCTGCGCTAGACTACTTCCTGCTTGTTTGTCATGTGAATGTGTGTGTGAGTGTGTGTGTGCGCGTGCGTGTATGTATATTACATACAACAGAATCTGGAAGTGTCAAGAGAATGTGTGTTTGTTTGAATAAATTATGTGCACACACTTATGGCTCTGTTTTGTAAAATTTCAAAGCATTTGGTAAAACGAGCACTTATTTCCTCAACCTAGAACAAAAGAAAGTGACACAGAAAATTGTACATTTCAGGTGGTATGCAGCATGTATAACAGCGGTATGCCATTTCGGAAACAGCAACAGTATTGTGAGCCGTTAGCTTGCAGTAGTTCCTTTGCTACTAGGATGACTTTAAAAACAGGCCTCGGGGGGTGTGAAAACAAGGCAGTGACTGGGCTTCCAAACTCCAGCAGGGCGACTACATGACTTCCTAGGGTTTTCTGACCCTATGCTATGTTTGTAAGAGATGGAAAAAGAGAGAGATGAGGGTGGGTGGAGAACCAAAACAAGAAAGATTTCAAGAGCAGGAATAGAAAGAGGGAGAGAGAGAGGTAGAGAAGAGACAGAGTGAGAGAGTGAGAGAAAGAGATAAAACATGCAACTTTAATGAAGTCCTGTAGATTTCCTCTGAAACGCACTCCATGTCATGTGCACACCTCCTACGCATTCTTACAGCAGCCCATGGGCCTCCTGGGAGAAGCGCTTGTTTGCCACACTAGTTAGTCACCCACTGCTAGCATCTGCACAGAGCCCCTTCCATGAGCGGCACAAAAAAACTACTAGCCCAGCAGACCTTAATTATTCATAAGCCTTCAAATAGCCCTGTGAAGTTCAAGCCAATGTCAGGATTCTGAGTTCTACGTGGATCTAGATCTCCCATTCCGGTGGATGTAAGGCTGGAGGTTGCCTCCAGGGGGCAGTCAGGTTTTTATGAGCAGGTTTGCCACTCCAGGTTGTCTTAGGCTTAAAGCATGTGGGTTCTGTCTGGCTGTTGTTGTCTTTAGCCTGAATATCAGTGGTCCATCTTAAGGTAAGCTTTACTGGGATTATTCTGTCACCAAACACCCCCCAGCTAGGAGCAGATCTAAGATCATGCACACATGCCTCCTACCCTTCTCCTTCACACTGTACACAAGTTGTGTCTCCAACATTTCAAGACACTACAAACCATCGATGAAACTGTACTGTACAAACTCTACTGTACAGACCATGTCATTTTAGTGTGAGATAGGCAGCTAAAGAAACTGAATCTTGCCTGGGTTTTAAGAATACAATAATCTCATTTTCAAGATCTGGGTCATCTAAACCGGCTTTAGGAATCAAGAACAGAGATGATTTCAAAGCACAGTGAGCCCTGACAAAACTGACTAATATGGCAGCTCGGCTTTATTTCATATTTAAATAAATAGCCAGTGTTGTTATTTACCAAAAAACAAACACTGCTCCTCCTGCTGTTGTTTGGAAAGATAAGCCTCTGCAGAGATGCTCTGTTACCCAACCACACTGAAGGGGATTACCGACAATGGTAGCAGCCTAAGCTTTGACACAGATGCTGGTGGGGAATTGACTCTAGATCTCCACTCCACAGTCTCCACAGTTTTGCAGACAGGGCAGAGAGAGGTTGTATGCTTGTGTGTCCCAAAGAACGGAAGGAAGGAAGAGAGTCATTCAAGAAAGGAGAAGTGCAGAGGACAGAATGCAAGCCTTTTGAAGTTAAAAAAATAATAATAAATAGCGGGAGCGGAAGATTTTAGGAGTGCTCTTCTCACCTTGCATCCTTCGCAGGCGCTCACGCCGTAGTGGTACCCTGAGGACTTGTCTTGGCACACGAAACAGGGCTTGTAGACGCGGGGCGGCGGAGGAGGGGAGGGCGGGCTGGGTACAATCTCCTCCGAGCTGGTGCTCTGTGTTTCCACGGCTATGGACACAAAGAGACGGGGGGGGAGGTGGACAGAGAAAGAGAGAGGGAGGGAGAGCGTCTGTCAGTGCTTCACACTCTTTTACACACTTTTCTTTAGTCTGTCTTTCTGTCCTCTTGAGGCCACCATGCTTCATGTATGCCTTGCAAAAACTTTGTTTTCTTTTGCGTTTCCCCCTTATGGCGATGAAGAAACGTCAATTATGTTTGGCTTTAAGCTCCTGCAGCTCTAGGTGGGATTTTGGCCAGTACCTGACCGAGAGACTCCATTCACTCAAGCCCCCTCAAAACAACACTCTGTGGGGTGCATAACTAACAGGACATCCCCGATTGCTTTTATGAGCAAGAAGTACATAAACCAACATGAACAGTCATCAGGAAAAAGAATAAGTATCCACTACCTTTAACCCACAACAAATGTCCATTCATGAACACAAACACAGTGTCCTAATGACAACATGATCAAAATATAATGCTTTAAAGCGGGTCATTGTCAGTCTTACGTCATGTCATCTCTCCATGCAATCAACCTGTACTTTGTTCTCTATGAGTTATGTAGCCTCCTGGCCTCTGCAAATAAATATGAATTCAATACAAAATAGGGCTGACGAGGGAGTATGTGAGAAATGCATCACACGTCTGCATGGAAGACAAAGCACCATGGACTGTCAAATGCAGTCCATTTATCATTTCATATGTAGGACTGGACAAAACAGCTTCACAGTAATGAACCAGTAACATTACAGGAAGCAAATCGGTGAAATGTAGCAGGTCAACATCTATCTTTAATACAGTCCTGCATTAATTTGGTATGCTCAGTGTGTGTGTGTGTGTGTGTGTGTGTGTGTGTGTGTATGTATGTGTGTGTGTGTGCGCGTGTTTCCAGCCATGTTACCCCCTATCCACAATGACATTCCTCCCCCCACCACACACACAAACACACTCCCTGCCCCCCCAACCCCCGCTCTTTCCACATTCCACTCTGACACACAAACCCACCCCCACCCTGGCAATCTGCCCCTCAAACGGCAGGCCTCTATGACCTTTGATCTCACACAGCCTTCTGCTTGCCTTGTCCTGCTCTCTCCGTCTCTCCACTCTGGTCCAGACCAGAAGGAAGGGAGATGGAGGGAAGAGAGGGAACATAAAAAGTTGGGGATAGGAAAAGGGGGTGAGAGAGAACTAGACAAATCAGATACCAAACCAGCTAAAATACGAGAGAGAGGAGAGGAGGATGGAGAGACACTGAAATATAATAGCACAGCAGGCAGTGGGGTTGCAGTGCTGTGCAATAAGCTGAAAACCACTTGGGTTGTTGCCAGCCACAAAACAGAACTGTCTGTTTGGTAACTGATTGGGAAACATGGCACGCAGAACAGACTAGAGATGGTATTATTTTTGGCTTTTTCGATGCTTTAACCCACACTCGTAAATTGTGGTGACGTGCACACACCAACACTAAAAGAAACAAAGCCTCGAAACCACCAAACTGTTCCTGGACTGTGCCCTTACCAGAGTGCCTTTCCCCTCTCCCTCCCTCCATCTATCCCTCTCTATTCCTCCCTTCCTACTCTCTATCCCTCTTTCTTTTCCTCTCTATTCCTCCCTCCCTTCCTCTGTCCCTCATTCACTCAGTCTAAAGTCAACCCAACTCAACTCAACTTAACTCGACTCAAAGCAGACGTGGAAAACCCATGCCAGCCTCTCCAGCCTCTCACCACTGGAACGCCGTCTTAAATACAGCTTCCGGCACAGTCTCAGGGTCAGATCGAAGGGGCCAAAATGCTTGTGGTTCAAAAGCCCTAACTTGGGACCACTGATCTCAGACCAGCTGTCCTTCAAAGCAAAGCAAAACAAAAAATGGCCATAGCTCAGTAATCTCCCTTATAGTGATTATTTTTATTCAAGTCCATGCCAAGGAATAGGAGGCTTTCTCATTGTATAAGAGGGAAAACCTCACAGCTACAGCTGTGCTTCTGGGGTTGACTTCACTGTAAACAACCAAAGCAACAATGAAAAAAGAAATTACACTGGGAAATAAAATATTCACATTCCTGCACATGAAAAGGGCTGAAGGGTTATATGTTTATATGGGATATTTTTGGAGCATATTTGTAGCTGTGTGTGAGAAACAGTTCAGAGTATACCAGATCGAGTTTAAGCAAGTTGAAATCATATTCTCTAACCGTATCATCACAGAACTTAGGAGCTATTTTGACTAGCATAATAGAGACAACATATTCTGCAGTCTTAACTGCTAAAATGTGAGGCTACACTTCAACCAAAAACGGGACGGCAGGCAGGGAGGCTTTCACATACACTAATGTTGCTGCTTCTGCTCCTCATCTCTGGTTTTGATTATTCATGTTTGCTTTTGAATTTTCACAAAAAAAAGAGAAGAGAAGGGAAAAAAGGAGAGAGAGAAATTTTTTTTAGGCAGCTTGTTTCTCAGCAATTCGGAGTTGTCTGATGTTATAAGAAGCGTGTCCAGCCACAGCCAAGAAGCACAGGCCGCTAACTAAATTTTGGCACTCTGTGCATTTGAGGTTGGTTTATGTGGTGAAAAAGAAGACGTTTTAACAAAAAACACTCAACTCTCCCTGACCAGAGGGAGCAAAATATAAGTCAGCAGGCCACGTCGTCCAGCCCCTATTTCTTCTATTTGTGTGAACGAGTGACACCTTCAGAATGCTTTATTCAGTGGATGAATTGTTTACAGGTCCGTCAATGAGGTGCCGCGTCTCTTCCTCTCTCTAACAACCAACTGTGACTCTCTCTCTTGAGAGTCTCCATCCTGTGCTCGAAAAAAAAAGCACAGGACACACTAAAAATACTCAGCTTGCTGGCATGATCACATAGAGACCAGAAAAAGCAAGATCAGGATGTTGAGTCGTTATCTAACTGAGCACAGAGAAACAGAAGGTAAGTGCATTCACACACATGCATGCACACACACCCACACAGGGTGCAATTAGACACAAGGGGCACAAGCACAACCTCACACACACACACACACACACACACACACACACACACACACACACACACACACACTCTGATCTCAGCACTGTCTACATGCCAGCCTAGGCATGCATGCATGCAAGGTTGGGTATTTTTAGCAAGCACACTCACACACAAAAAAGACAACAGCCAAGTCACATACACACCTAATACCTTACACACACACACAAACAAACAAACAAACAAACACGCACACCCACTGACCTAAGGTGCACAAGTAAATAAACAAACACAGACATAGTGTTGCACATGTACAGTACACAGACGTACAGTACACACACGTACAGTAAACACACACACAGAAGAAGAAACCAGAAACAAAAGAAGCCAATGCTGAAACTGAACATTATTGGGTATGATAACCAAGTATGGCAGACCGGGAAGAACAGAGAGAACCAATTCACAGTAAATAACTAAACAGCCCTGAAGGCCTAATGAGACTCTTCTTAGATCAAACCTGTGTGTACAGACAGAGCCCTTTATTCAATACAACTGATATAATAGCTTAGCCTGTAAATCAGGCCTTTCATGATCTTTGTGCTGATCTTTGTGCCCCCGCCATCAAAGCGGGTAATCTCTTCCCCAACTCCTCTGAATTCTTCTCCATTCTGGCTGTGATTTATTTTCAAATCAGCAAAAAAAAGTCTTTGGCGCTGTGGCAGGGTGTTGGAGGCACAGCTTTCGTGGTGTTCATTACTTTGCCCCGGGTGATGCAACAGTCTGCAAGGCTACGCTGGGCTGTGCTGGGCTGCATGGACAAACTCAACTACGGTAGTCTGACCTTCATGCCAATTATACACTCTGTGTGTGTGTGTGTGTGTGTGTGTGTGTGTGTGCGTGAACTGTGCCAGTGCTGCAGGAAACCTGGGTCGGACGTGTTCACCGAACAAACCTTTTCTGCATTTCGCTTCAGCCATTGTGCCCCATTCCATAATACCCGCAGACTTGATACTCATGCATCTTGCAGTTTATCATGGTGGACATATTTGTTGTTATGCAACCATTGTATTTTAATACTTAAAACCACAGTTCACCTACTTTGTGTCAAAGTTCCATTGATTACTCCAGGGTAAAGCTGAGTATCATCATCCTCATGTGTGTGAAAGGTGGTTTTATAACTAATTAGGTGCTCAATTTCTGCCTTCTTGCACAACATCCTCCCAGGAACAGGAAGTCCTGACCGTCAGTGCCACATGCCTTCGAGCTCCAGCCCAAAGGTTTCACACAATAAAGCACACAACAAACATAACAGGAAGTGAGACGGATCACGCACTGGCATGTCACTTCCTGCGTGAGTCTGAGCGTGAGCATGAGTAAGTGGCAGTACAAAGAAGACTGCAAGACTTTCCAATCCAGCCACTTTCCATTGGCTTCTCCATCCCCTTCCACTGTGCACTTGAATGGCACCAATATCACCAGAGAATCACCCTGCATATCACTAGAGAATCACCCTGCATATCACCAGAGAATCACCCTGCATATCACTAGAGAATCACCCTGCATATCACTAGAGAACCACCCTGCATATCACCAAAGAACCACCCTGCATATCACTAGAGAATCACCCTGCATATCACTAGAGAATCACCCTGCATATCACTAGAGAATCACCCTATGTTTTACCAAACAGCATCCAAAGTATTTCACAGGTGAACTCTGAAATGTAACTTGAATGTTATTACACCCTCTGTAGCAAGTCATTTTTGAAAAAATAAAAAACAAATGCTCTAAAAGGACCGCATATTTTTGCTAAATAGCTGCCTGTGTAATTATTATTGGGGCTGTGAACCGCTAGGCTAATCCTCCAGCATCTCTAGGCTGGAGCGGTTAAACCCTGCTTTAAGGGGTCAGTTCCTGTGGGTTGTCCCTTTCCCCCTGCAAGCCTCTGAGGTACAGGGCTCAATCACCATCTGTATCAATTAACAGACAGCCCAAACAAGTGCCTTTCAATTAGGTGATGGTCTGCCTGAGAAGAGAAAAGGGTGGAGAGAAGGTTGCTATGTATGCCCCGTCACTTCTCCATCCCTTATCATTTGTCTATCATAGGGGTTCTCAAACTTTATTGGGCCTGGGACCCCTCATGGAGCGGAAATCTTTTCAAGGACACCTCATAATTGCAACAAAAATGTAACCATATAAGATTATAGCCATTTTTCAGCCCTGTCAGATGAGTTTTGAACTCTTATTCCATAAACATATTTTGCTAATACCAGTTTTAAATAGGCATGCTGGTGAGAGTAATGCACACAGTACAACTGAGCTCTATACTCATCTCTAGTATTTTCTCCCAATAAGACAAAATAAATAAATATATACTATAGCAAAATTTATATTTATACTATAGCAACATTTTCACGGACCCCAGTTTGAGGACTATCAAGACTAAGACAGGAAATAAAAAGTATGGAGGAGTTTGTCTCTACAGCACATCTTTCATGTCCACAGTGCCCTAGGGAGAGAAAGGGAATCTTTCATGACTCATTTCTGATCTCCAGGTTTGTTTCAATAATAACGAACCTGTTTAATAAAACTGCAGAGTGTGTACACCTTTTACATCCTGGTTCAGGAAGAAGTGTAAGCAAACATCAGCCTCTAAAGATGCTAATATCTGCAAAATATCTATAAAATCTGACACCAAATATCTATTTAATATCTACCAAATCATATGTCCAAGCGATTCCTATTAAACCACTGATATAGAAAGACAAAGCAGGATAGACAGACAGAGCCCTTCTGAGGGTGTGAGACGGTGTCTGCTTTCTAGACACCCTCGCATGCCCTGCACACACATGAATTAGTAAAACCGAGTGTTTCCCAGACCTCCCTACCACACTACTGACGCCTTCACACGTAGAGCACCTAACGCACGCGACCAGAATCAAAAGGTGTCTCCTACTGAAAGATTTAGGTTAGACCTGGCCATCACTGTTACATGCGCCAACAGTCAGAAATGGGGACGAAAGAAAAGGGGGCAGTGAGCAACAACACACAGAGACAAAACGGCAGGGCAGTCAGGAATCAGGGCTGTGAAGTCTGTAGCTACCGTGGAGTCGGTGGAAACAAAAACTATGATAGACAGTGAAAATGAAAGAAAGAGAAAGAAAAACAGAGAGAGTGTGTGAGAGGGAGAAAGAAAGAATTAAAGAGAGAGAGAGAGAGAAAGAGAAAGGGGGAAGAATTAGGACACTGCATTAAAGGAATAGCTGCATACCTTGCAGCATTGGCGGTGCTTCTAGAACGAGAGAAGAGAGGAACCTGGCACAACTGTTACGACTCCCTCTCTTCACACATCAATATAACATTAATAAATAATAACAATGAAAATATTCCACTCAGGAGTTGCTCATTCCAGAGCCTTCTCCAGTAATAAAAGCACAACTCAGGCTTTGAAGATACCAGCCTAACACTATTCTCACAACTGTTTTAATCACCTTTATTATGGCCATTAGCGGCCATCACCTCCACCATAAAGCCAGAGAAAGGCAGAGGAGAAAGGCACACGTGTGTTTACACACATAGCCAGAGAACTGAAACATACAACACACTCCACACAGCCAACCGGGGATACCCATAGCACTGTGTCCTTTCTGTTATAGCCACTAGCTTGGTTAATGGATCGGTCTCTGGTCGTCCTGGGTTGGTGTTGCACCATGCAGTTTGCTGGGTGTGGGGGTGAGAGATGTAGGCCACTGCACACCAGACCCTGAGCAAACAAATCACTAGACTGGATCAGCTGAGCTGAGATCAGCCTCACCCAGACCCTCTGGCTCAATCTACCCTCTTAAGCCCTTTTCCTCCACTGCTATTGGCTGCCCTTGAAGAGCATGAGTATGAGTTGGGGTGGGGCTAGGGGTGCTTAGAGAGAGACGTGGGCTTGATAGGAACCAGAGCAGAGAGACACTGACAGTGGGGCACATGCAATCAATATTACAGCGGCACAGCAAACCACAATCAGTGATAACAGTCTGTAGATTCCGGTGCCTTGCAACAGCTTGCCAACAAACTATACCTTGTATCTATTACAATACATATTTATCTGACAAAACCCTAAATGTTACAGAAGAGTACAGTTTAGATGCCAGTGAATAAAGTCAAAGATGATCCGCACACCGGAAAGCTTCCATTAAAAGATGCTTCTGGACAAATAGCTGTTACTATCTGCTAGCAGGGCACTGCAACAAGGAGAGCTGCTTAGTGCTTGTTTGACCACAGACTATCAATCACCTGTAAATGGAAATAAATTCAACTTGACAAATAGTCCATAGACTTAAATGTAGGTACGGATAAGTGGTAATCCAATTCTGAAAGCAACATCAAGGTCGTTTTGTCAAAAATGACCAGCCTAATAAATATTTATAATATTTAAAAGGCTTAGACACTATGTCTGTTTTATGTGCTGTGCAGAAGTGAAGTAACTACTGCCTACTGGTGTAGTCAAACAGACCAGTGCGCACAATCACTTAGTCAAAAACAGAATCTGTGGGCTTTACACAGGCTAGCAAAACTAACCAAAACACACAAGGCTGTTTTCCTAGAGTTTCTCACAACTGTCAGGAGCCAAAAGAAAGACAAGAGTGCAAAGCTCAACTACGCTTATGCTAACTCAGAATAATAATCTGCCATCTCTCTTGGTCCTGCACTCTCATGTGCTTTCCTGCTAATTGAGGCAGGCACACACGCACATCCACAAAGCTCTGAAGGTCCTCACATGTAAGACTTCAAGAGTCTGTGGAAAGCTACAAGGCCTTGGTGGTGGTGCTGCTGCTGTTGGTGGTGGTGCTGCTGTTGGTGGTGGTTGTGGTGCGATGTCACTCTGTCACTGGCCTTTGTCTCAGACAGCAAATCAGGAGTGGGAGGCGCTCCCACTGAGTCAGACCTGAACATGGGCTCCACTCTCCCACAGATTCAGACCAGTCCGCCACAGCGAGCTTGCCACAAGTGTGTGTTGGTGAGGGCACGTTAGGTAATGGAATGTGTGAGTGTGTATGAGAAAGAGAGAAAGAGAGAATGTGTGTGTGTGTGTGTATGGAGGAGGAGGGGATGATTCATCGTGTGACTGCTTCCATCACTCCAGCTGTGGAGGTGGAGTGGTGGTTTCTGCTCTCATACTGCACAAAGAGCTGTGAACCATGGCTAGGACCAGATTTGAAAGCACACACAGACAGCAACTTCTTTGCATCTTCCAGCAGAAAATGGCAATGAAAACAACATTTCGCCGTGTTTTTTGTAGCTAAATGCAACCTTAAATAAAATAAAATTATAAGTTTCACACCGCAAAGTAAGATGAAAGTAGCTTTTGTGATGGGGCACAATTCAATAAATATTATTCATGTGGTTAACAGGCAGAAAACTTGACCAGAGGTGGGGGGGGTCTGGAAGCGAGAGGGGCAGGCGTGCTGGGCTGTACTTACAAGAGAGGCTTTTTGAAGCGTAGTGCACAGCCAGCCGCCCAGTACGCTTGCTTCAGTGAACAGAAATAGTGCCCTTTCATCAACGCGACTGCTCTCAGCTGGTTGGGGTCGAGGCGCCTGCCAGAAGCCTACGCTCACTCCCTGGCTCGCGCCCTCGGCCAAAACCAAGAAGTACCAATTTTCCAATTGAGGCCCATTTTATGGGTTTTTCTCGGGTAGCCCCAGAGAGAGGGAGAGAGAGAGAAAGTGAGAAGGAGAGAGAGGCACAAGCGACGCAAGACCTGAAGAAACTCACACGCGCTCTCTCTCTCTCTCTCACACACACACACACATACACACACACACAAACAGCACAAGCTGCATGCAGGCCACCAAAGTTACAGTTTCCGCTTTCGGAGTGTTAACAGGCTCGCTAAACTAATTGCACTGGAATCACGGGGAGGGGGGCCCTTCTCCTTTCAGAAACATTCACAGAAGCAGCAGGCATGCGTGTGTGTGTGCATGTGCGTGTCTCTGACAATCACGCAAAGAAAGCAAACAGAGAAAACAGGAATTTGATTGGCTCAAGGTTGAGATGAGTGGGGTGGGTGGGGGTTGGGCTCTTAACTACAACTCCCACCCACCCCCGACACTTTACCTTTAAGCCGTTTTAAAACAACAGGTCCTGGATCTGCTCCCTCTGTCTCACCTCTGACCCTGAAAGCTCAAGTAAAACAAAGACCCAGCTGACTCCAGGACTGTGCAGGCTGCTTAACCAGGGTTGTGGCTGGGTTACCAATGGCTCCAGTCCAAAGCCTTTACCTTGGAAGTGACCTATATACTGAGGGGCTCTGAAAGCAGAGAGGTAACTATGAGATCATGGATTGTACAGTATTAGTCAGCCAGAGGTGGACTGGGCACAACAATAATAAAAAAAACTTCTAATGAGGTGTTCTTATTTGCTTTTAGGCTGCTTGACTTGGAATAAATCTGCCATGTAACAGTTTTATTGCAGTGGATAAATGTTTCTCAAACCTAAGTTTATATTGATGGCACAGTGTGCTTTAGCCTAGCTCGCTCTCCTGGTAAAGTTTGGAATATAGCCCTTCTGGATGTGGCTGCTTGCAGACTAACCTGGAAACAGCCTGAAGTGTGTATCCCAAAACCATTGTTGCTAACCAGTTTCACTGCATTGCAACCAATAAAACAGCTCACTCAGTTAGCAAATAGCTATTATGGTTTTGGAAAATGGACTCCAGGCCTTCTACTGGCCCCAGGCCTATTGCTGATGCTGCTGAACCCCTTCTGACTCCACTGATCTCAGTTCAGCTAGAGTTGCTGCTGCTGGGATCGAAGAGAAACAATGAACCTGATCCAGTATCAGTGCGGATATGTGTGACTGTGTGGGTGCGGTGCAAATATGAAAACGAGAGTGTGTGTGTGTGCTTGTGAGGGTGTGAGTGAGAATCAGCAAGAAAGTGTGTGAGCGAGTGACAGAGAGTTGGTGTTTGTGAAAGAGAGAGAAGACAGAAGGAAGAAAGGAAGAGACAAGGGAAAGGGAGACAGAGCAAGCAAGGGGGCAAGGGTGAGAGAGAGAGAGAGAGAGTGTGTGTGAGCGTGCAGAAAGTGTGAGAGAGAAAGAGAAAGGGAGGGAGAGAGAGAGAAAGGGAGAGAGAAAAAGAGCAATTGAGAAAGTGAGCGCGCTGCATAAGTAATGAGAGAAGAGCAGAGTCATGGCTGAGGGTATCCCTGATCTCCTTGCGACCTCCAGTCACAGTCACTGACCTACATTCAGCTACAGCTGCCAGCCCTCGTCTGCTAGCAGGGACCACTGCGCTACGCCACACAGCCTACTGGATGGAGGAAGGGATGAAGAAGACACACAGACAGGGAGTGTAAGAGTGCAAAAGTAAATGTGTGTGTGTGTGTGTGTGTGTGTGTGTGTGTGTGTGTGTGTGTGTGTGTGTGTGAGTGAGAGAGAGAGAGAGAGAGAGAGAGAGAGAGATGTAAGTCAAAAGAACACGACAGAAACATAAAGAAGAAGCAGACAGAAGAAAAGATGACAAGCGAGTAAAGAAGGCAGGAGAAAGAGAGAGAGAGGGAGAGGGAGAGAGGGAGGAAGCAGTAAACAGACAGGACTTGTCATACATAATGCATTGTATTTTTGCCTGCCTCCCTGCTATACCTGTTGTATAGCTTGGCCTCTGTGTGTGATATTGGAACACTAGATGCAGCCATTCCACCACTCCAGCAAAACAGAGTGTGTACACTACACACATGGAGCAACAAATAGAGAGAGAGAGAGTGTGTAAGAGAGAGAGAGAGAGAAAGAGAGAGAGTAAGACAGTAAATAAAAGGTATCTGTGTGGTTCTACTATGGGTGCCTCTCATAGAGCCTGGAGACTCAAGACTGAGTGAAAGAAAGGGGGGGGGGATAAAAACAACAACAACAACAACAACAAGAGAAGCTCCTGGCCTAGCTCAGTAGAGGCTCTGGCTGTGCTATAGGGCTGTGCCTGTAGTGCTAGCATTAGCCTTGAAGAATAGCTAATGAGGAGGAAAAGGAAGAGGAGCTGCTGAAATAAAGATGATGTCTGGCTGGGCTGCTCAAAAGAGGGCAGACACACACACCCACACACCCACCCACACACTACTCTCCAGCAGCCTTTAGCACAAACACACACTGGATGCCAAGCTCCTATCCCAGCCCGGCACGAACGGGGACAGTAACTTACTGGAGGGCACAAAGTGTATGTGTGTGTGTGTGTGTGTGTGTCTGTGAGAGAGAGAGAGAGAGAGAGAGATGGAGATGGAGAGAAAGAGGATATATGTAAATTAGGCAATGAAATGGATATAAGGGAGAGAGAGAGGGAGCGAGATAAGTAAGAGGGGGAGAGAGAGAGAAGGAAGACAGTGAAAGGATAAGAGTTTATTGTCAACTGAGAGGAAAAGAAATGCAAGTAAAGGAGAGACAGCAGAGGCCAGCGAGGCTGAAGGATGGAGGCGGGGGGGAGGAGAATGAGGACTGTGCCATGAGCAGGAGGAACAGACGGTGAGGGGGAAATCAAAGCAGGTCAAAGGTCAACCTCCCGTGGGTCAGGAAACAGGAGAGGGGAGCTCACTCTCTCTCTCCCTCCCTCTCTCTTTCTTCTCTCTCTCTCTCTGCCTGACAGCCAACCTGGCAGGATCGCTTGGCTGCATCTTTAGTACAGTTTGACCCCACTGACTCCTTTTACCTGATCTTCATTTAGGGCTCACTCTCTCTCTCTCTCTCACACACACACACACACACACACAAGCCCTTGCCCCATTTCTCTGTTACCTGAGAGAGGTGTGTGTGTGTGTGTGTGTGTGTGTGTGTGAACGTGGGACAGACCGATGGACTCTACGCAGGTGTGTAACAAAGGTGTCATCTTTTTTCGAAGCACGTAGACACACAGCTCAAATGTCTTCCATTGTCAGAAAACCTATTATGTAATTTCCACAACTGATTTTAACCTCCTCTCTCCAGGGACACAATGCATCGATATGCTTTCAAGAGCATTTACGTGGCCTTTTACACTACTGCACACATTACACACACACACACACACACACACACACTGAGAGCAGTATATCCTCTTCTATTCTCGGTTTGAAGACAGCCAGCATAGGCTCCCCGGGTGTAGTCATTAAGGAATCTCTATTAAGACTTGTCACCTCATTAAGCTAACATGCACACCAGAGGCACCCTACCGGAGTCATCCTATAATTAACAAACTAGCAGGTGAGCGATCGGGGGTCTTACAGCATTGATCCACAGCAGAATCGGCACAGGTCTGTGGGGGGGGGGTATGTGTGTGTGTGTATCTCTAACACTATAACATGGCAATAACATAGCAATTTAAGCACCGTCAAAGGAGTCATATTCCTTGTGAAAACTTCCTTAGCTGAAGAGAATTTCATATGCTTTTGATTTGTGGTTTTTAAAAAAAGAAGAAATGTGCCAACAAATGAGCTTAACAGAGAGCTTGGAAAGCACAGAGGCCATTTTCTTATGCTGACGCAAGAGCATGGCATGCTATCTGTCTCACACTGACACCCCCCCCCCAACCACACACACCTCTACCGCCCCCCCCTACACACAAACACACACATTTGGAGAAGTTATCCTCTGCACGTCTGGCCCTGCCTCACCAGCTAGCCCACTTTCTTCCACCCCACAACCCCATCCAACCACCCCCACCCCTAACCCCCTGCCAATGCAGGTTTTAGGTTTAAGCCCCCCCCCTGCACCCCCCTCCCTTTCAGGCCTCCCCTGTTTTTATGACCCCCTTTACAGCCGCCTCTCGGTTTTCTCTTTCAGCTTTTTTCCCTGCATTTTACAGCAGGCAATATAAACGGACGCCCGTCCTCCCCCGCACTGTCTGGGCCTTTGAGTGCCTCAGCCGCGTTATTTATGTCCTGGAATCGAGTTGTTTAGGGAGCAGCAGGGTGGCACCATGCTGGCGTAAGCCTAACTACGGACTCACTCACAGGAGTCTCTTTGGGCAACCAGGATGAAGCTAATAATAAGAGTTATAAAAAATAGATACTTAAAAATGCTCTCCATCTAAACAATAACAGCAGAGGCAGCCATCTTGTAATCAGGGTCTGCAGGGACAGCTTGAATCACACACACATATACACATATAAAGTCAAAGGAACATCTCTCTCTCTCTTTCTCCGTCTCAACCTTTCTGTCACTTCTCTCTGATCTCTTAATTGTTCCTTTCATCTAAGCCATCCTCCACCTCCTCCTCCTCCTTATTCTCCACCTCCAGGCAGGCAGGAGTGGGGAGCTGACTCTGGCACCTCTGGAGACCAAGCCCAGGCTGTGAGGCCGTCCTTCGGTAATGGAGTCAAACGTCTCTGCCGCCGAAGGCCAGCGGGTGCTGGGCACTGACACCGCTGAGGGGCTTAGGGGGTGGAAGGAGGGGGAAAGGGGGAAGGGGGGGGGGGGTAGGTTTAGCCTTTGCCCAAGAGCTGTCAGCATGTTTGAACACAGCGCCTCTCAAATCCGCCTTAGCACAGCACAAATAGAAACTCACAGCCTCTTCAACTCATCTTCTCTCTCTCTTTCTCTCTCCCACACCCCCACCCCCCACTCTCTTCGTTCCTCTCCTCTCCGGGCGTCTGATTAAAAGTCCTCTGGTACACCGCTGAGAGCAGAGCGGCAGCAGGCGCGGATAAGCCTGGGAGGCGGCGACATTAGCGGGAGCCCGATCGCCGACACATTCCGAGAAAGGTGAGGAAACAGGGGAGAGGACAGAGATGGTGGTGGTGGCGGTTTAACATACTGCCTAGTGATCCTGCTTGGGAACAAAATGCCTGCCGAGGCCTGCATCTTGCCCAAGGGGAAATGGGGAAAAATATCCTAGTGGGACACAGGATAGACAAAATATCAGAATCTAATGTACATCAAAGACAACTAACTGACTGCTAATTAAACACCACTACCACAATGAACATTCTGAATGTCAATAAACCTCCTCACTACCACACTCACACAGTCATACACACACACACACGATCCTGTAAAATGACACACTAAATAGACACATGTTGTATTTTTTTGTCTCTGGTTGTGCAAGTGGATAAACTGCTACTGTGATCAGGCTGTTCTGCAGACACCAAATGGAAGTTTGAGGTTTGGCTCTTCATCACATCAGGGCGGTACATGAAAGGAAGGCACGGGGACGAGCGCTGCGCACACACGTCTTTGTGAAAAGACACCAGGGCTTGTGAAATCTTGCCCTCCGGTGCTGCTGCTGGTGCAGGTACAACTCACACAAGCGCCTTCTTTCTGTCTTTCTTTCTTTCTCTCTCTCTCTTCTCTCCCCCATGCCGTTCGGCTTTGACTGGAGCGGCCCACAGCGCCAGCAGCCAGCCAGCCGGAACTCTTGACTCTTCTATACCACACTGTTTGGCTGTTTCACAGTTACTGTTTCACAACACACACAAAGAATGGTGTAGAGGCAGACACTAGACAAACTTTATTGTATAACCTCTCCACATGCACACAAGTGTCTAAATGTGGTTGTGTTGTGTTGTGTTGTGTTGTGTTGTGTTGTGTTGTGTTGTGTTTGTTGTGTTGTGTTGTGTTGTGTTGTGTTGTGTTGTGTTGTGTTGTGTTGTGTGCTCTCAGAGACAACTCTCCTGGTTCAGTGAGGACAGTGGAGCAGAAAAGAATGCAAAGCAACAAATGTTGGTGGCTGAGTTTTCCAGGTTTTTCTTGCGGCTCTGAAGGAGGGGGGGGGGCAGCGGTTAGGCTATGTTTACAGACAAACGGCCTCCTGGGCAAACTCCTCGGCTTCCCTGGGGCTCCTTGGGTCGTTAGAGGCGACCACAAAAAACAGCACTGCAGCTCGGCTTCCCAAACTGGAAACCACCATAGATCATGGTGCACCACCAGCTGTTCCTCACTTGAGCCATGACTGGCCTTCCTTGTGTCCACAGGGCACAGATGTGGGGGAGTTTTTAGTGTGTGTGTGTGTGTGTGTGTGTGTCTGCATGTTTGTGCGCGTGGGTGCATGCGCCCATGTAACAAACATTACAACCCCAACACTGACTGGCCTCTGTGGTGGCTGCCAAGCGTGTTTCGTATTTAAGGGCATAAGAAATAAAGAGCAGTGCCGACAGCCAAAACCTAACCACGCTCTGCTCTGGGGCACAACTCTGCCAGCTCCCCCTCGTCTGCTGGCACGGCTGGGACCTGCTGCCTACTGCCACCGAGACGTGTGCCGCTCTGCCACACCAGTGCCAGGCTATTTGCAGAACAGCCGGCCGACAAGCCAGAAAGCCACAGCAATCCAGCAGGTCGTAAGCATACAGGCTGTGCCTACTCAAAAAAACTATGCGCGCACACACACACACACACACTCGCCTTCCACGCTTGAAGCCTCCCTCCTTGCATACTGGTATTTTTAGTGAGGACCAGGACGGACACACACACACACACACACCACTAAACACACACACCATATTTCCTTCAGTCGCTGCATTCCACCCCTCCTCCTCCTTCACTCGCTCTTTCTTACTTACTGACTTCCAGCAGGGCCCAGCCTAACATCCTCCCCGCTTGCACCACGCCGTTCATGGGAAACAATAAAACGCCACATGCTCTTCCTTTAGTTAGGACTTCCTCACTTTAAGCGCCACATGCACAGTCAGTAACTGTGCACCCCCCATATGCACACGCACATACACACACACACACAGGCCTAAGCCCATGCTGCTGCAAGCCCATAATGGAGGTTGGTGCGGGAGGCTATATGCCGGCCGGGAACTTTCAAGGACAGAGCTTCCCTGCAGACACTGTGGTCACTGACCCAGAGAGACCTGCTGGGCTCTGTTATGACGAGGGAGACTGAGGCTGGACCTGCTACAGGAAGAGAACAGAGGAGGCATGGCAGATCACTCAGGGTGTCAAAATGACCTGGGACTAGTGTGTGTGTGTGTGTGTGTGTTTATCCTGTATGTAGGCTACACGTGCACTGTGTGACTTGTGGCCGAGGTGCAAGCCTGGTAACTTTTCTCATAAAGCTGGATAGTTTTGTGCACTATGCTACACTGGCCAACTTTAAATCTACAATAACAATATACAGTACAAACAGAGCACTGCTAAGATAATAGGCTACTTTATTTTTTCCACAAGATATTTTCTTTCACATTCTCATACATACTCCCTGAACACAGAGTAAATGTATAAAAATGGTTTAAAAAAATCTTTAAAATGCACACTGAAATCTTTCATACCACCTCGTCTATGCAAGTAAAAACAAGTATTGTCTGTTCCCCCTGCTCTCAATGCAAACAGCTTCACAGTGTAGCATTTGTCTGATGGGGGTACAGGCCCGTGCAGCGGGTTTGAGTGCTCCTGTCCTCCAGGAAATGGGGCTATCACAAGGGGAAAGAAAATAAAAGAGAGAGGAGGTCTGGGAGATGGGTATGGCTAAGCTACAAGCTACCACAACCAGCAGTGTGTGTGTGTGTGTGTGTGTGTGTGTGTGTGTGTGTGTGCGCGCTAGCACTACACTCCACTATGTCAGTCTGTCCGCCTGCCTGCGGAGCAGCAGTCAGAATGATCGAGAACATTTCAAACATGCCGGTGACGGATGCGTTTTTTGGAGATCCGGTGCACCACAGCCAAGCCTTTTAGCACTGCACTGCTGCAAGGTAATATAACCACACCAATACAAAGCAAATGGGTGGACAGGACGGGAGAGACGGAGGGAATGAGGGAATGAGGGAGGGAGGAGGGACACGGGGCAGCCCTGCTCAACCAGGAGGGCAGATTTGGGCTTGCAGGAGCAATTCAGACACAAGAAAAACACGCAAAAACAAAACGCCCATGGGCAGAAAATCCACTTTGTCTGCCTTGAAGAAGTTTTTTTTTCTAAATCAAGAGGTCCTTGCTAATTAGGATCTCATGGTTTTATTGATTCAGTCAGAAAGGAGAACCCTTCATTTTGAGACACACTCCCTCTCTCTCTCTCTCTCTCTCTCTCTCTCACACACACACACACACACACCTCTATGTGTGAGGGCAATTGACTGAAAACAAAGGCTGGAACAGGACTGTCAGTTGACTGTTTCTGGGGCTGCTCCAACCAAGAAGTGGCATGAATAGCACTTGAGTCAATGGTGCTTTATTGAGGGGCAGAAGGACCGTCTAGCCCTTTGTGTGATTTGACTGCCATTGGGCTGCCTAGGCAGGAAATGGATGTCAGTGAGGTGGAGAAGAAGCGAGGGGGGTGGGCAAACATAAAAGTGACTGCAGCATGCAGTTGCAGGGTTAGGCTACACTTCACCAGAAAAAAAACATCCTACAAAAGAGTCTGCACTTTGGGAAATGTAAACGTACACAAAAGTTTAAGAGAGCTGATGAAAGGAAAAGGATTCTTTAAAAAATATCTTGAACGACAAGATCAAGCACATTGAGTTACCAAGATCAAAGAAGACCTTGGTAACTCATCATGCTAAACAGCTAATATTTACACTTGCAACCTAGGAAATAAAAGTATCAATAGAAAGCATCTCCATGCCATCTTGGAGATTAAAAGGGTGGTGATGGCGTAGTAGTTAAGGAACCTGGCTAGCATGCTAGTAGTCTGGAAATTGTGGGTTCAAATCTCAGCTGCCACCATTGTGCCCTTGAGCAAGGCACTCAACCCTAAGTTGCTCTAGGGGAGACTGGCTAATTGATAGTTTACAAAATGTAAGTCACTTTGGATAAAAGCATCTGCTAAATGCATAAATGTAAAAGACACATCTTTGCTGTGCCATCTCAGGAGCCACTTTACTGAAGATCCGTTTCCCTTTCATTGACTGAGTTAAGGATGAGGATTAGTTTTCTAGATTACACTGCAAGCAAACAACTCTAAATCCATCTCAAGGTTCTGATGTCAGGAAAAAGAAACTATTGTTCAGTGGATCAAACATGCCAACAAGGCCCCAGACTAGGACACAACAAAAGTATGTTGATTTTTTTAATCTCTACTTACTCTATTGTACTGGCTGCTCAGTTAGCTTGACATTATTCCTACTCTGATGACCTCCTTGACCCTTGTCACTAAAAGAAAAAAAAAGGCACTCTGCTCCAGCCGAAGGTCACTAAGCCACTCTCCATTAAAAAGAGCCAGTGGGCCACAGAACAAATCATTGCTCAAACAGGCTTACACAGGCTTAGCAATGTCGACTTGACCAAACAATCACAGCAGAATCAGTTTCCAGGCAGATCAGAGCCATCTAAAATGTCACGCTCACTCCCGTGACCTCGCAAAATGCATAGTGACAGCGGAGTTGCTGAGTGTTCTCCTCTCAACTTCCCCATCCCCCATCACCTATGAGAAGATACTTCTGAATTAAAGGACTCCCCCTGCCTTTTTAAAGAATGAAGTAAGTGTTTCTGCTGAATGGAGATGCACCCTGTCCTAGCTGCCAAATAATGCAATTTCTTGGAAGGCCTTCTGATGTTTAAGATCCTTTACATGAATTATTAAACGCACACAAGACTGTAAGATGACAATTTCTGACATTACATTTTCTTCTCCTAATCTATTATTTCTTGTGAGCACCTACACTACCTCCACTACATTTTTTCCTTGACCGATTAACTTTACCTTCAACTAACACTTGAAGAAAATATTTTTCCTCACGGTATCATAATGTTAATGTTCCACTGACAGCAAATCAAAACAATGGCACCCTCCTCTACATACACAGCTTCATTTATGAATGTGGACTATAGTTAACAGCAAAATGTAATGTAGAAATGCATCGATATAGTCGTTAAATGATTAAGTACTGTGAGTAAAATACAGCTACTGAAAAGGCCCACTGGCCACGAGCAGCACATTACAATAGCCCGTGCCTTTACAAGCCTGACAAGCGTGGTTTACTGGAAAGCTGTTTGGAAGTGACAACGAGCATGTGCTAAGGCAAATCGTGCCCTGCCAACACTCGCGTCAGTTGGCGCGTCCCCGACATTATCGTAGCGAATACAGTTTGCAGTGCCCCATCCCCCATTTCAACCTAAGACTCGGTTTAGGGTTTAAACAAAATAAAATATGGTTTAAGAAGTGCTAATATAAACATTACCAGAAGCCACACACTTGAGGGAGAAAACTGTGATTTGGGTTAGTTGTTGAAGAAGAGGGGACCACCTACAGTGATTGGAGCCACTCCAGTGTTGGTTTCGGATGGAGGTGCTGAATGGTCGAGGAGCTCCAGGCACGAGGCCTTTCTCTGGGATCAAGCATCCGCGGTTTTGGTGATAGTAATCCATGCTTAGAAACGGATTCGAACTAGGGGTGAGCCCAATCACATCCAAGCTCTCGTACATTCTCCTTCTTGGGATGTTCCGTTCTCAAAGCGACGATCAGGGAGTTTGAAAACATGAGGATATTCAGTAACCTTCGAATGTTTAATGTACTTGCATTTTGTTGCAGAGTAAAGCAATATTTGTAGCTTCCTTCGGTCTTGCTTGCGACAATGTTTCTCACTTTGGAAAGCTCCTTTATCGCTGAAGTTCCACAGTCCTCTTGGGAATACAAGAGTGACTCGGCTTCGAACTAAGAGTAGGTCAGCTCAAAAACCCACAGAATGACACCAATACGATTGTTGCTATGGTGGCATTCCTTCAAACTAACATTCCCGCACGCTGCCGTGGTTGGGAACAGAATGGGATCATTCTTAACCTACTGTATTTGTGGATATAAGCCCATGGAAGTACCAAAGCCGAGCCACCGCACCGCGCTTAGGGTGGCCTATTTAAAATCCACGGTTTATATGAGGAAAGTCAGTTGGTGCCTCGTTCGCTCGCTAAACGTTTTCATGCAAGCATTGTCCCTTCTCTGGCATGCATACCACAAACAGAAAACGTAGAAATGTGTTCAACCGAAGCAGGTTTGACTGCGAAGCCGCCAAACAAACTGGTCAATATTAATCTCCGAAATAATCCTTCTGTTTACAGTCCAGGATGAACGACCGCAAAAAACTTCAGTCTGTCCCTGTTCAAATATATGGTCATCCAGAGTAATCTTGCTCGCATTCTGCTGTATTCACTGCTCCTTATTAAAACCACTACGGGACGGCCGAAGCTGTCTTGGAGGGGAACCTCGGATCCCCGATTAGTTTCTAGTCTCTTTAGCTCTAATTTTTGACGAGTGTCAGCAGCTGCGCGTTAGGCTCCTCCTCCGCCGCCAGCACTACCCCCACCGAACGCTCTCTCGCTATTGGCCAAGAGTGAAGCAGAGGAGACTTCCTCCATGTGGTGGCTCCCTAGCTGTTGCAAGCTATATAGGACCCAAACAATACGCATATACTGTAGATAACCCACTTCTAGGTTTAAGCGACTACTTTGAAATATATTGGTGTGGACGGGTATAGGCCAATTTGATTTGGATATGCTTGGTGGGTACAATCTATTCTATTTTATTAGTGTCATAATTATTATCATCATTAGTAGTAGTAGTAGTAAATAATGGCAAATTAATGCCAATGTAAAGAATATTTTCATCACAAAACACACACACACACACACTTTTATCTTAACAAATGAAGAGACTGCAAAATAATTTGTAGAAATGTTCATTGTGGGATTACAATGGCTTTATACATGCACCTTGTAGTAAAATAATAATAATAAAAAAACATTTTAAAAGTCATGGATTACCCACAAATGGGTAGTCTGCCCAAATATATTTTAAATAATCTGCTTGTGAAAACAGCAGTAAATGTGTATTATTATTATTATTGATGTTGTTGTTGTTGTTGTTGTTACTACTACTACTACTACTAATAATAATAATAATAAACATATTCCTGTGTGTGGGACCAGTATGTGTGCTTTCCTGACAAACTGCACTGTTCACTACCTATACTGATACAAAATTAATTCTGTCTGAAATAAATCATAGTGTACATTTGTGTTCAATTATCCTAAATTCTTAAATGTTACAGTAAGCACATATTTAAGGCAATTAATGTGCTGTCATGATCGCGGATAGCACTCACAGAAAATGTAACCTGTGAGAGTCCTGCTCCTTATTTTTCTATTTCTATTTTTAAATGCATTGGTCCAAAAATATCCAAAACCACATTGATGCCAACAGACACAGCTGACCAGACCAACTAAATAACCTAAAAAGTTCCAGAGCTCCACAAATCCAATTAATTCCTATGACCTATGTAGCACATCTCTGTACGTGTAAAATGGTTACTTGTCCTACATGCTAGGTGGTGCAAAAACGCATTAGTCAGTGAGCCGAACCAAGGTTACTGTCACAGCTTGAGAGATGGCTCCATCCGTCAGCGCCACCATACATTCACCTCTCTCTCTCTCATTTTCAAGCCTCGGCGGCCACATTTTTGTCCTTGACGCATAAGAGCAGGGTGTATTGATTTTTCTCGTTTAAAATATTAGCAGCGGTGCGAAAAGGCAGCTCATCCAATAAATACACATTCATTAATGCACCCACCATCCACCGAAACCCATGTCGAACTATAAATATTGTGCGGGAGCGAGATCACTCACTCAAATGAACGACCATTAAGGTATGAATTATGGGCCGCCATTAATAGACGTGATTGAGCAAGCATTAAAGTTTGGCACTGTGCTCTGTTAAAAGTTATTCCCATGTCCCTGAGCCGACACTGGATGAATACAGATTCCACTGAGACAGGAAATAGGAAGAGCTCAGATACAAAAGCAGAGATAGGTCTACACAGACAAACAAACAACTGTACCAGTACACCTAAACGGTGTGAACTGAAGCCTGCAGTGAGAGATATGAGGGGTATCTGGGCTGTTCACAACTGCAGTTAGTATGACAGCATCTGGGGAGGAAACAGGTGACACAAGGAAAGGCTGTGCACTGATCGAAGACATCAGAAATATGACAACAAAGCAACTGCCTTATCTGCATCTGCCTTTCCTTAAACTCTAACAAAAGGCCTTTATTTAATGTCTCCTGATGGGAGAATAATAATAATAATAATAAAAGAAGAATGTTTGACTAGCCCATTTAACTATAGCCATTTGGAATACTGAGTTATACAATACCTAACAATTCATAATTAGTCGAAAGTAATGAAGAGTAGGAGTCGGTTTGTATAAAAATGGACAACCAAAACAGCAAAGTATGAAATGAACTTGTATAGTCACATTTGTAAATGAGGAGAAGTCTGATGTATAAAAAAAAACAAAACAAAACAAAAACATGTTGTTGTTGGATTTCCCAGGTAGAGACACCAAGGCATTGAACACTTTTATCTACTTCCAGAAGATGTTCTTGTTATTTGACAAAACAAATACAATGGAGAAAAAGAGCTAATATGTCGTTATGTCAAAACACTGGCAGCCCCTGCAATATGTGAAGCTTGAAGTTTTCTTCAAAGGTTGTGTTCCTGTCTTCGATGTATTTCATTATACAACACAGCCTAGATATCTGCACATCCCTGTAGTCCTCCTTACTTTAGTTCACATGCTGTATGTATTAACGACAAAAATAAGTTCCGACATAAAACCACGCGAAGAGATCACCAGAGAGATCTACCTTTCTATTGCAAGGAGTCAAAGGTCATTGTAGGGGAGGCCAACTGCTCCTTTGTGTGCATTCCAGCTGCTGACATCAGCTTTGTAGAACTCCTTCTTGTCGTTTATACATTCTTTCTATGTACTTACATTGTTTTTTCTAAAACGGACAGTTTTGGTCCTCGATTATGATGATGATGAATCACGTTCAGTGCCGGTGTATATTCCCCAATATAGCTGCATTATGTTCTATATTATAAGAAATATATTTCTTGGCGGAGGAATTGATGTTCAGGAATAAATGGCTACAATTCTTGTTGCTGTGGCTTGGTCTACTGAAACCGAGCTAGATATGTGGTAACCATTTTACAAAAGCAATAAGCCCCAAGAGGCCGTTCTATACCGTGAATATAGCATTCGCGCCTATTGACTCGTGCCTAACAACACCCTTCACTTGCCACTTCCATGCAATGAAAAAGCACTTATTGTAAAGGTATCGGTGATATCTCCTTTTACAGTAGAGAATGTGATAGTGGCTTTTGAAAGCTCTGAATTGGAAAGAAGAGCACAAGTGTTTATTCCTGTGTCCTTGGTGGGTGAATGAGGCTGTGCTTGCAGGCCTTTCTTATAGATGTAAATGTCAGGAGGGTTTGAGCTGGGACTGGGTGGGAGGCGGAGAGGAGGGGTGGGGGTCTGTGGGCTGCCTGTTGTGCTAGAGAAGGTGGTGTAAGAACTTTATGAGAGGCAGGAGGAAATGCATGGGAGAACCTGCTGGCAACTTGAAAGTGCAAGGCTATTTAATTTATTTATTTATGACTGCAGTCCACCCCCCACCCCCCACACACAATTCCTGCACTTCATGGCCCACCACCAACCCCCAATACCCCCAAACACACATCAACTTCCCAAAGTTCCGTGCCCCTCCCCCAAAACCCCTACAGAAACATGCCCCCCCCCCATTGTCTTTGAGGCATCACCTAATTGACAGTCGCAGCCATAACAGGTCCATAATGTCCCCTTTGTGGGCTTTGCATTTCCAAGCTGATTGAAACCTCACTTCTGCAGTCATTAGTGACTCATTTGGCCATTTCCCCTCACTCTCCCTTCCTCTCTCTCTCTCTCTCTTTCTTTCTCTCTCTCTCTCTGTCTGTGCCTCAGCAGCCACTTGGCCTGTGCTTAGGGAAGCTGAAGAGCAAAGGCTACTGAACATTCCCATACTTTGAAAAGAAAAGAGGTGGTGATAGTGAAGACTGTGTGTGTGTGTGTGTGTGTGTGTGTGTGTGTGTGTGTGTGTTTATGTTTCTTAGCAGATGCTTTTATCTAGTACGACATACATGCAAAAACACTATATTAAAAACAACCAACACACATTCTACTGCACACTGTATTGTACATTTGTACACTGAAAAGTGACAAAAGCAGCTTGACTTCCACAAGCTTCTACATTCATTATGACTCTGTCACCAGAAGGGCAGGATAAAAATAATTCTCCCTTATAGTTCCAACCAGAGGGGTTTTTGCTAAGTATATTGCTCTGTCACTGGACCACTGCCATTGACTGAGTGGGGGTAAAACTTGTGTGTGTGTGTGTGTGTATCTGTCGGTCTGTGTGATGTGTTCGTATGCATTTGTCTCTCTCTCTTACTCTGTGTGTCTATGTGTCTATATGGGCAGTCTGGGTGTTTGTTTGTGTGTGTGTGTGTTTGAAAACACTCCATAACATCAGACTCTGAAAGTATGGTATACAATACATTGGAGTGCGCCCTCGAAAAGTCAACCTCTGTGCAGAGTTGTACAGTATACTGTTTAACCTTAACACATTTGGGTCAGAATTCTCAAACAGACAAACAAAACAAAACAAAACAAAACAAAACAAAACAAACACAATTTTGAGCAAGAACCAAAAAAACAAAGCACAGCCTCTAACTCTAATGTTTTTCCTTCGTGTCTGTGCCAAGGCTAATGCTGCTTTCTTGCTTGCTCCATTGCTTTAGCATATGGGGTGGATTAGCTACTGTGCGCGTCTACACCAGATGTGTGTGTCGAGGTGAAGAGAGCCCACAAGCTGCCGTGGGACTCTGGTGCTGGTGCTTAAGTCTGGGAAAGGCTGTCTCATTATCTCCCAAACAGAGCCGACCGAGCGTCTTCCTGGGAGAGGGAAGGAGCGAGAGAGAGAGAGAGAGAAAGAAAGAAAGAGAGACAGAGAGCTAGAGAGAGAGACTGGCACATTCCCCAGTCAGTGAGCTTAACACAGCTTTATAGTAGGGGTGAGAAAGGAATAATGAAAGACAGAGGCAGAAGGCAGAAAGGGAATACCAGTGTGTGTGTGTGTTTGTTTCTTTGTGTGTGTGTGTGTTTGTGTGTGTGTATGTTTACACAAAGTGAGGGGCAATAGATAGGGAGAGAGAATGTTTGTCCGTGTACATACACTCTTGCTGACAACTGCCTCTTTGCTTAGGTATACTGCTGACCCGTCTAACCCAAGAGCAGACAGGGAGAATGTTTATGTGTGTGTGTGTGCTTTGGGGAGGGGGCGTACTGTTGAAAATATGTGGAATGAATGATTCAAAATGGCTGGACTTCAGTAACTTAGGCACAAACATTCCTGTGTCAATATGCCAAATCACTGGGTGGAAGTTCAGTTCCGGAGCCTTGAAGAAAGAGGTCAGAACTTATCAGCTCAGTTCCAATACCCAGTGGTTAGGTCTTTACCCAATGACACAGTTGTTACGTTATTGTACATCAGGTAACATTTCAATTACTGGAGCAAAGTACACATACATCCAAGACTTGTTATCATGACGGTTCTGTCCAAAGACTCCTTTGCTGATTTCAGTCAAGTATGTGTCTGTCCTGTATTAGTTAGAGTGAAAGCCAAATCTATCAGGGTTCTGAATTTATCATTAAATTCAACAAATACTAAACAGAGATTCTAGTCTTAAGAAATGAAGTAATGTTCATGTTGTCTCTATTTTAATGAGAGCACAGTCTAAATAAAATGTTATCACAATCCAACCATAATAAAAATTATTCTGAAAAATTAGCCGTTGTAGTGCATGTAAGTGATAAAACAAATCAAATGTATTATTTACAAATATAGCTGTTCAGTTTACAGTGGTAAGTGTATTCATAAGCAGTTGACTAGCAACCAAATCTTTCAATACATGAAACCTGTTTTTACATGAATATTTCAAACTGAAAATATCAGGCAAATCTATTTGTGTATTTTGTGTACTGTACGTATTGGTATACTTTACTTTAACTGGGTGTCATCTTTAGAAAACCTCTCTTGTAATAGAGTTGTCAATCTAAAGAATCACCTTTACAAAACCTCTCTTGTAATAGAGTTGTCAGTCTCAGGATTCAGGACATGTCTACTGTACAAGGGTGTTCAATTGAAGTCAATGCAACAAATGGAAAGTATTAATGCACAACAATGCATGTAATGTAATGTCACAGACACTTGTGTAACATGTTTGTTGGAGTCATACGATACACCCACGCCCATTCCCGCCCGCTCATCAGCTATGACTTCTCAGCCTGCATGGCAGCACCCCACTGACCTAATGACACCCAGCGCCAGCTGTGACCAGAAGCGTTAGTCATCCATGGAGAACAAAGGCACAAGGGCATTACATGGGATATTTGTGTGTGTGTGTATGTGTGTGTGTGTGTGTGTCTGTGAGAGAGAGAGAAAGAGTGTGTGCGTGTGCGTGTATACCTTGTGTGTATATGTTACTGTGATTCTGGCACAAGCTGATATGAGATATTAAGTGCACGTATAATCTTCCTGGTCCAGATGAGCATGTGCTTATGCACTACCAGTGGAGAGCTTATATAACTGGTGTGTGTTTGCATGTGAGGGTGTGTGTTGGATTGAGCACAAGCGATCCGTGACACTTGAGTATTTGCACACTGCGCACGGTTCAAGATTGCTTCCTTGCATGTTTGAGTTTGCACGAGAAAAACAAACACGCTTCAAACTCCTCCCTCATAATTTACCGGTTAATGCAAACCCCTCTTTGAGAGAGAGAGAGAGAAAAGAAAGAGAGAGAGAGAGAGAGAGAGAGGGTAAGATTATTATATATCTCTTCTCTCTGATCTGCAAAAGCCCTAGAGAGGGACTAACCAGGTAGCAGCTCACTTGGCATAGAATCTGTTCCAGCGTCTACTTTCATCTGAGTCGAGAGAGAGAGAGAGAGAGAGAGAGAAAGGGAGGAGAGAGAGATAGAGAGAAAAAGAGAAGAAGAGAGAGAGGGAGAGTGAGACGCCTGAGGCTGTTTAGTGTTATTATGGGCATCATGCCAACATGGATGGCAGAACTTCATTGAGACGCCCTTTGCCAGTGACATGACCGGGAAGTTATGGCACTTCTCCCTGAAGCTGCCTGTCAGGCGTGTTCTTCAAAGCCTCTTCACTGATCTCATAAAGAATACTTAGAGATCAGTGAATGCAGCCTAGGGCTCCTGAGGCTACACCAGAGAGGCAAGTGCTAGCCCAAGTTACTAACAACAAGTTAGTAACAATCCATCTCTCATGATATTCATTCCCAGTGGTCAAATATGTACAGCACATCTTACTATTATTACAATTACTAGCTTTGAATAAAACTCTGAATGTCAGCTCGGGGAGCTACAGATTGAGTGCATTTCCTAAAACCTAGCTGCTAACCGGTTAGTAACTTGGTTGGCAATGGAACAAAGTTGCTCGGGTAACAACTATGGTTTTGGCAAATGCACTCAGTCTGTAGCTCCCCCAGCTGACATTCAGAGTTTTATTCAAAGCTAGTAATTAGATGTGTACATATTTGACCATATACCCCCCACCCCCCGCCAGTATCTCCCAAAAGGGGGCTGGTAGAGAGATACTGGGGTGGGGGTATATGGGGGATTGGAGGTTGTGTGTATGAGGAGATGCATAGATGCATCACTGGGGGTTCAGGGGGTCGCATTGGGTTGGGGGTCCTGTCATTGTCAACTCAGCTCGACCCCATCCTTGATGAGGGGAATCAGAGGGTGAATGTGGGGGGTGGAGGTGGGGGATGCTGGGCCTGTGGTTTTGGGGGGTGGGGGTGACATATCATCAGCATTATCATTACCGTTTCAAAGGGTCACAGAGCTGGGGCACAGGGCACAGGGTGTGGTGGGCGTTTCAGGGGAATTCACTCCCAAAACCTGCCCCCTCAACACACACACACACACACACACACACACACACACACACAACCCCCCAGGACATTAAGCCTCCAGATGCCTCCTCTTCACACTGGAGTGGAGAGGGACGGGTGACAACAAGACAAGACAGGACGAGATGACAGCCAGCCTTGTAGCTATATGCTGTCATATACTATATATTGTACAGTATATACAGAATTCACCATATAGTGGATGTACTAATGGATATAATGGATGGATAATTGGAAGACAGAATGAGAGCAGAGTAATGGTAATACGGCAGGCAGACAGACAAAACTCTTGTCCACTGCAACACAACACTACCACTTTACCTTGAACTCATGCGCTACAAACCCCCATCTTGCCTAACTCACACTGCAACCCCCCTGCCCGCCTCCCCCCTCCCCCCTACCACCACCACCACCACCACCACCATCTCCAGCCTTCTCGGGGGAGTCACACAACCTCCCCCTTCCCCCATACCCCAGGTCCTTCCCCTGCGTAGCCCCCCTCAGTCCCCACCCCCCTGCTTCATCCCCCACCTCTGTCTAAAGGAAGAAGCAGTGGGATGGCTTTGTGCACGGGAGGCTTGAACAGGAAGGGGTCTGTTTCATCCTCCGCACATGGCCTCAGAGGAAACACTAGCCAACCCCTCTCAGGCAGAAAGCAAGTAGAGAGCAATTCACTCAGTGGGGTTATGGAGCACACAAAAGATACCACATATATATCACTACCCTGGCTGGGGAGGTGGGGGAGGGGGAGGGATGTCTGGAAGGGCAGATGGGGGTGGAGGTTGGGGGGGAGCTTTTATTTAAGATAATCAAAGGAAAACAGCACTCCATAAACTAACCTCCCCCTCTCTGTCAAAAAAGAAAACCACACGCAAACTCAAACACACACACTCCACACTCCACTAGGCTTTGCCAACCGAACAGAGCAGCCCAAACATCTCTCAGTGAGTGAAAGTCAGTGCTGCTAACCTAAAAAAGAGCCCTTAAACCTGAAAATCCACATGAGGAAATTTTGCTGAGCCTGTAGCCCACTGCTACTGATGCTGCTGCTGCCGTTTCATCCTCTCATCTGCGTACCCCAGCTAGCTGTGATGTTTTGACACCGGCACGTATCGTTGCATCGACCGCTCATCTAAGGGGTCCTCCACCGAGACCCACTGTATCCCTCTGATCAAACCCCTGCTTCCTGAATCAGAGAGTGGTGAGCAAGTGCGAGCAAGCAAACGAACGACAGAGAGAGAGTTCCTTCTTCTCTGCGAGTCCGTTTGAACCCTGGACGACAGTCTGTGCATTTGAGATGGCCTTCGGTAATCACACCATTATGTCGGGGACGACCCCTGTCTACCCTGAGTGCAGGGAGCACTTTGCAAGCACCATCATTCCTGCTCACTAGCCTCTGATTCAATTAAGGCCCAGCACAGGGGTGGTGGTGGCGGCACAAAGGAAGGCCAATTGCTATAAAGGGTCACTTAATGGACGTCTGTAATGATGAGCACCATGATGCAGTGCTCTGCATTAGTAGCAAGGCACATCTGTGCAACACTCAAGAGTCAAAAGCTGTTAGACATTTAAAATTAAACGTTTTTTTTCTTTTTTTTTGGAGGGGGATGGGGGGGGGGCTAACTTGATGACTGTGTCTGATCTTAAAAGACACAAAGAAAAGGTAGTGTCCATGTCCGATTACTACTTACTCCACTCCATAAACCACCAAGAAGTTCCAAGAAGATAAAACAGGTAAAATTGCAGAGGTGCAGTCCACAAACTGAATGTTTTTGCATTTGAAAAGTTTTGGATTCATGAGTAGATTCAAGAACTTCTCCATGTCCAAACAGATTTGGAAAAACTATTTCGATACTTCCACAAATTAATTCAACATTGCAAGCCTATGCTCTTCCTCTATATAATGACCTAAGGGAGACAGCTTGATGTTGGGCCTTCCAACCATTGATGTTATGTGAAAGAAAAGGCAATACGTTACAAAACCTTTCCACCCCCACCCCCCCCCCACACACACACACATACACACACACACACACACACACACACATACACACACACACACAAACAAACCAAAAGCTGCATATTAATTGTAGTGTGGATGGTCTATCAACTGGAGCAAGTAAGCAATGCTGGGTTGTGTCGTCTGTGTATTTTCCCCCCTTTTCAATCCTGGTTTTAAAACTCTATTGACTCATAACTAGAAACAGCTGTGCACATGATCTATCTTGCTCAAAGGAGAAGTGAACGAAGAAAAGGAGAGGGGGGAGAGAGAGACTGGAAGAGGCAGGGAGGGAGGGTGGGAGAGAAAGAGGAAAGAGGAAGAGAAGGGAGACTAGAAGAGAGGAAAAAAGAGAGAGAGAAATTAGAGATGAAAGAGACCCAAGCAGCTTTAGCACATTACGAGACTCCAAGGCAAAACACGGACGACCATTTTGCCCCAGTCTGCTCCCAGAGTGCCTCAGCAGCAACGCTGTGTCTGAGCAGGGCCAGGGCCTCGCCCCATTCAGGGACTTGATAATATTTAACCAAACCCTGATGGGGCCATCTGGGGCGGCTGCAGCCCCCCCCCCCCCCACTCACATCTGGACCTGAGCCTATTGTGGACTCCCAACCCAAACCCAACCCCATCCCCTCCTGGTCCCCACTCTCCCCACCCTCACACAATATTTCATCTTTTGTTTCACTCCTATCTGCGCAAGGCTCCTCTGCCCCCCACTCCAAACACACACACACAAATATACATACGCACACAAACATGCACACACACACACTCATACTCACACACACAGACACAAATACATCTCCCATCGTCTAGCCAAGCCTCAGTTACCTTAGTTTTCCACTTTTCCACTTTCTCTTTCTCTCACTGTCTAGAGAGTCCCATTCAACAGCCCCGTGTAAAATTTAAGACGTACAGGAAATTTCCGAGCAGTAATTGATGACTAAGGGCTTTCTCACACAACCCATAGTATTATAGTTTTATTGTACCCAATGGCCCTCCCTCTGGTTAGTCTTTACAGCCTCATATCATGAGGAACTACAGCTTCTCTGCTTTGTGTTCTGACATCCATAAAGATCATCTGACAGACCATGACATTTTATCATATATTTCAAATGCATACAAGTGGCTGTGGACGTTTTCAGCACAGTCCACATAGCCACTAACAGGAAAGTCTTTATCCTGACTGTGAAGCTGTGGTGAAACACTGCACCGAACAACAATGTCCTCAATAGAAACATGACTGGAGAATGGAGCCAAAATATATAGGAGCAGGAAAGAAAGGTTGGGAACACATTCTGGAATTTTTTTTGGCTTTCCAAACGCTTCCCAGACATCTTCCCAAAACCAGGATCGGGTTTGAACTGTCCCAATAGCAACAGCTGCAGATGGAATAGCGGTGTGGAGGAGCGTGATTGCATATGGTTGGAGTGGAGCTGGAGATAATGCAGTATTTGGGGCAAGGAGGTCTGGAGAGGGTTGGGGTGGGTTACTTGGAGAACAGAAAAGGAACAAACGTCTTGACCCTTGGCCCACTTGGCTTGCTGTAGCAGTTCCCACTCTGAGGATCCACAAAAACAAGTGTGATCTCACTGACCCCTTTGAGTCTGCTCAGCTGAAGCAGAGCATAAAGTGGACAGAGCTCTGCCTGCTGCAGTCATGGAGGACTCTTCTGGACGTGACAAGCTTTCCGTCCTCTGGACAGCAAGGGAGGGTGGGAGGGAGGCGTATGCACAACCCCCACCCACAGATTCACAAAGGCCAAGTCCAGAAGGGAATACAGAACTCAGGAAGCCGGCGTTATCTAACAATGAGCTGACACAGCACGTGTCTTCTCCCTTCATCTTGTACAACTACTACATTTAAAGTTTTATTTTATACTCCAGATCAGATGTGTCATTGTTCATACGTCGTCCCCATGGTTTTAGCTTCAAATCCAAAGCAACAATCTGTTCTATTACAACAAACTCAAAGCAGTTTCTAAGGAAGTATCACTTGGGAAAATGCCACTTCAAAGCTGATGAGTTTGGTCTCCTCCTCTGTTTGTTCTTTCTTAAGGCTTAAGTTAGTGGGCATAAGGCATAAGTTTACACAGAGACCACTAGACACACCCTTTTGTGTGAGAACTAACTAAAGGATTACTCATGATCACAGTCTAAAACTTAAATCTTTTGACAGCAGTGCACAGCATTTACACATTCCACTGCCTTCAGCGATTGTAACACAAGTATCTCTGCTCAGGAAAACAGAACTTTCTCATTTTTGATACCTTTTTTTCTCCGTCCATTATTTTTCTGAGTAATATTAATAATTACGCATCAGCACTTTTCATTCCCTCAAACCAAACTGTGTTGAGTCAGCTATCTCTAGTTGACACTAACAACCGCACATGAAAGAAGAAGAAAGCAGAGAGATGGCAACAATAAATAAAGAGAAGGGAGAGGCAAAACCTTACTGCTCACGGACATCTTGTTCATACCACAAACACACACACACACACACACACACACACACACAATGTACTACAAGGTAAATCATCAAATTCTGTTTTGCTTTGAATTTGTCATCATACAGCACTTTGCTCTCTGACATGAGTGCTACCATGATACCAGGAGGAAGTGATGCCTTCCACCCACACACACACACATGCATTCACACACACATACACAAGCACCACACGACACGTGCCACACACCACATGCCATCTCCCCACCGGACACGGGCCGACACCTCACAGGTCAGGGGCTCAAGTGCGCCTGACGCTCAACGCCTGACGCCGACGCCCTAACGCCTGACGCCGACGCCCTTTGTCATATTCTGGCAGAACAGTCTGGACAGTGTCAGGGTGGTGGTGTTTGTGAGGGTGGTGGTGGAGGAGGGGGGTATGTAGGGGTCTGGGGATGTCAGGCTGGGAGCCAAGTGCTTGGGTGTGTGGACGGCTGGTGAATGAGTGATGATGAGGAGGTGGTGGTAGCCGAAAGGTGTGTTTTTGAAAGGCAAAGCCTCTCGACTTGCCACCGGGCTCCTCTTGATGCCACACCCACTCCCGACTACAGCCAGCAGCCTATCATCTGACAAAAAGATTATCACACTCTCGCCGACCCAGACATACGCACACACACACACTCTGTCTCTCTTTCTCTCTCTCTCTCTCACTCTCTCTCTCTCTCACACACACACAAACACATACACACAGGCACATGAAGACATTTTCTCACAGCTTTGCTTTCTGTCTCTGATTATAGCCTTGTAAAGGATGTTTATTTATCACTGATCTGTATGTAGTGATGAACTTCAAAGCACACTGACTGAAGAGGGGATACACTTCTCTTCCGATATCCCCCCTCCCTCTCTCTCTCTCTCTCTCTTTCTCTCTCTCATTGTCTTTAAGACAGTATACGAGTGGGTGATGTGAGAGTTTCATAAATGATGTAAAGATAAGACACTGTACCTATACACTTTTACACTTATTATCTTTCTTGAATAATATGTATACACCACTTGGCCACCACCACCACCACCACAAGCCTCCATAGCCGGCCCTGCCAACTGCCCTTTGCCAGGTCTGGCATGTGTGTCCACCAGAGCAGTGGGCAAAAGCAAAGCTTCCTCTTGGTGTTCACCCAGATAGACCTTTCTGGTAGTGCTGCCTGAATGACCCCTCCCCTGCCTCCTTACACAAGGAGTTTCGCACAATCCTACCCGTTTTTTATGGGTGTTGCCACAACAATCTCACATGCTGATCCTGCCAAAAGAGAGCAGTATGTGTGTGTGTGCGTGTGTGTGTGTGTGTGTATGTGCATGCTGTGAATAATCAAATGCGGGGGCTGACTAGATGGATGAGGACGAGCATGCTCACACGCACCGTGCATGCACACTGAGACACACACACACACACACACAAACACACACACATTAAAAAATGTGGAAGTTGACACCACGTCGCAACACCAGGCACTGATGTCATCACGGTTCCAGGAAACCACAGAACCCTGGGCTCAAGGCCAGAGGCCGTCTCCTCAGAACAGAACAGCTGCGTGCCGGCCATTACAGTTCTACACCGTTCTCGTATTGAGTAGACAGACCCAATCGGTGTGTCCATCTGATTCACTCTAAGCCTGTCGCCTGTCTGTGTCTGCCTGCCCCTTGTTTGGGCCAAGCTGATGTTTTATGCATGCAGTGTGTGCTTGAGAGAATTGAAAACATTTCTGATTATTGTGTTTTTGTTTGTTTTTTTTCTTTTCTACAATTAATTATTAATTGCAGGTACATAACGAGCTATGCTCCTAATTTACGTGATGGCATGAATAAAGCTTAGCTAACAACTCCAAAATGTGTCCTCAAAGGCAGAAGACCACATGTCTTCCTCCACAAATGCACTTGTTATAGAAAGTCACTACATTCTCTGGACATACATTCTAGTGGGTAGCATGACGGTCATCCCACTGGCCCGTAAGCCACTAAGCCCTGAAGCTTCTTAAAAAAGTCACGTGTGTAAAACACACAGGCAGTCTGCTAATACACATAGGCACATTTATTTCTGTAAAATACTATAAACTGCATCCATGTCTACCAACCGTGACCCAACAGACCCAGCAGCTGTAGTTTTCAAACCTCCCTTCATAGCTGCCAACACTCTTGTTTTTCTGTGTTTCTCCCATCTTTCAGAAGCATCTCCCGCCTATTATATAATTTGTACTCTCCCATAATTTACATAAAGTCCAAACTTCTTTATGAATAATCAAATTAATATGTTTGCCCATTGTATCCCACCTCCTACAAAACAAAATCTCCCTCTGATATAGAGCTATGGGTAATAATTTCACATTAAAATACAACTGGTACAGAAAGTTTAGAACAAGAAGTAACAGAAAGTTAAGAAACAACCATACGTCTTTAACGATATGTCACAAATGCCTAAGTATATCCACTGAAGTCAGCAAGCAAATCAACTAGCATCACCCCAGCTTTCACATTCTACTGCATGGGACCAACAAACACGACAGACATGAGATCCCTGCCCATTCCAGCCTTCAGGTAGATGGGAGTAAGGCTGGGCAGAGTAGTGATATAGCTGCTAGCAAACTATCAGCTATCGTGGGTGGTGTAAAAAAGTGTGCAATGTGTGTGTGTGTGTGTGTTTATGTGGCTTGGGCTGGTTCTGCAGAGGCAGTTTGAGCCAGCCTGCCAGGCTACGTTTGAATAGAATCTCGCAGACAAGCAGCCATTAAGCAAAAGGAAACTCATAACATGTGCCATGACTGATTAGCGAACAACCTCATCGCCAACTGCCGACCCCGCTTCCCTCCTAACCTCCCCACCCCCCCAAGCCCTGCCTCCAATCACCTCTTTTCGTTCCGGCACATTCCACTTGACTTGGTGCGGCTCAAGGGAGGGAGTCCAATTGATCGTGTCCCCACTGTAAACGAGTTTGGCACTTTAGATGTGGAACAGTTAGGCATGAGGTGGCAAAATCTGGGAGTGCCATTTAAGGAAAGAACACACACATTCGCACACACACACACACACACACACACACACACACACACACACACACACACACGCGTGCACACGCACACACATGCACAGAATAACAAGAATGCACAATAGTTTAAATCTATTGGAACAGCCATGATTAATGATATAATATGATTATGCAAATGTCTGGAGGTTCTGCCTCCTCAGATCCATAAGTACACTATGTGTTTAAGTACACTATGTGTGTAAGTACACTATGTGTGTCCATTCATGTGGAAACCTGTGAGCGAGGCATCCTCATTTAACTCTGGAAGTGTAATATCCATGCAGACTTTGGCTTGTTCAATGCCATGTTTGTGAGTTTATTTGTGTGTTTTGTGTTTGACTGTATACATCTGTGTTTGTGTTTGTGTGTGTCTGTGTCTGTGGGTTTGTGTGTACATGACTCTGTGTGTGTATATGGTTATGTGTTATGGTTATCTGTGTGTGTGTGCATGTCTGTTATGTGTGTACATGACTGTATGTGTGTGTATGTGTTTATGGGCATGTGTGTGTGTGTGTGTGTGTCTACAGTATGCACTCACGCCGGTGCAACTAAGCTGCTCTCAGGCCCATGCAGTCAGAAGTAATCTGTCACTAGGAGGACACTGCTGGCTTCTGCCATTGAGTCATGCCTGCACTAAATGAGGTTGGACTGATGTGTTGTTTTAATCAACCCAGCCTGCCTCCATCAATTATTCAGCACCTTGGTGGATAGGGAGGCCCTAGGCAAGGAAGAGAGTAGAGAGGGATGCAGGAAGGGAGGGAGAGAGGGAGGGAGGAAGGGAGGGAGAGAGGGAGGTAGGGAGAGCAGGCAGGCGGAAGAGAGAAAATGAGTAGAATGTAGTGGAGAGGAGAGATGAGCGGGTTGCTTGGGGAGTGAGGGAAAAAAGCAAAAAAGAGGAGAAGAGAGAGGGATGGGGGTCTTTATGAGAAGAGGAGAGGAGAGAAAAGAGGGATGGGGGCGTCTATATGGAGAGATGGGTTAGAGAGGAGAGGGGAGAGGAGAGGAGGCTGTAACGCTTGACTGGTTGTGGGGTTAGGGTTGCTGAGAGTGGAGAAGAGGAGGCTTGTACAGTAGCCTGCTGAGGACATAAGGCACAGGGGAGTCTGATGTGGGCTTTTGTCGTTTACAAACATTTAATAATTAAATGTCCTTAATCAGTTTGTATATTTAATAATCACAAACATCAATGGGAACCTGGCACTACTTATGTAAATACATATAGGTATTGAAATGTTTTTTTAATTGGTATTTCAATATGCTCTTGGTGGCTTTGATTGGTGTTACCAGCAGTCTTAGGAGAACAAAACAGAAATTTGCACAATCTTGCGCATCTTATAACTAACACAGGAATGGCAAAAATCTAATTTGAATTGAAATTCATTCTCCTGATTCATGTGGTAAATATGATATGTGATATTTGTGGCATTCTGGCATTATATCAATCCACTCCAGTCAGTTTGTAAGCCCTGAGTAACAGAAGACCTCTGGTAGACATGATTGTGTCCGAGGTAGCCGCAAATGCAAGGTGAGGCTTCAGACAAGCCGCATCACATAAACCCTTTCGTGTGATGTGTGCTATCAGTCAATCGTGAGTCCACACACACACACACACGCACACACATGCAGACACACTCATACACACATATATGCACTCGCAATCGCACACGCACACAAACACACACTCACATACGCATGCACACACACAGACCTCCTTCACACTTGTCTGCCTAAGTGAACTTGTGGACAGGCTGTTGTGAAATGGCAGCGGACGTGGCGTGTGAACTTGTGAAGGCGGGTGTGAGTGGGGCACAGCTTTGGGTTCTGGTGTTTCGCATCTCTGTGGCAGGCGGGCAGGATCCAGCCTGGCTGGGCCACACTGCACTGCTCCTTTGCTTCTCCCCATGCAGGCAGTCAGGCAGTCAGGCAGTCAGGCAGTCAGTCAGGCAGTCAGGCAGTCAGGCAGGCAGGCAGGCAGGAGGCATCAGCCAAGCGGCCACAAATACCTCCAGACTACCAGCTAAAGTCATATCAGGGTGGAAAATGGGGAGATGATACCATGAAGAGATTCAGAAATGATGTCTGTGTGTGTGTGTGTGTGTGTGTGTGTGTGTGTGTGTGTGTGTGTGTGTGTGTGTGTGTGTGTGATAGAGTGTGTTTGCGTGTGTATGTGTATGTTACTCTATGTGTGTGTGTGTGAGCATGTGTATGTTATTGTATGTGCTTGTGAGTGTGTATGTAATTGTGTGTGTTTGTGTTTGTGTGTGTGTAATGTGTTTGCCACAGATGCACTGCGTACTCCCCAGCAGATACACAATGGCAGGATTACCACAGGGGGAAAAGTGTAGAATAATGTGATAGACTAACAACACGACCACAATTGAAGCGCATCATTTAAAAACCACAAATAGCTCAATCTCTCCCACCCCCCTCACTCTCTTTCACTGTGTCTCTCTTTCGTTTTTTTTCTCTCTCCCTCTCTTCCTCTCAGAATGGGGCCTGTAGATTTATGAACTGCACAGAGAACTGAGCCAAATGCCTCCTCCTCCTCCGTCTGCAGTGTACACCCCCCCCCCCACTACCCCCACCCCCACCCCCACCCAGCCTCCGTCTCTTGTTTCCAACTTTCCCTCACTAGCTCTTCTTTGCCTTTCTCCTAAAACTCTCTCTCTCTCTCTCTCTCTCCCTCCCTGTCCTATATTCCCTCTTTT
>JAIFZK010000024.1:12540000-12550000 GCA_027481765.1 Tenualosa thibaudeaui
TCATACACACACAAGTACACACAGACTGCCCATATGCCCACATAGACAGACTCACAGACACACAGAGTAAGGCAATGAGACAAATGCATACATCAGCGCACACACACACACACACACACAAACACTAGTGATAAACCAATTAATCAATTGAGTCAATCATCAACCAAAGCAAAGCAAAAACAAAGTCTACTTCTCCATGTGCCACATGCTGCATCTGACTGAGACAGTGTGTCATAAGTCAATACTGGAACATTACTGCCGAAAAAACAAACAACAATGATTACCTCAGGCCAGACAGGCAAGCTAGCAACTAGTACCAAAACTCATTCAAACAAAAACATGTGTACACAGAAACAAACAAACACACACACACACACATATATACATACACACACACTCCCACATACACAGAAAGAATGTGTGTGTGTGTGTGTGTGTGTGTGCGCATGTGCTTGTATCTGTGTGTGTGTGTGTGTGGGGGGGGGGGGCTGTGTGTGTGTGTGTACTTGTGTGTGTGTGTGTGCGAGTGTGTGTGTGTGCATGTGCTTGTATGTGTGTGTATGCGTGTGTCTGTGTGTGTGCGCATGTGCTTGTATGTGTGTGTGTGTGTGTGTGGGGGGGGCCTGTGTGTGTTTGTGTACTTGTGTGTGTGTGTGCGAGTGTGTGTGTGTGCATGTGCTTGTATGTGTGTGTGTGTGTGTGTGCCTGTGTGTGTGTGTGTGTACTTGTGTGTGTGTGTGTGTGTGTGCATGTGCATGTGCATATGTGTGTGGTTGTGTGCCTGTGTGTGTGCCTGTACCTGTGTGTGTCTGTGTCAGCCTGTATATGCCTGTGTGTGTGTGTGTGTGTGTGTGGTGTGGCTGATCTCTGCTGTGGGTTGAAAGGACTGCTGAAGGTCGGTGAGGCAGTATAAGCTGGTCCTTTAACAGGCTTTTAGTGGCTTGGGACCAGTGGCCTTTTACACACTCACCCCAGGGCCCCTCCCCCCACCCCTACACACATACCCTTCCCAACAACCACACCTCTCCACCACACCCCTCCCTCCTCCATCACATCTTTCTCTCTCTCCATCGTGCCTCTCCCTCTTTCTCCCCGTCTCTCTCCATCATGACCCTCTCACTCTCTACATTATCCTTCCCATCTTCCTCCATCACGCCTTTCTCTTTTTATCATCCCTCTCTCTCTCACTCTCTCTCATCTTCCTCCATCACGCCATCTCTCCCTTAATCACACCTTTCTTTTTCACTCTCCCTCCCTCTATCCCTTCTTCCATTGAATCTCTCTCCCTCTCTCTCTCTCTGTTGCTCTCACCACACCTTTCATCTGCATCATCACTCTTCTTACCCCCTGTCCATGTCATCTCTGGATGAGCAGAGCTACTGTAGGAAGGGTGGTGCACCACCCCCAGATGGATAGATAGATGGATAGATAGATAGATAGATAGATAGATAGATAGATAGATAGATAGATAGATAGTGTATATTATAACACACAACCTCAAAGACAGAGTCATGACCAAGCAGCATAAGGCAGTGAGCTTTTGGCCATTTTGGGTTTGTTACAGTGAGTGTGTGTGTGTGTGTGTGTGTGTGTGTGTGTGTGAGAGAGAGAGAGAGAGAGAGAGGCATGAATGTTAGGAGGGGGTTACGACCCAAAGGAGAGATTCTTCTGTGAGAGGCCCGTTTGGCACTGGTTGATTTAAGATGCCTGTAGGCTCCCTGGTTGCCTCTGTGTCTCAAGACTTCTTTTGCACACTTTCCCATCTCCTCCCCTACACACACACACACACACACACACAGGTGACATGAAAGGCAGTGTGACGCACACACTACAAACACACCCGTTCATACAGTCACAATTTCCTAGTCATTGTCAACAACCTTTTGACAACAAATTGCTCACTCGATGTAGACACGTGGAAAAGCACCAAAGCTCTAAAAACAGCCAAACGCAAAGTCCTGTGGATTACCCTCTATAAGATGCTCCAGAATGGACAACCAATCCATGCAACCAAAGCAAAGGCAATAATGAGTGACGTTAAAGGGGCCACCCAAGAACAACGCTCACCACTATTCTGTAATTCAAGCCCAATGGCTGGTCACAGCAAATGATTCAAACCGACCACATCAGCCTCAATTACTTACTCCCAGGGGAAGGGCAGCAAACAAAACAAAATAAAACAAACAAACAAAATAAAACAGAAATAGGCCACCAGAAAGGACCAAACTGTGGGAGAGGGACTTTAACTCCATAGTCAGGTGGCACTGGATAAACCAGCCCAGGTGGAGTTGGTCTCCTTTTCTCCTCCTCCTCCTCCTTTCTGTCTGAAATAAAGAGGTGGTAATTTGTGGATATAAACTCCCAATCTAACAAAGATCAGGAGGCATGTTGTTATAAACATAGTTATAAATAAACAATATACACACAACAGGATGGACTACTTTAACCTAATGGGATGTTGAACTCTGTGTGTGTGTGTGTGTGTGTATGTGTGTGTGTGTGTGTGTCTGTGTGTGTGTGTATAAGGCTGGGAGGCAGACATAGTTGCATTCCCTGTGTTAACCTTGATGAAGCACTCCAATGCATTGAACTATTGCTCTTGTCCAATTCAATTACTTTTCTGCATCTACACTTAGTCTTGCACCTCCTGCATTGGACTTGTGTCATTAAGGAAGCCCCATAGTGTTGGCCTACATTAACTTGCATCTGTTTCTCAGAAGTGCCTTTAGGCCCCAGTGATTCACAGCTGATCATAAGGCAGCCAGTGACTGCACACTTGGCAGTGATCTACAGTCATTTCCCAAATATAAGTCACAAACAAAACCATATATTAGTTCCCAGTGTGTTAACCACGCCCATGTGTTAAATGTTTACTAAAAAGAATTGCATTCCCATGTATAGTCCTCCCTGTGTGTTAATCAGGAAATTATAGTACATTTAAACAGGCAGCAAATGGCTTGGTCATCTGAAATTATATTCACTGGAAAAGTAAAAACAAAATAGCTGATGTACACTAAGACTCAAAACTTTGAGGGCTTCTACTAAATAGTATTATATTGAATATTGGTTTATTGGTGGCTGATATCTTGCACCAAATACATTGATCCGAATGTTTCATAATTACAAATAACACATTTAGTGGTGTGTTTAACTATATGGTGAAATACGTACAATAGGTCTAAGATGTTTATAAAACAGACTTGTTTACAATAGGTGTAGTCAAACTTTAGATGTTTAGTACAAGTGAATTGTACTTAGAACATGTGGCTGAGATGAAACAACTTGGCTTCACAAACCACACTAGCAAAACAAGCCAATTAGAAACTTGGTGAAAGTCAACCATGCATGCAACCTCAGTCTTATCGCATGTGTCCGGAGGGGTAGCATCAGCAGGCCAGTGAAAACTAGCAGAGCTGAGAGGGCATCGGCAAGGCGCTAGAAAACAGTGACACAGCAGATCATGTTAGACCGGCTTAAACGATGACAGAGCTTGTATCGTCAGACCTGAGCAAACAATGACAAAGTGGATTGCATCAGCTCCGTGCACAGCGTGACACCAGGCATCAGCGACTCATTGGAGCACACAGGCAGGAGAAAATGTCTGCTGAAGATGACTGTCAACCAGGCCATGGGGACTGGCAATCACAGGAAGCTGTGTCAAACACATTTCTAAAACTTTACAAAGAATTCAACCACAAAACCATACAAAAATTCAAGCACCACGATACAAAATACAACTAAAGTGACCCTAGTACATTTCATTATAGTACACACATAGCCTCAGTTATGCCAAGTGCTATTCAGTTGTACATGTAAAGCACATGTACACACAAATATGTACGTCCACAGACACACACAAGCAGACACACACACACACACACACACGCACAAACACACACACACACACACACACACACACACACACACACACACACACACACACAGAATCTTTCTTGGTGGTGATGGACATTTAGCACAGCTGGACTGGCATGCAGCAAGGTTTGCATTGTGTTCCAGAGACACAAAGAAAAAAAAGAGAGAGAGAGAGGTATGAGAGAGAGAAAGAGAGAGAGGTATGAGAGAGAGAAAGAGAGGGGACAAAAAGATAGAGAGAGGGGGGGAGGACAGAGAGAGAGGGAGAGTGAGAAAGAGATGGGGAGGTGCGAAAGAGAGAGGGGGGCAAGAGAGAGAGAGGGAAAAAGAGAGAGCGAGAGTGAGAGAGAGAGAGAGGAAGAGAGGGAAAGAGACAGAGCTGTAGATGAGAGGCTTTGAACAATGCCAGCAGCTACTGCCATGACCGGTCAGCCTTGTGGCCACCTGAGACTGACATGAGTGATCGAGGAAGGAAGAGAGGATGATGGGAGGATAGAGATACAGAAAGGAAAGGTAAAGATTGAGACAAAAGTGAAAGAGGGAGTAAGTACATGAGAGACACACATGAGAGTAAAAAAGGAAAGGAGAGAGAGAGAGAATGAGTGAAGGAGAGAGAAAGGTGAAGAGAGAGAGAAAGAGGGGGGAGAGAGAGAAGGAGGGAGAAACAGCAGGAGGAGCAGACATAGCAGACCACACTCTCACACCTCAGATGAGGGTGAGATGGTGACTGAGTGTGGTGAAACGTCTGTCAGGTAGAATGTTCCGGATGACCAGAATCGGACGGACAGCTCGTCTGGCAAGTCTACTGCCTAACAGGCGCCGGTGTATGTGTGTGTATGTGCACGTGTGTACGTGTGTGTGTGTGTGTGTGTGTGTGTGTGTGTGTGTGTGCATGTGCATGCATGTATGTGTGTGTGTGTGTGTGTATATGTGTGTGTATGTATGTATATGTGCGTATGCGTGCATGAGTGTGTGTGTGTGTGTGTGTGTGTGTTTCCTCCAGTTGTACACACCCTAACACACATTAAAAGCATTAGTATTGCCAGCTCCTGCTGCTCCCTCTACATAATGCAGTACTGTAAATTAAATTACACACATGGCTTTTCAAATCCAATTGTAAGCTACAGGACGCTGGACCAGATTCTGGGCCCCCTCTCTTTGTCAAGCACTTCTGACTCTACCGCTGCCCTCCTGAATAGAGATGAGCTGTCCTGTGAAATCGGACCAATATTAGTGTTAAATATTGAGAGCCCCAGATTTCTTATTCCTTTTGTTTCAAGCTGTCACCAGTGATTACATGTCCACTGTATGCCTCTACAATCTGAATGAAATCAGATCATGCAAGTGTGTGTGTGTGCGCGCGTGTATGTGTGTGAGTTGTGGGTCTATGAGTGCTCAGTAAAACATGCACACACAAACAGACACACAACCACACACACACACACACACAGACACAATCGCACACAGTCTCATAATGTGCCCACTAAAACCAGCAGTGATGGCTAAATGTGGCAGTCTGACGGTATGTTGCGGCCTCTGACTTTGCCGCCAACCGTCCCTTTCTCCCTGACTCAGCTGGACGTCAGCAGCAGCAGCAGCAGCAGGAGAAGGACAAGGGGGAGGAAGGAGGAGGAGAAGGAGGAGGAGAGGGAAAAGAGGGAGGAGGAGGAGGAGAGGGAAAAGAGGGAGGAGGAGGAGGAGAGGGAAAAGAGGGAGGAGGAGGAGGAGAGGGAAAAGAGGGAGGAGGAGGAGGAGAGGGAAGGGGGAGAGCATAAATCTGGCGGCAAGTTAATGCTTCTGGAGGCACTTCCAGCTTGGCAAGCTCAGATGCTTCCAGGCATAGAGAGAGAGAAGAGAGAGAGAAGAGAGAGAAAGAGAAAAGAGAGAGAGATAAGAGAGAGAAGAGAGAGAGAGAGGGAGGAGTAAAGAGGGGGGAAATATAAAGAGAGGAAGAGAACGAGGAAGAAGGAAAGACAGGAAAAGAGTGAGAGAGACAGAAAGAGAGAGAGAGAGGTGGTGGAGGAATAAAGAGAGGAAAAGAGAGAGAGAAAGAAAGTAAGAGAAAGAGGAAGAGAGAAAGAGAGGGGTGATGGCTTAAGCTGTGAAGTTAGCACATTAAAGGCCGTAAAAGCAGCGGGAGGTGTGCGTTTACGAGTAAACTCCAACACGAGGTCTGCCTGCCCGCCGCTCCAGTGGGCCTCATTACAGAGCAGCCTCCCAGTGCATGCCAGCACCACTGTCCAACTCTAGGGCTGCTAGCATTGTTTATCTAGGTGTGGTGGTGTGTGTGTGTGTGTGTGTGTGTGTATGAACAGGCACATGCATCTAAGTATGTGTGTGTGTGCATGTGTGTGTGTGTGTGCGTGTGTGTGTATGAACAGGCACATGCATCTAAGTATGTGTGTGTGTGTGTGTGTGTGTGTGTGTGTGTGTGTGTGTGTGCGTGTGTGTGTGTAGCTATATGTGGGTGGAAAAAGGAGGGGTAACACAGTGGGGCTGTTAACTAACTTGGCTTACTGTAAACACGAGAATGCAGTGTTATTGTTTTGTTTTGTTTGAATTTCCTGACTGCATATGCAAGCCTAATAAACCACTTGCCTCCCTCTCTTTTAAGCACACCACACCTCTGTTATTCTGTTTCATTTCTGCATGAGGAGGAACCCTTTGAATGACCTTTGCACATGGGCTGTGCTTGATAAGGAAAGATACCTGGCCAAGTAGATAGCTTCACTGAGCCTGTCTGATGTAACTACTGTTGCGCCATCCGGGGGTGGGGGGGTTTGGCTGGGACTCTGGAGTACTGTTACATATGCGTACATAAGGGTGTGTGTGTGTGTGTGTGTGTGCACGCGCATGCACAATGAAGCATGTTGATTAAATCACACACACACACACACACACACACACACACACACACTCACACACTCAGGAACTCACATGAACACATACACATATTTGCACACGGTCATAGGCATACACTGTCATGCACGTACACCCATACACACTCCACTGCTGATAATGTTGTTGTTGTTGTTGTTATGCTGCCAAGATTCCCCTGCAGTAAAGTTCTGATTTCCCTAAAGAACGAATCACTTTCAACATCTTTGCTGCATTGCCCTGGGCGTGAAAAGAGAGACAGAATGAGAGAGAGAGAGAGGGAGGGAGAGATTAAGCAAAAGAGCACGAGACAGAGAGGCTAAGAGCAAGTGAGAGAGTGAGAGAGTAAGTTACGAAAAGGAGGTCAGTGTGTGGCGATTCCCACTTGATGGCATTATGTAGCATTCTATATTTAACTTTTAATGCTGCTTGAGGGACAGGATGTGTGTGTGTGTGTGTGTGTGTGTGTGTGTGTGTGTGTGTGTGTGTGTGTGTGTGTGTATGTGTGAGTGTGTGTGTGTGCATTGGGGTGTCTGTGCATGCATATGCATGTGTGTATATGTGTGTGTAAGTGCAAGTGTGTGTGTTGTTTGTGTGTGAGTGAGTTTGTGTGTTTGTGTTTATGGAAGATTAGAGCCCATGTCTGCTCAGTAGGATATGGGGTCTGGATTTGCATAAACACAGGAACAGAAAACATCGGACAATGAGACACAGAAAAGGCATGCGACGATGAGAAAATGACACGGAATATGTATGCACACACACACACACACACACACACACACACACACACACACACACACACACACACACACACACACACACACACACACACACACACACACACACACACACACACACACACACACACACACACACACACACACACACACACACACACACACACACACCACACAAACAAAGACACACACACACACACACACACACACACACACACACACACACACACACACACACACACACACACACACACACACACACACACACACACACACACACAATATGCATTACAGATATTTAAAAGAAATGAAAAAAAGAGCACACACACACACACACACACACACACACACACACACACACACACACACACACACACACACACACACACACACATACCAATCCGCAAAGACATGAAAAAGAGAAAAGAGCAGAGGGAGGAACAGAGAGTGAGAAGTGGGCTACAGTGAGTGTGTGTCTCTCAGTGGGTTACAGTGAGTGTGTGTCTCTCAGTGGGTTACAGTGAGTGTGTGTCTCTCAGTGGGTTACAGTGAGTGTGTGTCTCTCAGTGGGCTACAGTGAGTGTGTGTCTCTCAGGCTGCCAGTCCAGTGCTGACGGGTTAGCGCTTCTGCTCGATTAAACCTCTCTCACAGCGGGGGCGTGTGATGCGAGACCAAGCGCACAAACAAGAACGCCACGGGGGGCCCGACACAAGCTATCCACTAGCTCGCTAACTGCTAACGGCTAACTGAGGAAAGTCCCCCAAAGCCAAGCAGAAATGGACAGACATTCTGAAGTTTGGCCAAATGCGTGTTGATGCCACGGGCTTGAATTTCTTTGGCAGTGGAAGTGTGACCTGCCTGTCCTAGCATGACAGAAAGAAAGATGCAGATGAAGTGACAAATTCACACTCAAATTATGCACCGAATGCTCACGATGGCATAAGGCCGTAGCAGAATGTGAGTGAAACTTGTCGCGCTGGTGAAGTCACTGTCGTTCCATGCAGTCTGATGACATTGCAGTGATTCTGACGGGAGTTGAAGTCATAGCCTAGATGTAGGATGGTGGAATGTAGATATGGGAAAGCAGAAAATGTTTCTTTAATTAACTTTTGTGTTTTTAGCTAAAAAGAAAATGTTCACTACTAATTTGTGGTGTAGCATCACCTATAGCATCACCTGAACAGTACACTTCAATTACCAGGTATGTGCTAAATTTGATCTGTTCAAGGTGAGCTCTGCAATTTAGGAAATTCCACTATTCCCTAATTCAATGCTCAAACTGTCATAACAACATCAAGAACTCTGTGGGGCAGTGGAAGACAACCCTACAGACAAACTCAGAGACCTTTGCAAATGTCACTATCAAGTTTTTTTTTTTTCTTGCACTGCTCTAGTGTATATATCGTTTTAAGTGTCCCAGCCTGGTGAAACCTCTACTGCATTATATGCACTGAGCAAAGATAATCTGTGCAATAACATGTAATATTTATAACTTGCAATATTACCCTGCATTCAGACATCTGTGTATTAGACCTTGTGTATGTAACTTTTTGCACTAGTACTTATTCGATTCTTTGTCAGCGAACACTTTGTGTACACTTGTATGCTATTGTTAATGTCCTCTCTTTGGATAAAAGCGTCTGCTAAATGTAATGTAATGTAAAAGTGTGGTGTATACCAAGCATATGCACTGTCTCTGCTGTTGTTCTGCATAGACCTAAACCCCCTGAATCATTGACAAGGGGCTGTGGCTACGGATCAGAGCAAAACAGAGCTACCATTAGTCACTTCCTCTATATGGATAACATCAAGTGCTAGCCACCAACTGCCAGATCAACACCATCAGAACCTGCAGCAACTGCACCATCAGAATGACACTGAGATTAGACAAGAGTGGCAGGAGAGTAACAAAGGGAGGAAAGGTGGTCAGAGAGGTCAAAGTCTTAACCCAAATCCTTTGAGTCCTTGCTGAGTCCAAACTCACAATTGTTTAATCTGCATAAAAAATGCAGTATTGACTCAGGTGTCTTGCACAAATGGAGTCAGAATCAGTAGTCTGAAGCATACACGCTTGTTTCTAAATCACAGCAGATTCACAGCTGGCAATGGGGCCATATTGACTCAGGTGACTCAAGTGACTTGCACACATGGACTCAGAATCAGCAGCACAAAGCACACAAACATATCACTGATCACAACTCGGCCGACTCAGAGCCATCAATGGGGCAATACTCACTCCTTGTGTGATTCAAGTGATTTGCATATGGAGTCAGAAATCAGCAGCATGTGAAACACAAAAGGACAATACTGACTTAAGTGACGTGCACCCCTAGATCAGTTTAGTGTAGTAGTGTAGTGTAGTAGATTTGGAATGAACTGAATCCTTAAAAGGAGTCAAGTTATACAGTCCTACTGTACCTAAAAAGGGTGGGACAGGGCCTAAAGATCTGGCTGAGATCCACCACATTAAGAAGATGCCCCCATGTGATTGGATAGGCTGTGTAGTAAA
>JAIFZK010000024.1:12555000-12560000 GCA_027481765.1 Tenualosa thibaudeaui
CACTTCAGAGCAGGGGGCTAAATAATGATTAAAGCCTTGTGCAAGTGGCACAGCTTTTGTCGTATAACACAACGCACAGACCTGGATCAGGGCAGGAAAACCCCCTCTGTCGGAAAGTATTTCTGGCACACACACAAACTCAAACACACACATGGACACACACACACAAGGACGTAAGCGCAAAGAAAGACAAAAATAAGTAGACGTTGATAGATACCTATTACACAAAACCAGATGCAGAAAAACAGACCCTCATTGCTGCATGCACATGTACACACGCAAACATACATACACACACACACACACATACAGAGTCTATTCCCCATGAATTCTAGTCATACTGTGTTCTCGATTACACAAAGATAATGATAAAGACAATGATTTTTTAATGATTTGTTGGCATGAGGATTTGATGTGGTATTCAGAAGTCAGACCCAACCTGCTGCTTGCTGACAGCACTGAAGAGCAGTGGTGAGTGTTTGGCACAGACGGCATGCCTCGGAGCTGCACTGTCACTTTACAAGCAAACAGGTCTGTCATACATAACATCACACACACACACTCACACACACACACACACACACACACACACACAAAACAGTTCACACAAGGACATGCATTTCTCCTCATGTGAACTTGTGGGTAGAATGTCATCCCGCATTGCCCTGGAACATTCCGGTGGTTTGCCCCGTCTCGTTTCTACTGGAGCCGTGGAAACATCAACCTGAGGCAACCCAGCTGAGGTGAGCAGGCAGGCAGACAGACCAACATCACCACCACCGCCGCCACCATCACCATCACCATTGCTACTGTCATGATTGGCTGGCAGCGTGTGGAAGCCAACACCATGGCAACTCGCGGCGTGTGAAAAAGCGTCAGGCACCCGCGGACACGTGCCAGGCCCTGCCAGCAGGCCTCCACCTCTCTGCTTTCCCGTAAGAGGAGTGTGACGTTACATGATGTGACGCAACCCCACCTCAACCCAACAGGAGCTAACACACCCGAATGTTCCCCTTTCTACAGAGGAACATACTTTCTACAGAGAAAAGAAAGTAAACATCTCTGTGGTGAGATTCAAGTACCTGAGGTGGGACATGGGAAACGGACTAGGGCCAGTTCTAAGATAGTTCCCAGATAAGAGGCAATCATGCTACCTGGACCACTTGTTTCTCTGGAGTAGTGGTGATAAACCCAGTTTAAGAAATAAGAGAAAGTCCTGCACCATGAATTTGTTCCCGCTATTCACTTATGATACCATATGATTCTAATCTATCAGTCAGATAAGAAGTGAAATCACCAGGGAGGGATAATAATAGGGAGGACTTTTACTATTTGAAGATGTGGTTCGCCATCAGTGTTGCTGATCTCCTAGATTGCCCCAGAAATTCCCACAACCTCAATTCCCACAGCCGAAGATGAACATGTAGCAACTTGAACCCTTGGCCAATTCCCATCTTAAGTAATTTATAAGTACAATGTGCTTCATACTGACAATGGGTTGATGGTAAACATGACAATGTATGGTCAGGTCATGGTTAATTAAGTTCATCAATATGCACTTTAAATAGAGTATTGGAGACGATTCATTATTACTATACTGCACAAAAGCCCCCTTTAAAAGACATAGAAATTAGATTTAGGTACAATAATATTTAAATGTACCCTGGTGAAAGCAAAGAGGTTAAAAACAGTTGAGAAGTTGAGGTCAGTAGTACATTTTATGCAATTCAGGATATTACAAAAGTGCTGTTACCAAATGGCCTCTCCCTTCCGTTCTTTCTGAACTATCAGAGATGACCATATATATATATATATATATATATACGTAAACTCGACCTGACCCCTGGTTGAAATATTCAGCAAACGAACCAGTGTCTACATAATACCAGCTAGGCATAGTTTGTGTTCCCTTTAACAGCAATGCACCTGTAATCTATTTTATCTCCTTGTATTCCTTTCTCCAAAAAACAAACAAACAAACAAAAGCACCTGGCTTGTGTAACTCTTAAAGCAAAAATCACATTCAGCATGCCTTGCTTCATTCACTATTGACTTATATGGATAACACCAAATGCATGACACACACATACTGTAACTGCAGCTGTGACAATGGCACAAAAAAGGAAGGAGCGTTTCACCCCGAAGCAGCATTTCCCACAAACAACCCCAAAGATAAATAGTGTTTGCTTGCACAACATTCACCACCGACCTGCAACATTTGCCACACCACTGACATACTTTTAAAAACTGGTTCAGCATCACTGTGTAAACAAGTCGAATCAACAACTCAGTAAACATCAATCAACACGATGTGAAGTCAAGTGTATTTATTTTTTTAAGTTTTGTTGTTGTTGTTAATTATTTTACTGAGCTATTTATTACCAACACCCAACAGTCTGTGGTTAAGCAACAGGAGACTGAGTCACTGCCAAATCAACTTGGCACTCTCCAGTCAGGTAATCAGTAGAAGCTTAGCAGCATGGTGGTCAAAAGGCTGTCACATTAAATTTAGGCCTAGAATCCAGTCCACTATCTATAACTTGACATTCTAATCAGCATCACTCAACTGAGGTTGCCATGGTTTCTGTAAAATATACATTTTTAACCATCTTCCTTGTTAAAACACTGCACTTTAGCAAATAGCATAGTTTTAAATGTATATATCATACAAACAATTTATGATTATTATTTATTATAAGTGTTTAAAGGATTGTTTCACAAACACCAGGCACCTGCAGCAACATGTCTGTCCCTCACCGTGTCTGCATATCCACCACTGACAGTTTGTTTGCCTCCACCTGCACCTGTTCCTCTGCCCGAGCTTAAAATACACCCAGTCACCGATGCAATGCCAAGGTGGCAGTCCAACTTTGGCACTGCCAATGGTTCTGATTAGGGTTCTAGTTCTAATTTTAATTCTGGTTCTAGTTATGATTCCAGTTCTTGTTCTGGTCTGAGTTCTACTTCTAGTTCTGGTTGTAATTCTAATTCTAATTCTGGTTCAAGTTCTAAATTAAATCAAATCAAATTCTAAATCTTTTTCTAGTACTGGTTCTCATGCTTGAGCGAGAGACGAGGATGATGGAGTGGGTACTCACTGGCTGGAGATGGGGTGCTGTATCCGCTGACGGACAGTCCGGGCAGGGTGGGGGGTGAGAGGCCCCCCAGCATGTGTGGGAAGAAATAGGAGTAGTGGGGCATTGGAAAGGCACCCAGCGGAGGGGGCACCCCGGGAGGACATGGGTTCCCATTGCCAGACATGGTGAGATCAGGCCGGGAACTGCCTCCGCCACCGCCAGCGAAGCACACGCCTCTCCTGCGTTCGTCCGTGGTGCCGGCGGCCGTTTACATTCCTCAAAAACAGGACTGAAACCACAACGATGGTAAATCCAGTATCCAACAAATGACTCTGGGTCTTTTTCTCCTGGGTCTGTATCAATGTCCTGTTAGTAGTTATACGTGTGTGTGTATGTCTGTGTGTGTGTTTGTTTGTATCTATCAATATTTGTCGGTGTCTGCGTGTGTGTGCACAAACATGTGTCCTACAGCTGTAAAATAAAAAATACAAAATTTACGTTGCACAGTTCGTTCTTCCCCAAGAAAAGGAAGACAAAAAATCCTTGAACACACTCTTGCTTGTCTGAAGTGTCCTCGTTCTGGTCGTCGTCTGTGTGTGCACGTGTGTGTATGTGTGTGTGTGTGTGTGTCCTCTGTCTCCGTTCAGATGCTAGAGGTGCACCATGACCCCCTGAGGTGGAGGTGGATGTGGATGTAGTGACAGGGAGAGACCTGCTCCAATGCCAGCGGCCACACTGCTGAGTGGGAAGACGGGCCCGACAGGAAGTGAGGACGAGGATGACTGTGCAATGGTGGGCGGGGCCACACAAGGGGGTCACATGGTCCTCCAGGCTTGACCCTATCACTGTGAGTCACGGTGACAGCTCTTTCCCCTAGGAGATGGAAAGAGAGACAGAGAGATGTAGAGAGAGAGAGAAAGAGACTGTGAGAAAGCAGAAAAGGGCTCTCAGATGCTAATTTTAACCACTGACAGAGTCTGTGTCATGTTACCCAGTACAACATGCCTGCCATGCTTGAATTTGAGAGGGAGAGAGAGAGAGCAGGAGCACGTGAACGGGGGACAGAGAGAGGGAGAACATGAAAGTGAGATTGAAAAACAGAGCGAAGGAATGAAAGAAAGCAAGAAAGGGAGAGAGGGGGGGGAGAAAAGAGAGATAAAAAGACAGAGAGTACTCTTTATCTGCTGCTTGCTTATGCTGAGATGCGTTTGACAGCGTGGGAAAATTCAGCAAAAGGTCTTCCCCTGTGAGCTCATTAACTGGGGCGCTCGTGCTGCTCTCTCCCAGCTGCGATTGGTCGGAGAGCACGGCTGCCTCACTCTGGCTCGCACACTCAGGAGCCTCACTGTGATTGGCCTCTACACAGCAGTGGCCCCTTTCATTCAGCTGTAGCTCACACAGACTGGCAGGCCCATTTGAAGTGGGAACATGCTGCTAACAGTGGATGTGTGTGATGTGTGTATGTGTGTTTGTGTGATATTGTGTGTGTGTGTGTCTGTGTGAGAGAGAGGGAGAGAGAGAGAGAGGAGGAGAAGGCTGGGGAGGTGGCATCTCTCAGTCCGTTACTACTTCAATCAAGCAGTCATTGAATATAGATGAAGCCCATAACATGCCTATGACAAGTCTACTGCTGATCTGTATCCACCAACTCTCTTAAGCCAACCCAGCCACCCAACCAATCCATCTCTCCTCCTTCCATTAATCCAGCCGTTCCCTCCACCCTCGCCTGGAGCCATAAATCAGCAGGAGAAAGATGGCAGCTAGCCGCCGGCTGCCGCTCGCTGCTCAGAGTTCCATCTAATTTAACTCTCTTCCACTCACTCATAGACACACACACACACAAACATAAACACACAAACACACAAACACATGCAAACACACACAAGCGCACATACACACACACAGACAGACACACAAACACAT
>JAIFZK010000024.1:12565000-12572500 GCA_027481765.1 Tenualosa thibaudeaui
AATGTAAGAATCTGTGTGTGTGTGTGTGTGTGTGTGTGTGTGAGAGAGAGTGTCTGAGTGCATCTGCCATCTCTGGCTGGCCTCACACAGATTCCACCATCTGCCTCAGAGATCCTGTCAAACACAGAGGTTAGAGGCCATGACATTTGACCTTAACCTATAACTCATGGTCTGTCTGAGGCGCACACATAAAGACACACGCACACACACACAAAAGTAAACACACACACTCACACCAACAAACACACACAAGTAAACACAGACACACACACACATACACATTTACACTAACAAACCCATACACACACACTAGTACAGTAAACACACACACCAGCAAACACACATACACACACATACACATTAACAAATAAACACACAATAACATGGCCACTCATGGACTGTCTGAGGTTGGAAACAAAACCCTATTGTCTTTATCACAAGAGAACATTAATGTGGAGAGATCCCTTATCCCCCAGCAATCTGTTGTAGAAATATGCACACAGACATATGTGTATGTGTGTGTGTTTATGTGCAGTATGTATACATATGCTGCCACTGTTGTGCCCTTGAGCAAGCCCTAAGTTGCTGTAAGGGAGACTGGCCCTGATATAATTGATAGTTGACAAATGTAAGTCACTTTGGATAAAAGTGTCTGCTAAATGCATAAATGTAAATGTATGTATGTATGTATGTATGTATGTACACATGTATGTACTGCATACATACTGTATACAGTACTCCCAGCAGTTTTGATTCAAGCTTCACCCAACAGTCATTAAGCTGGTATGTCAGATGTAGTAGAGCGTGAGATGAAGAATTCATTCAATACAACACACACACACACATACACACACACACACACTGGTCTCACAGCACAGACTCGCCATAGACAGAGATGCACGTCATGGTCCACTGATTTGTAGACCAAAAACAACTGACTGGGCTTCCACTGGCCAGGTTCCACACTTAGACCGTTACAGCAAAACAACCAACTTGCTCCTGAGCTCTCCTGGCTCCTAGCACTTAGCCTGTACTTCCCCACCCCTGCCCCCATCCACCCCCGTCCATTGTGTCACTTTGGATAGAAGTGTCTGCTAAACGCATAAATGTACCAGGCCTTGTGAGTCGCTGGCTGGAAGTCTCTCCAGAACTGGCAGGGCAGAGGTTAAACAGACTTCCAACCACAGCCCTGTTGTTCTGTAGGTAGGCAGAGAAATGAGAGAATTTTGTACAACATAGGCTAAATAGTGAACCTTCAGCTTATGCCAACTGAACGGGGCTATGAGAAACAACACTGAAAGTGAGCACATAACCCCAATCAGTTAGCATTAGTTAGCGTACAATATTCAGTCTATGTTACATAATGTATATGGATTTGATGACACCAAAACCTGAAACAGTGGCAGATTGTTTGTTGGTGTTGCTTTAAAGCTTTCCCTCTGTGCTTGTACAGAGAGTGCAGAGCAGACAGGGAACGAATTGGAGGAGATGAAGTGAGTGATTGAGACTTTTTGGGATAGACAGTCTGGACTCAGACCTGTGGCCCCTTTGCATTTTAGATTTACATTTATGAATTTAGCAGACACTTTTAAGACCACTTCCAAGATGACTCACATTTATCAATCGCAAATTGATTCAGAACCAGTCTCCCCAGAGCAACTTAAAGTGCCTTGCTCAAGGGCACAGCGATGATTGTTTAGATTCAAACCTACAATTTTCTGGCTACTAAGATGCCCCCTCCCCTGCAAAGTGTTGCAAGCTTGAACCCAATGCTGATAACAGTGGCAATGAGGGTGATCTTACTTATAAATATAAGTCAAATATAAGTCATATTTATAACCACACAGTTGTTAGTATACAGGGAGTAAAGGAGAGGGCTCGGGACACAACCCTGGAGGGCACCTGTGTTGATGGTCAAGGAGGATGAAATAATGGATATATGGTATATGGTGAATAGTCCTGGAGAAGTTTTACATTAGGGGCTGAAGTGTGACAATGATGGTGATGGACCTCAAGGCTGCATGCTCAGTCCACTGCTGTTCACACTCCTCACCCATGACTGTGCGGCAACGCACAGCTCAAACCATATCATCAAGTTTGCTGATGACACTACCGTGGTGGGTCTGATCAGCAACTGGTGCACCTGTCCCTCAATGTGGACAAAACAAAAGAACTGGTCATCGACTTCAGGCAGACTTTGCATAAACACATCCCACTGTGCATCAACAACCTTCCAGTACAGATTGTCCAGAGCACAAAGTTTCTGGGCACACACATGGACTCTCAACACCACACACATCACAAAGAAAGCCCAGCAGCGTCTGTACTTTCTGAGAAGACTCCGTAAAGCCAATCTCCCAACCTCCATCCTCACAACTCAAGAGGGACGATTGAGAGCATCCTCAGCGGTGCCATCACAGCGTGGTTCGGCAACTCCAGACCATAAGGCCCTGCAGCGGATTGTGAGGACAGCCGAAAAGATCACTGGAGTCTCTCTGCCCCCCTCTCAGACATCTACAGCACCCGCTGTCTGCGGAAAGCCAAGAACATTACCAAAGACACTACCCATCCCTCCCATGGACTATTCACCTTACTACCATCTGGCAGAAGGTTCCGCAGTATCACTGCCCGCACCTCCAGAATGGGGAAGAGCTTCTTCCCGCAGGCAGTCAGACTGCTGAACAACCTGTAGTGCAATTGGACTGGACTGAGTTTCTTAGCAACTCAGGATGCAAACCAGCGCGTCACAGCGTACTGCACCTTTATGTAGAATAGTCTCTTGTTTACAAATCATAACCCCTAGCCTTGCTGCTATTATTTATATTTATATAGAACAGTCTTCTGTTTAGAAATCACACCACTAGCCACAGTGCTCTGCTAAAAGCCATGCCCTGTCTAGCGTGTTTGTTTCAGGTCACCTGTATCTTGACCTGCCAATTGTTTACAACTGTGTTGTAACATATGTACATATGTGTACAAGAGTGTGCACGCATGCGTGTGTAGTTGTGTGTGTGGAGTGCGTGTGTGAGTGGGTGAGTGAATCTGTGTAGTCCCGCAATAGTGTATGTAGGCACTATTACGTATCTGTCTTGTCCATACTGTGTTTTAACAGTTACGTGTATCACCAATTTAAAATCTTACTTGACTTGACTTGACTTGACTTGACTTGATGACTGCCTTGCAATCTTGCTCTAAAAAAACAGACAAAAGCAACCCTTCTGTCCTGTCGTCCCCTTTGTCATCGTCATCATGACAAAACTGATGAAAAAGAGAAGGATGAGGAGGCGATGACACCCCTCTCTCTGAGGAGTGATGGCGATAACACCCCTCTTTCAGCCCTCCACACAGCCCATGCATGGCCACCACAGTGTTGAGGTGGGAAAAAAAAACAACGACCATGGAGGCCCATGGCGATCGATAGCACCTGCGGTTCCCATGACAAACGACCTGTGGGCCTAAGAGTCTGTGCTCACACAGTCCAGCGGCCATTAGAGAGAAAACACCGTAAATATACTGCCTAATCTTGCCATCATCTAGGAAAGACTTGCCACTACTTTCTCTCTTTGTTCACCCCACCCCTCTCTATCTCTCTCTCTATCTTTTCACCCCTCTTTCCCTCGTTTTTATTTATCCACCCACCATTAGCTCTGCCTAATCTTGCAATCATAAAGACATGCCATCTTCTCCCTCTCTTATTCTTTTCATCTCTCTCTTCTTTCTTTCTTCTCTCTCTCTTCCTATTCCACTCTTCACCACCAACTCTTAATGTCTTCCTCTTCATTTTTGCTGTAGATTTCCAAATCCAGTCACACACAAGCTCACGCAAATGGGAGCAAGTGGTTCACGTGTGCATGTGGATGAAAAACACACTTTATCATCATGGGCGGTCAAACTGTAAATTCATATGCATGCAAGCGTGCAGAGTGACAGGGACACACACACACACACACACCCTTCAGACAGTTCCCACAGCGACTGTTAAGGGGCTGCTGTCATCTCCGAGCCAAAGGTTCTTGGGAGAAAAACCACAGATGTTTTTTTTTTTATGCTTGAGTGGGGGCAGGGGGGAGCAGGGAAATGGGCTGTAGATAGAGGATGAAGAGGGTGGGAATTTGTGGGAGAAGATCTGGCAACCCTCCAGTTAAATGGAAGCCAGGGGAACAATTTATGGTTTCATTTAATGGAGATGTTGGAGGAATTCAAAGGGGGGTGGGAGAGATCTGGCAACCCCTTCCTTTCAAGAGTAATGGGGTGATGAGGGTGTTGGCTGGATTTCACTCACTTGCCTATCTGGCAACCAGGGCCTATGCTCAGATGGGATGCCATTCGCTGTCGATTGTTTGGAATCTGCAGTGTATAGGAAAGGCAGTCTGCAAATCACTGGGCAGCAGAATTTTCTGCACAGCCCACACAAGCACAAACACACATATGCACATGCACACACACAGAAACACGAACGCATGCACGCATGCACACATGCACACAAAAACTGTTCCTCATGCTGCCAGTGGACACACACACACACACACACATACACACACACACACATTGTTCATACACATTTAGTATATAAACAGAGAGTCAATGCATGAAGCTAAAATGACACACTCCCATGTTTCCATACACAGAAAGCCCAGAGCCCTCATTGTTTTTCAACCGTGTGTGTGTGAGTGTAAGTGTGAGTGTGTGTGTGTGTGTGTGAGCGTGTGTGTGTGAGTGTGGGTATGTGTGTTTGTGTGTGTGTACGTACTCGCACATACACAGAGCTGCTTTTAGTCTAATGTAATGGCCATGAACCGACGTCAACACCAACCCATAAACCCAACTATGTTCCAGTGCACTGAGAACAAGCACATGACGCACAAAAACTGGCAGTATTGACCAACAACACTACACACACAGGCACAGGCACACACACACACACACACGCACACACACACACACACACATTTCAGCACAACAGGGCCCTTGACTGGTTCAATGTCTCCACATTAAACACGTCCTCATTCATTAGCATTAAACATCTACCATTAGCAGCCAGCCAGAGATGGAACGAGAGAGAGTGCAATTGAGAATGAGACAGAGAGAGAGAGAGAGGGCCAAAAAAGAGACGGAGTTAGAGAATGAGAAATAGACATAGTGAAGGAGTGAGAGAGTGAAGACCTGAGAGAGAGAGGGAGAGAGGGAATGAGGGAGAAGGCTGATGGAAGTCTGGGGGCCTGGGTAATGGCCCCATTCCCCCCTCCCTCTCCTCATCCATTAAGGTTAGGAAATGAGAGAGATGGAAATGAAATGGCAGGGTGGGGGGTGTGTGTGAAGTGTGTGTGTGTGTGTGTGTGTGTGTGTGTGTGTGTGTGTGTGTGTGTGTGTGTGTGTGTGTGTGTGTGTATATGTGTGCATGCACGTGTATTTGTGCATGTGTGAGTGTGTGTGCGTGCGTGTGCATGTGTGTGTATGCTGGGTCTTAAGGGAGGGGAGCACCACTGCTGCACTCAGTGGTCGTTTCTCGTAGCACACGTCACCGTGCTAAGGCTCGTTACTGCCTCCTCCCCCCACACACACACTCACTCACACACACACACACACACGCACACACACACACACACACACACACACACACACACACATACACACACATACACACAAACACACACGCACATGCACACCACTGCTAGCACTCATCATATAGACATATTTAAAACCTGGCCACCGTCTGCAACTCCCATCGGCTATTAAAGCTAGCAGACTCAGACACAGCACACCGAGGTGATGAAGCCTACTGGTATGTGGGGGGCAGAGAGAGAATGAAAGGAAGGTAGGAAGGAAGGAAGGAAGAAAGAAAGAAAGAAAGAAAGAAAGAAAGAAAGAAAGAAAGGAGGGAAGAGAATAATACGAACACTGATTTAGAATGTGGAAAAAATGCAGGAAATCTTCCCAAGAAAAACAAGGAACAGGAAGAAACAGAGGGAATGTTCTAAAATGACTGGGATGAGTGTGTGTGTGTGTGTGAGAGAGAGATCGAGAGAGAGAGAAAGAAGGGGGGGGGCGCAGAGGGAATCTGAGAGACTGATACACAGAAATGAAGGTCAGCTGGCGTTGTTCTCCTGCACTAGACAGGCGTAACGTGAAGGAATGTCAGTGAGCTGAGCTGAGCAGAGCAGAACACTGTCCTCCAGGCTGGCTGAGTGAGTGAGCGCACCCTCTATGAACTTTCAACACAGCGCCCGTCACATCTCTATCATGCACTCCATAAAATAGAAACAGCCGCCGCCATCGCCAACACCTGCCCGCCTGGCCGCCGACGTCACAAATAGCTCGAGCAGTAAAAGTGAGTGAGTGATATAGAGCCTCATGTCAAACGGTAGGGCCAAGTCCTATATGTGAAGCATCTCAATCATGCTGAGCATCAGCTAGTCCATCTGGAGCTAAAGGTCTCTCTCCTCCCCTCCCGTTCTTGCTGGTCCTGCACATTGGACACAAGAGCAAAGACTGACAAGCATGGACCTGCATTCAGACCTGTCTGAAATAACAACACTATACTCTGGCTCAAACACCTCAATGTTGCATGTTATGACTGTGGAGGTGAACAAATCACAAATCTTTGAGGCTAGCGCTTGTCAGAGAAAATGTGCTGTACACGGTGGCTACCTAGCACATTGGGCAGCCCATTTTCTCTGACAAGCGCTATATATGTGTGTGTGTGTGTGTGTGTGTGTGTGTGTATGTGTGTGTGTGTACACACACATACAGGTACATACACTCTGAATGGGGCACATAATAGGCAATGAGCTAAATCACTAAGCACCAGCTTAGTGTACAGTGCAGTGTAATTTCTCTAACCTCTTTTATTACACCTGCACACACACACACACACACACACACACACACACACACTGTCTTAAGTGACTTTGTGTTCCTGTCACATTGCTAAATGAAAGTCATGTAGTCTCACTCACATGGTCAGAGACACTATAAAGCCATTACTACTGGAGGACAGGGATGGGGGGAGAAGGGAGAGAGAGAGAGATGGAAGGGTGAGAGGATAGAGAGGGAGAGAGATAAAGAAAGGTAAGAGGCATAGGTCAGGGGCAGCTCACATAATGGGAAGGAGCCAAGAAGAGAAAGAAAGAGAGAAAGAATGGTTAGAAACAGCACACGGAAAGTGCATGAAATGAAAGACAGAGAGAGAATATGAGGGAGAGGAAAAGTGAGAGAATTGCCTGCAGATTGTGATGCGATCTGACAGAGCCACTAGAGTATGTGGCTCTTTCTAACACACACACACACACACACACACACACACACACACACACACACACACACTCCCTAAAACCTGCCTATCCCTCCCTCACTGTCTCTGTGTCTGTTTCTAACAAACACAAACCCACACACACACACACACACACACACACACACACACACACACACACACACACTCCCTAAAACCTCCCTATCCCTCCCTCACTGTCTCTGTGTCTCTTTCTAACAAACACAAACACA
>JAIFZK010000024.1:12587500-12592500 GCA_027481765.1 Tenualosa thibaudeaui
AGTACAGGCCTTTGCAACAAAAACTTTCAATGACTCAAAAAGCAGACTACTAGCCTTTGTGAGCACAGCGTAATTGCTTTGTGCAACATTAGACCAAAAAAGAACTAAATAAGGCATGCTTAACTTCATGTCTTCCAGTAAATTACCAAGGTTACGTTACCAACCCTTTTTTTGGCTCTGTTGCCTAGCAATACAATTCTATGGGAGATTCTGATTGGCTAAAAGCTTAGGCCCAGCCACTAGAGCCCACTCACTGGTCAATGGACCACAAAGGTGAGACTGCTATTGGTTGGTTCACAAGCACTGCCCCTTGAGGACTCTAATGCGCAGTGACAACGAGAGCTGTGAGGACACAGCTTTGTCAGTGGGTCACCTACGCCCAGTCGGCATCTTTCCTACCCATCATCCCCTGCTGCCCTCGCTCCTCCAGTGTCTGCCAGCGTCTGGGCAGCAAGCAGTTGCACACTATGGCCATGATGTCAAAATAAGACAGCACATTTACAAACACTCTGCAAAATGCGGAATGGAGGGAAGACTGCACCACACCATCTGATAAAAATGTTAGACATCGAAAATGAAATTGTGGGAAGCACAATGGCTTAGTGAGATTATAATGACAAATGATAATGTTATTTATTTCAGAATGTTATTTGAGTGTTAAGCATTACTCAATTATGTTTCACAAATTAACTACTTCATACTGCTTGACTGATAATATTGCCTGCTGACTTACAGGTCTATGTAATAAAAAAACAGTTTGGCAATATCTTAATTACACAGATTGTTTATGCACACATACAAAGGTCTATAACGCATATTATGTTAATGAGCACCTGCACCTAGAAATGTACAGTCTGAATGATATAGTAGTTTGATTCACTATTAAAGTTCTTTGTAGTGGGTGAGTGATTTTACTGAATTTGGCCACTGAGCTCATAATAAAAAGTAAAAAGTCAGATGTGAAAATACATAATTTCAATAAAATATAGAGAGGTTTGACCCAATCCAACCCACACACAAGCACAAAAAAAGACCTAGCCTTTTTCTCTGCTGTCAGTGATTCTGGGTGCTGTCACAGTGTGTATTGGTGTAAAATACTGAACATCCTGAAAAACACTGAACATCCAATCAAAGCCTGTCTGTGTGTTTGCAACCTTTCCCTGCTACGCTGCTATGGCTGCAAATGTTCTTGCAAAGAGCTCCCCATGTCAACAAGCTCTTTGGGCTGCATATTTAAAAAGTTACTCATAGGCAACCCCTGTGATCTGTTCAAAGCAGCACTAAATAGGGTTCGGGGTAAACTCAGGGTTCAGTGAGCTTCAGACCTAGGAGCGGGACACTGGCTGTTATGATGTCAAAAGCAGTTCTTTTTTCTCCCTCAACCTTTCAAAATGTCAACCTTTCTCTGAAATGTCATGTCTCTCATCAGGGCGCAAATCTGTCAGTCATGTTGAAGACAACCAGCAGTCGTTTCTCAGGAAGACAAGAGGGTCCGGGAGAGAGGGAGGATGGTGCGGAGCAGGGTGGGGAGGGGGCAGGGGACAAGGGGCGGAGCCGGGGGTTTCCACGCTCCTTGATGATGGCAGTAAGACTCTGGGGACAACATGAGTCTCTGGCCCACATCTGGCCTGAAGCTAGCCCAATTCTACATTAGATCAGATCTGTATCTCTTCCATGTAATCAAGTCCTTCTGCTGCTATGGTCTATGAAGAACACAGAACTTTACAGAAAAAAGCAACACTGATGTCTGCACCTGTGCAAACAGTGCTTTTTAGAAGACAATCTGCCTCTTTGATGGATATCTAAAGCTTTACACTGGGGTTTTCTAGAAAGTTCTGGCCTGACAGCAATGGGAATGTTAATACCAATACTTCAAACATGTTAACAGGCAAAAATTCTCAGCTGGCATCTGAAGGCCGTCTACCACAGATCCTTCTAGAAGATCAGCATCATGAACACTTAAATATCTTAAATTCTGGAAAACATTAAGCTCAACAGACACGTATCTGCACACACTGTAAAAAAAAAAAAGTTAGGCTAACTAAAAAATATAACGCAAACAGCTGCGAAGCATTTTTAAGTTTACTTAACTTTAGGCCACTGTAGTTGTGCTGACCCTACTACTACTACAGTGGCCTAAAGTTAAGTAAACTGAAAAATGCTTCGCAGCTGGTTGCAATATATTTTTTAGTTAGCCTAACTTTTTTTTTTTTACAGTGCAGAGGAGGGGTGGGACGAGACAGAAATCCAACAGTAAGTAAATGGTGTGGAGTTTGACTTCCTGGAGTTATTCTAAGAAAGCAGGTCAGTGCAGAGAGCTCCAGCGTTCCTGAAGAGGAGAGGCCCAGTGGCAACTCTGAGCTGTGAAAATGTCAAAGGTCACGAGGTGTGTCTGCAGGCTTCAGTCTGACTCACCGCCTGACAAGGGGAAATAAGTACAGATGGAAATGACGGGAGAGACACAGGATATGAGTGGTGTGTGTGTGTGTGTGTGTGTGTGTGTGTGTTTCAAAGGGTGTGAGCTTGTCTAAGATATGTATGTCTGTGCGTATGTGTGTCTGAGTTTGTATGTTTCTGTGTGTGTATGTGTGGATGTGTGAGTGTGTGTTGGGTGTGAGTTGTGTAAGATGAGTTTGTGTGTATCTGTGTTTGTGTGTTTCTATATGTGTCTGTGTGCATGTGTGTGTGTGCACAGGAAAAAAGGACAGACAGCCTGCTGACCTGTCTGAAGGCAAATGACCTCAGCAGGAAGGCTGGTGACATTGCCCTGCCACTCACTAATGGGCACTGACCTGCAGGGATCAGAGGTCACGCTCATCGCCGCGGCAACCTCAGCCTATCCAAACAAGACCACCACTACAGTGACACAAGATGAAGCACATGACCAGGATGGGATCCTTGCGCCAGCCGGCAGCCACCCCCCACCCCCCGACACACACACACACACACATACACACACACACACACACACTCCCAACCGGAATCTGAGAGCCTTATCTCTGGCTGGAGAGGGCAGGGCGTAGAAGAGCAGTGGATGGAGACAGACAGATGAGCTGAAGACATGTGACAGTGTGTGACAATGTAAAGTGTGAAAAGTGTGTGTGTGTGTGTGTGTGTGTGTGTGTGTGTGTGTGTGTGTGTGTGTTTAAATATGCAGCCCACACTATCAAACAGACATACGCTCACACACATAATGTTTCTGTTGACACACACACACACTTATGTATTAGTAGTGAAAATCAGTAGCCCATGTGTGTGTTATGTGTAGGTGATGTGTATATGTGTTGGCACCTTGTTTGGCAGCCTCCGCCATCGGTGTGTGAATGGGTGAATGTCAGGCACACACTGTAAAGCACTTTGAGTGCTCGTAGGAGTAGACGAGTGCTATATAAATGCAGTCCATTTACCATGTGGTAAATCAATGCAATTCATTCAGAAAAATACAGACCACAGACAAGATTACTATGGCTGTGGAGGAGAAGCAGTCATGACGCTGATTGGCATGTTGGAAGTCCATGTTGCTTTGGATAAAAGCATCTGCTAACTACCTGATACCTTTAACTTTTAAAGGAGAAATCCTATGTTAATCAACCCATAGCCCTGTTGTTCCAGGTCAGATCACTGACTGCAGTCAGTCGGAAAAAAGGTCACAAAAATTTCACACAACATAGACTGAATAGTGAACCATCTGCTAACACTTACTGAATGGGGCACATTAACTTACTTTCACTTAACATCAGCCGAATTCAGTTAACGTTAGCTGCCAGCTGCAAGTTTACTATTCAGTCTGTGTTGCGTGAACTGTTCTGGTTCTTTCTCCTACAAACAGCACAAAGTGACCTAGAACAACAGGGCGATGGATTGATTCACACCAGATTTCTCCTTTAACTTTAATACTATTAGTCCAATCTCTCCCATCAAACTTGGTTAGGAGTAAAACCAGTGGGATCAGCTGGCAACTGAGCTTTCCCAGCAGACCAGCGACATGGGCCAGTCAGCCAGTCAGCCAACCAGTCAGACAGATGCGAAAGACAGCCAGCTAAACACAGCACCAGTTTAGACAGCGGACAGACATGACAGACATCCACCTGGCCCGTCTGCATCTCTCAGACTGTCACAGGGGTTGCCAGCAGCTACTGTAGGAGACAGAGAGAGAGAGAGAAAGACAGACAGGAGATGGAGACGGAGACAAAGTGAGTGACAAAGCACAGGTAGAGACAGCTAAATGAAAGCAGACAGCAGTGCAGAAGAAAGACACGAAAGCCAGCAGGCAATCAACACAGAGAGAGAGAGAGCGAGAGAGAGAGAGAGAAAGAGAGAGAGAGGGAGAGAGAGCGAAAGGGTGATGTTTTGCTGCAGTGGGAGCGAGCAAGAAAGTAGGGGTGTATGTGTGTGTATGTATAAAGAGGTTCAACCCCTACATGAACAAGGTGGAGAAATGTGGGGAAAAGGGAAAGATAAAAAGATGGAGAACGACAAAACGAGAGAGCAAGAGAGAAAGAGAGAGAGAGAGGGGAGAGAGGAGAATCTGAAAAGGACAGATAGTCGTGTCACCATTTCAAGGAGACATCCCATAGTAAGCTACAGGTTCAACCAGCCGGTTGCCTGGAGACGGATATGCCAGAGGACTAAGCCAAAGGAGAGTCATGGTGGATGGATGCAAAGCATGATGGGATAGGGAACAGATGACTCATGGGAACACTCACCCCTGGAGAAGGGCACTGCCGTCTGGAACACCATGTGAGACCACGTGAGAAGTGAGAACACGGACGACAAAAATGGGGTGTTAAAAGAGATAGGAAACCTCACCCCCCCCCTTTCTTTCTCTCTCTCTCATTCTCTTCCTCTCTCTGACTCCACTGAAGTCAAAAAGGTGCTTCGAGGATACGATTGCACTTATTCAATCAAACTTATTGAATCTAAACAATTCAAATAATGACATTTAAGGCAGCCTGGGATCCTAGTGTTCAAGGCCCCAAACAGCAATGAAGACAGGACAA
>JAIFZK010000024.1:12602500-12630000 GCA_027481765.1 Tenualosa thibaudeaui
CACTCAAAGATGATGAAAGATGCCAACATATTATACAATCAATATCAAAACAGGACCACTTATACACACACACGAATCATCCAACCTCTCACCCTCACAGACACACAGACACGCAGATACATAGGCAGATACACATCCAAAAACACTCTAACCCTCACTAGTCTCAAAAAACTGAGCTACGCCAGTGCACTCCAAACAATTCATCTGAAACTGGGATGGCATGGCATGGTGAAAATTTACAGTACCCTGACCCATCCAGTGTTCTGAAAAACAACACTACGCAAATGGCAAACCACCAACTGTCCTGTGTTTTAGATGAAGAGGCGTTACCAGAGATTTTCCTTTTTCTTTTGTGAGTTTGATTCGTGGACAGTGACGGTGCTGTGCAGAGTCCACTAAGCATACAAGAGTTTTGTTTTAGCCAGGGACACGTTTTTCATTCTTTCAGATTTTCGTTTTTAGACCTTAACTTAACTTTCTATTCAATAATAATGTTATTATAATAAAAATGTTATTCCTTTTTTGTGCTTTGGCAATGTTGTGTATTGAACTGAACTGAACTGAACTGAACTGAAGTATGGTCTTGTTTTCAGTCTGTCTTAAACAGGCTTCTCAAGGATCCACAGCTGCTTCCCTCAGAGCTCCTGTGCTTTCAGTGGGAAGAGGGGAGAGCTCAAGGAACAGAATGCAATCATCAAACTGCTGTCAAATCCAGCAGCCCTAGAATAACAGGAGGGAGAGAGAGAGGAAGAGAGAAGCGGAGAGGCTTGTGCTAGATTCTGCAAACAGTGTGCCTTTTTTCCGTTCAGCTCTTTGTGGGAGGGAAAAAGTTTTGAGGCAAAAGGAGGACACTTCTCATCCAAGCCAAAACAGACTGATTCATCCTGATGAACACTCACAAACACACTGACACAAAAGAGCCTGCCTACACACACACACACAAACACACACCCAGCTGCTCATGTACTCTCTCTCTCTCTCTCTCTCTCTCACACACACACACACACACCACACACACACATACACACACTCACGCACGTACACACACACACTTACGTACTTGCACACACACACACACACACACACACACACACACACACACACACACACACACACACACACAGAGTGAATAGGGCTTCCACCTCCATGCTTGACATTAATGGTGCAAAAAAGCTCTGAAGTGGTCGAATCGGGAAAAAAAATTGTCTGGAGGCTTAAGGCTGGATCACATCAAGGCATTTAAGCACCTGCCAATCAAAACAAGAAAGGCTGCACCTCAAGAGTGAGCTAAAGACTTCTTTCAATGGCTTCTCCTACCTCTCATTCACTCAAGCTGAGGGATTTTTCCAGAAAGGTGGGAGGCATTCAAGGACACATGGTATGGTTTTGTGTGTCCATTGTGGAGACTGACTCTGTATAGAAATATATGGAGAACTGCATGAATTATAGCTGCAAAAAGAAGCAAAAACAACTGTTGTGGCAGATTTCAGGAATAACTGAAACCCTTAGGAATGAAAACATTTTTTTGCACTCAATGAAATATAGTGCAATTTGTTTTCTCAAATAATCTGGAATTTCAACATTCCTACATTTCTCCACGAAACAAAAATAAGAAATGGGATGTTATTGTTGGTTATGAAGCTATCAACCAATCATCTCTTAATTATTTCAGGACTTGGATTCCAGACCTAGAAAAAAAGCCTGTTCTATATCTCCCTCTCTCTATCCATCACTCTCTCTCTCCCTCTCTCTATCTCTCCCTCTCTTTTTTCCTCTCTCTCCGCCGTTAATTCGTTTCATTTAATTGTCTGCGGTAGTCATGGTTTCTGTCAGCGATGTCTGAAGTCTGTGCCATTGCGAACCTCCAGTATGTGATGGATGGCCGGCACACCAAGAATGGACACTGCTGGGAAGGAATTCAGGGGGGTCACCAAAGGTTAAAGGCTTGTTCTGCGCGCTCGTTAGACGAGGGCCGGGGAGGGGAAAAAATTCCGCCGTGTTTTTCGGGGCTAGCGTCCGATGCGCAGCCTAGTCCATAAATTTCTGCAGCGAGGGAGGGAAAGTCACAGCTCTCAGGCTGGAGATTTACGCCTGCTATCTGTGCGTTTTACAGTCGGGCCATGCAGGGGAAGCAGCGGAGCCCTTTGAACTGCTGTGTCACGCCGTGTCGAAGTTCAAAGAGGGAGGTTGGGGGACTGGGGTGGTTGGGGGCAGAGCTGGGGGGTTAAGGGAAGGGTCTGCGTCAAAGATTCTGTGTTTCTGTGTGTCACTCAGCTGGGCTTAGGTAACATGTTCAAACAGACGGCTGCCCCTCAAGCCCCGCAACAAGAAACACATGCAGAAAGGCACACATCTGTGGCACACACACACCACATACTCACACACACATTCACACACACAAGGACACACATTCACACACACAAAGCACAGGCACACACACACACAAACATATAAATACACATATGCATGCACATAAGCACACAATCACACACACACACATCTAAACACACATATAACTAACACACACCTACACCAAGCACCTTATGTCAGTGCTCCGAAGTGTTTGTGATTGTAATAATGTCCTGTACTTGATGAAGTGTGTGTGTGTTAGTTCACCCTGTATGCCAGTGTAGAGCAATACCACATGTCTATATGCTTCACATGCAGTACAACTGACACCACACTGACACTATCTTACAGTTTCTGGAAACACTAGGAGTGTTTCTGGAGTATTATTCTGGAGTATTATTCCAGAGTATCATTCTAGAGTATTATTCCAAAGTATCATCTTTGGTACCTCAGAGTACCACTGTGATAGTTTACTCTCTCAATCCTTATCTCCCTCCCTCTTTCCCTCCATCTATCTCCTCTCTTGCTCTCTCTCTCTCGCTGCTTTTCCTGTCTTTTGGCCTGACTCCAACTGCAGGTCACTGGGTCTGCATCAATCCACTGAGCCCGATTGGTGATTAGCGGAGATCCTCCTGAGGCTTATGCCCAATCCAATCGATGCAAGGAGGGGGAGAGGAGGGCAGGGCAGAGAGCAAAGCTGTCCTGCGAGGGCATCCTGGCACAGGCCGCTGCCCTCAGCGCCACTTAATGGGCATCGAGGGCATTGTATCGCCAGGAACAAAGAGCCCAGTGGGCTAATCTGGGGCCGGCCACACGCTCCAGCGATCCAGCGGGATTAACAGGCTAAGCATGGATAATGATGACCAGCCTCTCGGCCTCCCACTGCTTCTCTTCAGGAACACATTCACGTGTATGTGTGTGTGTGTGTGTGTGTGTGTGTGTGTGTGTGTGTGTTTGTGTGTGTGTGTGTGTGTGGGTGTCTTGGGTCTGTGTGTGTGTGTGTGTGTGTGTGTGTGTGTCACACTAACACTGAGGCAATATAGAAAGTCTATAGCACACATGCATACCAAAACCAGAGTGAGAAAAGAGCTTAACAAAGAGAGAGAGTCAGAGACAGGCAGAAAGAGAACACTACACAGAAAATATCAGCACAGTTGGCTTTCTTACAAGGATGCGAGGTGAGGTTTCCATCATCTAGGGCCACCCCCCCCCCCTCTCTTTTTTTCTAACCCCCTCCCCCTTCTCTCTCTTTTTCTCATTCTACTTCTGTTTTTTCCTGGCCTCCATTGCTTCCACTCTATTACTCTATTTATCATTTCTCTATATTGCTTTTCCTTCCCCCACTCTCTCTCTCTCTCTCCCCATCTCATCCCCCAGCGAACGGGAGGAGCGCAGGCAGCCAGGCGGGCAGACCCCATTAATGCTGCCCGTTAAATAATGACGGCACACGGCTGCGGCAGCGGCTGTCACTGTGGCTGGGAGGAGCGGAAGGCGACGGCTTGTTTAATTTACCTCGGCCCATCTGTCTCCTGCCACGGCTCAGCCAACCGGGCGGGCTGGCAGGCAGGCCAGCTACAGTGACGATAGCACTAGTCCTAGTGCTGCCACTAGCACTGGCTCTTCCTCCCATTGCACGTCTGTGTGCTCCTTTTGCTAGCTCTGCTAACACTAGCTTGTTCACTCACCCCACCTCCCTTCCTCCCTCCCTTTGTGTCTGTCGGTTTCTCAACTGCACAGATTAAGTCAGCTTGAGCCAGGCCTGGAAACATAGCGATATGTGCTACGTTAGCATGACGCAAACATTCCTCTGGAACAATGACAGTACTTTAAACACTGAACAGCTGAAAGGTAACAAGGGAACCTGTTTAAATTTCACCATCTGCTTACACAGTCAGAGTGAGAAAGCCCAAGTGTGTCACTGGTACCTCTCACTACTGCTAACATTTACCCCTTTGATTTGAAATGGGTGCTTGTATTGCTTCTATTGAGACCTCAGCTGAAAGGCCAACACTGTCCCTACAGATCAAGCCTCAAACAATTGGCTCAGAGTGCTAGTTTTGTGTACAACTTAGTAATCTTCTGGTTCTCCTCAATTTAGGCATCCCAAAAAAATTCTGAGACACTCAAGAGGGTTATACAGTTTAAAAGCCTTTGATGTCCAAACACGCGAACACATTTCAACTGTCCCCGCAGGTTCTAGCACACAACCAAAAGCGGCACCAAGGTTGGCACCATGGCAACACCTTGCGTGTCCTCTGCAGAACTGGCAGAGGTACCACTTCCTCCCAACGCTCTCAGTGGCTCAGCAGTGTTTCCTGTTTTCAGGCAGGATGAGTCAGCGCACCGTTAAAACTGTCCAGCTCCAACGCTGAGACATCTCTACTAGGCCCATCAATTCTGGTGCTGAGCAGATGGGAGCGCCCAAACTGGATTTGTAGGGGTCTGGCAGACATAGAAAAGTCCAGAATGAGAAAGTAAGGGTCCTGGCATATATAGGTTCAACCCGAGCACCTAACACAGGTGCTTTCACAAATAAGCCAATTTACCTGCCTAAGGAATGGTGGTATTTAGAATCAGATGGTTTATGTAAATGGTGGGAACAGATATGCAGTAGGACTTCCAGTTTCTGAAGCCTCTGATGTTTGATAGGAGCGTAGCAGGTGGTAGATATGCATTATGTCAACGGGTGGAGTATACACTTGCACAAATGTCACTGACTGCTTTATGCAATTCATTTTTTTTTCTTTTTTTGAACGCAACACGGCCACTACTATTTTATATCCTCTGTTAAGTACTTAAGGCCAGATGCTGTCGCTGCTGCCGCCATGGCTCACTGAAAACACAGACAGCTGGACAGTTGTGACTTCAATCCATTTCTCTATATTAGGGTCTAAAATGGGACCATATGGAGAGCCAGTTTTTGACAAACTGAGGCTGGCACATCATTTGTTTTGCCGGGAACTGTCTGTGGGCAAGGGAATGAAGGAAAGAACGAACAAGCGGGAGAGCAAATGAGTGAGTGAACAAGCAAGGCTCCAGCGGCAGGAAGAGAACAAGAGCACCCACCTACTTCCTCTTTCTCAGGACATACAGGCCCGGTGTACAGTCATGCTGCTCTGCTAACTCTGTCCAATCGGGACAAAATCCTCTGATGTCAGCCTCAATACACTTTCTTTGTTAAATTAGTGATACATTCATCTAGGTGTCCCTTCACACACACGATACATGCAACTATAATCAATCAGGCAACGCATAAGCAGCACCAACAGTTATTCCTTTAAGAGTATATGAATCATAGACTTTGCCTTTAAGAACACAAAATCATGGACTCTGCCTTTCATGGACTCTGCCTCTGTGTGTGTGTGTGTGTGTGTGTGTGTGTGTGTGTGTGTGTGTGTGTGTGTGCACCAGCCGAAGAAGGACCAGGAACTGGGAACAGCCAGGAATCTTCCTGCTCGGTGAAACCTAACTGGTATCACATAAAATCCAGACATGGACAACAACTCGGTTTTCATATGACCATGTGTGTAATTAAAACAAAAATGTTAACATTATGGACAACAATGTCTTGTTGTGTCTTTTGATGCCTTGACAACAATGAAACTGATGAACAAACATCCCAGGGCTCGTTTAATGCCCGTCCAACAATTTAACCAACTTTGGCTTCATTTACGCAATGCTGCACTGTTTTGCAGTTTGCAAATATTAGCACTGTGTGTGTGGTAATATGTTTGCACATTGATCAACTGATTGATTTCACTTGGGGTTGAAAACAAAGAAAGTCCCTGCCCATCCAATGCTGCAAACAATGACAGCAAAAAAGTATATCCACATGGATCTACGGCATGGATTTACCAAAAGCCATTTCACAAGTCTTTAATCCTTCTTCTTAAAGGGGACATAAAATGGAAACCATGGACAGCCCTGGCAGTTGGGTTAGCCCCTTGAGTCGTGGATCTGCCCAAGCTTTCTTCCTAGATTAACTGAACATAAGGGAGTTTTTCCTTGCCCCTGTTGCTCTTGGGTGCTCCTTCTGTGAAGCGCCACGAGACAATACTATTGTAAAAGGCGCTGTATAAATAAAACTGAATTGATTTGAATTGATTCATTTTTGCATTGCATTTGAACTTACTTTTGAATAATCAAATTTGAATATATTCTATTTTAACGTGAAAGAACAAACTACAATTCTTCATTCATCCATTCTACATACCCTTTAAGCAAGGTGAATCCATTGGATAATTCTTAGACTGGGCTTTTCCTCGTTTCAGTTTTACAACTATGAATATGTTATTAGAGGTCTATGTGATGCACAAGCATATAGACCATTACCTTTAGTCTATAGACCATTTCATTACAGCAACATAGCTGTTCCCACAGGTTTTCCATTTTAACAATGTTCTATGTGATTGTTTAATGTAATGTAAACATTCCATATGGTTGTTTAATGTGATATAAGCATTCCATATGGTTGATTGATGTGATATAAACGTAGTAGGAGTCGTTAACAAAATTAATTGTTTAGGCATTGTTTTTGTTTACCATTGAAATGGTCTGTACTAACCATGAGTTACTAAAAAGATATTTTATTTTGTTACCATGTTATTGACTTCTCATATCAGTTCTAACCTCAGTGTACTAGTCTGTAAAGGTGTCAGAGAGCCCACACTGAGCTACCTAAACGATACTAATAATGGGCCTCCACCACCGTCCAGCTTTGTCAGATGTTTATAAATCGTGTCTGGTTTTGTTGCTTTTGGATCAGTCGATAAGCCTTGTTGGCCTCCCACGCATCAAAAACTTCAAAAGCACCATCTACGGCCATGGTGGCATAAAAATAAACACAAAAAACGTTGCTACCTTCCTTGCTCCAGTGTACACAGCAGCATTCAGATAACAGTCTTTCAACATCCAACAGAAACTATGCAAAGTTACATGTTGGCTGGACCAGACATGTTTGCTCTTGTGTGCACAGAATGGATCACCCCAGGCTTGGGTCCAGAGAGGACCCACTGTGAGAGTCTCTCTCCTATCAGAGGTACAGTAAGGAGCATGATTTATGGAGCAGCCTTTGGGGTTGATTGGTTTAAGGAGCAATAAAAGAATGTGAACACGACCAACCGTCCAATGGGACGAGGCTTAGCATATGTGCACCAGCTGTGGAATACTGACAGTGAAAGCTATTATCAACAGCATTACAAGGTCTAATTGGGCTTAAGAATGTGCTTTCATGTGTGAATATAGCTCTTACAGTACAATGGTTGTTATAAGTGCATGTTTTTTTTTTCCCCCGACATAGATCAAATAGAAGATAGCATTATGTATTCTGTACGCAAGCAAAGTTACAGTATATATAGTGTGCTCTTCTGATCCCATGAGGGAAACACTTATATAGGGTAACACTCATATGACTCAGGATAACTTCAAAAACACACACACAGCAATTCCACCACTGCCTTTCACCCATCTTTAAGCAGTGAACACACACTAGCCAGCCCAACACACATAAAATCATAGGTGCAGTGCTACGTGGAGGGGTGAACTCAGGATTATGTACTTTACTCAAGGGCATTCCAGCCATGGATGATGATGTACAGCTTTCCTGTCAGCAAACAGACGAAGTAGGTGTGCTAAACTCCTGCTATAAACTTTTTTTAATGATGGTAAATGGATACATTCCTAAGCAAAGCCTTTTTGTACTTTGTTGGAAGTCATTTGTCACAAGTCAGCTTCCCAAACTGCTAGGCTTGACAGACACTTTTGTGCAGCATTGCATCTGCAAAATAATGTAATTTGTTTTGTGCAGACATATATGTGCTTACCATCCAGCAACCAACAGTCCTGCTAATCCCAGGTCTTGTATTACAAAATCATAATTCAACAACAGCTTTTCAACACAATTATCTGTACCAGTACTGCATTAAGACAACAAAAACTTTAATCCTTTAATCATTTCAGTAGCCATCTCACTGCATGGGAACTTTTAATTAAGTGGCAGACATTTTCCTCTTTTTGACTGCAATGTATACCTGATACCTGACTTACACCTGATAACTATCTTATGGATGTGAGTACATCCCTTGAAAACTTGCCTTGTGACTCAGGGCACGAGTGTCATAGTTCTTTCTCCACCAAGAATGGCATAGTGCACTGATGACACTAAAGAAGGCCTTAGTACCTTGTTGTGACAATCAGGGACACAACAGGAGCACCAGTGTATGTATCCATCGGAGGCACAAGGCTACGTACAGCAGATGCTGAGAGACTCTGACATTGTCTATTGTTAGAAACACATATGGTATTATGACAGGAATTCTGCTAAAGAGAGAGAGAGTGGTGAAATGTTCAAGTATGTGAAGACACTGCAAGAGTAAAGGTTGAGCATGGGTCTATGTTTATGTGTGTGTGTGTGTGTGTGTGTGTGTTTGGTGGACATACTGTAAATGTAAATGTTGCAATTATGAGCCACTGTTAGTGTGTGATAAATGTGTGTGCATGCATATTTGATTCACAAATGTTTGTAATTGTGTGTGTGTTAATCACCTGTGTGAGTCTTAGTGTGTGTGTGTGTGTGTGTGTGTGTCGTAGGACCCATCATCACCTGACATCCATCTCGACTGTCAGAGGCACATGAAGGGAGTGGGCGGGGCCAGGCCCAGTCGGCAAGAGACAAATTTAGACTTCTAGGCTTCCTTCCCAGAAGCCTCGGCGGCAAGACCCGGCTTGTCTTGGGACAATCAATCAGTTCACACTGCAGTGAGTGCACATATTTAACTTGCACTCACCACGGGAAGCCATCTCTTAAACACTCTTTAAACTGTTTATGTCCACCAAGTTCAATGTAAATGATGATGTAAATGTAAAAGCATAGAGCGGGGCTAAGAGTAACCAGGTACAGAGTGTATATTTTCATCTTATAACTCTGCATCACTGCTTCATGCTCTGTCTTATTGGTCTACATGTTCTTTAGAGGCAAAAAAGCACATAAAGAAGAGCTGTTTCATAACCATCATTAATTTTCATTTTATGGAAATGTATAGCAGTGCCATAGAGAGAGATCTCTACATTAATAATGAATAATAAGAGGACATACAGAACACCAGTACCATAGATGTACACAGTCACACACACACACAAACACACACAGCCTGTGGCATGACTGGCTCAGAACATCAAATAACGACACAGTGTTTCTAAATGGCAAGGATGACATCATAATGCCTTTCCTTAATTTGATCAGCCTTGTTTTTGAGCCTGCACACACACATAGACAGAGACAGAGAGAGAGAGAGGGAGAGAGAGAAAAAGAGAAAGGCAATAGGAGCAGAAAGTCCAGAGCTTCTCTCCTTCAGCCAAACCTTAAAGGAGAAATCTGATGTGAATCAACCCATAGTTCTGTTGTTCGAGGTCACTGAGTGCTGTCGGTAGAGAAAAGAATGAGGAAATTTGATACAACATACACCAAATAGTGAATCAACAGCTAACACATAGGTAACTGAATGGGGCACAGAAGCTCACTTTCAGTTTAATTTCTCTATGTCCCATTCAGTTCAGTTCGCTTTTCAGTCTATGCTGTATCAAATTTTCAGGTTCTTTTTCCTACAGACTGCACTCAGTGACCTTAAACAACAGGGCTATTGATTGATCACACTGGATTTCCCCTTTAAAACAACTCAGCCCCATCTCAATCTATTCTCTTCCGCACTCAGGAAATGATAAAGACTAATATCTCACTCTAATTAGGCCTAATCTCTCTCTCTCTCTCTCTCTCCCCCACTCTCTGTGTGTGTGTCTGTGTGTGTGTGTGTGGTATAAACTGACAAGACAGGACATAAAACCACTCCAGCAGGGATATTTTAGGTCACCTCTCTAACATTCTCCTCGACATCCCCCCCAACACACACACACACGTTCTTCCTCAGGATTGGTATGAGCCTGCACACATTACACTTCTTCCTCCATTAACGCCCTGATAACACTGAGCTGGTTCGTGACTGGATAAGACACCCCAGGGCGATGATGGAATGAGACAGGCTCTGCCGGCTCCTTCTGACAGACTTTGCATTAAATACAAGCAACACAAACAAATGGTCTTTTGTTGAAACTTATGTTTTATTCATATACATGAATCATCCCTGTAAAACACTGAATGGGCAAATTGGACACCACACAGCAATGGTGACCATCCTGTCTACCTTTCCTCCTGAGCCGGTGTCAACACATATTCCAAATGCATAAGACACCTGGCTATAGCTACACATAGAAGGTCAAAAACACCATTAAGACATATGAAGTCTCTGCAGTGAAGCATGCTCTATTAGCTCTAGTGTGTTAGGCTGATAGGCTATACGGGCAGCACACGTCATGAACTTGTAATGAAAGCTTGCGCTCCCACAGAGCTTCTGATGTGATCAAACAGAACACACTAAGCAAATGTCATCTAGTCAGGCTATAGCCAGAGTTAGAATATAGCAAGTTAGAACAAGAGTGTGCATGTAAATGAGTGTGTGTGTGTGTGTGTGTGTGCATGCTCTTGTGTTACGGTTGCCATGATAGGATCAGAGAAAACAGAGAAAAGGGAATACATAAGCGGAGGATGAGGAACTTCAGCAAAAAATGAAGTATATTTGGAAAGTATTGCCAAATATCCTCCAAATATTTAAAAAGGACTGTACATATTATGCATAGAAATACAGAGATAATACATCTTATTAACTGTCATCAATGTGAGGGAACACAAATAAGTGATGTGGCATTTGACATTAGTCACGTTAAAAGTTTCAATTAAGCTTTTAATTAAAGCCCTAAATAGCAGCTTTTAAAGTGTGCTTGTAATTTGAATCTGCAGTGACAAAATGGCAGCACTAATTATGAATGAAATGAAATGTCAAAGAATTAGTCATTAGATGAACAGCAGCCTACTTGAGGTAAACAGTTTAACCTACAATGCATGCATGTGATATTCTGTGAGTCAAAAGTGGTCTGAGTAACAATCAGCTATCCATCAGCAAGCTGCCCTTTGTCTCTGGGATGCTGGCTTGACAAGCCTTGAGGTGGACACTGACAAGAAACTTGATGAGATGGACCACAGGTTTTCAACAGCGCTTCACCACAGCAAAATAAGGAAGCCCAACTTTCTATATGGCACCAATTCCGTCTTTGTCACCCAGTTTCAGCCATGACCCGAATGCCTCAAGGTTAAAAAAAGATGGGCAAGCACTGAAGTGTATTGCCCTCTGGGCTTCCCTGCAGGAAGAGGACATGGAGACAGACTGCTGTGTGGAGCTTTGCCATGGCCACAAAGAGTTGCCACAAACTCTTCACTCTTTTTGACTACTTTTGAGAAACTCAACTTTGGCTTGCTTCTTTAAGTCCAAGATGCATGGCTGATAATGCAATAGTTGGCTTTGATAAGGATTCATTGTGAGAATGGGCATTGTCTTTATAGACTGTAGGGGCAAAGTACAAATTCTATCCTGTTACACTGCTTTCCCCTTATTGCATAAAGGGAAACCCAAAACATGTCAAAAGTAATGCCACCTCAGTCATGCCTGCTTTTTATAAACTATGATGGAAGTGCTTTTGATTTGATGTAAACCTGCAAAACTGTTGGCCCAGTGCTCGCAGGGATCATGGTCATGAGCAATTGTAGGTCTAGTGTATTTAAAGCTAGGTCAGCCATGAAACTAAAGCGAGTCAAACTGGGCTTTTTTATGTTGCAAGCTCTGTGAGTACAGATAAACTGCCAATCATTCAAGCTGTGGCATCTCCTTTAGACATGCAACGATGTTAATCGGAAGGTAACGCATTTTACGCTTGACATATGAATGCAACAACTTGCTGAACAAACCACTAGTTTAGAGCAAACCTTTACCTTTACCTTTCAAAACGAATCGCTGCGGGTTGTTGCCTGCCGAGTCTGTCTGAACGACACGGGCACAGCGAAATTCATTTCGAAGACCAAACTAATACACCAAAACCTCAACAAATATATTTAATCTCATCAAATGACGAACACGACGCATATATTTTCGAACAACGAAACTGTCCCGTCAAGAACAAACACAGTAGTTCTCCTTTCAAATCTTTTTCAAGGATACACCCTCTGGCCCATTATAAAACTAACGGGACAGCCACAAATATTTTATTCGGCGATAAAGGGAGGGGATAAAACCAGCACAGCGCATTCAGTCCCTACAGTACTATGGCCACTAGGCAGATTTATGTAAATGTTGCAACCCTGTCGACTAGGAAAGTGCATTAATTATGAAGCTTCCGATCTACCTGTCAAGCAACTGGCGATGGCATTGTCACAGGGATAGAAACCCCCAGTACCTGTTGACTCCTCCTACAGACGTGTTGGTTGGTGGAAGTTCGACCCGGAGCTATTTTGATCACGGAGATCTCCTTCTTCAAGGTCGAGTGTCGTCCGGATGAGAGCGGAGGGAGAGCGAGGAACACGGCGGTCCTTGAGCAGAATCGCCCCTGTGCTGGCAGCCGGCAACGCGAGACAGCTGATGCGTTTTTGCGCGGAGTGGCAGCAGAATGATGCGTTGCTCATAGGAAAGTAGCAGCCATTGCGGTCACGTGTTCAGTGGTGAAACCGAACACCGGCCAGCCCACGCAGTTGTCCCCTCCTTCGGTCCCCTCCCATTCTCCCACTTCTTCCGTTCTGTGCCAACATTACTGTACGCTCGCGGAGGCCCACATAGAACACAGTGGGTGTTTTTTCAGCGCATCTGCAGGCTGCCTAGTTTGGTTATTCGAGAAACGCGATTTGTGTGCCACGCCATGAGGTAATAGTATTAGACATTTTCAGATGTCATGTCACAGAAACCTAAGGAGTATCAGTGTGAACTGCATTGTCCAATCTTTTTATTTACTGTTGGAAAACAACACAATACACACTATTGGAGCAGTCATGTAATGTAGTCTACTCAGCAACAACAATTTTTGTAAGGAAATGCCATACTAAAACTACATTGTCACAATAAATTGTAACTGTCCCCAGCTCAAAAAATACACTCAGACCAAAATATGTCAAAACAGGGTGATCTATTGCAAAACCTGTATTTGCTACCATTAAAAATGTTTGCAAAATATGTTGGTTGTTTTGATTTGCTGATAGTCTAGAGTACTTGGAGGACCATTGCTCTATTGTTCGAGTTCACTGACTGTTGTCGGTAGGAAAAGAATGAGAGAATTTGGTATAGCTTGTCATTCTGGCCATAATGGCCTAATGAAAAAGGAGATCCCTGTCACATCATGTTCAGTCTTTGTGACAAGTCAGCATTAGGCAATGGGCCTGGATTGGCATCACATTTAGCAAAGAATCATATGCAGGTGGTTTCTGTCAGTGTGCTTTTTCTGTCTTCCAACCAAATTCTTCTTTCCTCCCCCTACTGTTTTTTAAACATATTTTTCTTCCCTCCCGTATGAGGAATCTTGGCATAGCTGGTGTCCTCCCCTCCCCTCCCCTCCCTGTGCTTTGCCTCACTCCTCCACGCCGCATCGCTGTGTTTACACTGGGCACTATTTTGGAGTGCTGGGCACTCCTCCAGGGCTATTCCGAACCGCCCTGCCTGTCCATGCCTGCCTGCCTGCCTTCCTGCCATCGTGCTCGGTATTGCTGCCGCAGACACCGCTGCCACTGTTGCTCATGGGGGAAGCATCTTAGGTGTCCACCACCATGCCCAGTACAGTCTTCCCACTCCCCTCCACACCTCACTCGTCCACTTACTTTGTCTCTCTTTCTCTTTCTCACACACACACACACACACACACACACACACACACACACACACACTTCATCACCACCTCCACCCCTCGCCTGGCTGAGCTGCCCCATGCATGTGACACATGCTCCTTGCCTGCCAGGAACTTTAGTCCAGATCTACCAGCAGCAGAACAGCCTCCTGCTCCGTACCAAAGGAGGCGTCACATTGCACTGCTCCAAGTGTCCGACACAGCGAGAGAGGAGGAACGGGAAGAGAGAGAGAGAGAGAGCGAGAGAGAGAGGGGAAGAGGAAGTGGGATGTCTCCAGGCAGGAAGCCAGGGGATTTATGGGACATGGAGAACTGGTGTTATGCTCATCACTGTTTGCAGAAGACCTCAGGCCCAGATAAATCAGACTACAACAATCTGCAGGCTACCACTACTACCCCTAAAGGGACACTACAAAGTTATAATGCAAGATATATCAAAGGCCATCTACAATTTGCAAGCAAAAATATAACGCTATTTGGGATACATTTGCTTCCTGGTGGGCAGATACTTTCTGCTTCAACCAGTCGCTACTGCTTGGTTGTGACATATGTTACTCACTAGAAAGCACCACTTGAGTTCATCATCGCTGCTTTCTGTCCTCCTTATGTTTGCTGACTGGCCCGCACAGCCCAGAGTTGGTGGAAACCTAGGCCTACAGATAGATCCCTGACACAGTGATGTAGCTTAATAAGAAATTGGGCAGAGGCACTAGGTGGCGCTAGAATGGCTTCCTGACTCGGTCTACACTGAATACACTCAACTATTTTAAAAAGGTTGGTAGGCACAGGGACCATGACCAAAATGAAGACTAATGTACAGGTAACACATATATACATATAATAATGCTATGATGCAACATGTACAAATGTTGGCCTGAATTATACAAATTTTAGAGATTTAAATCATACTGATTGCATTATCCAAATATGACAGAAAAAATAGATAACAATTATTATGTTTTCATTAATGATTATGTATTAGATCACAAATATGTATGTTTTCAATAGTTTTCAAACTTCCATATTATACTGAAAACAATGTTGTTTTGTTTAAATGAGTTTTGGTGTTTAATGTGTGTATCTGTGTGCGTGTGTGTGTGTGTGTTCCTGTCTCAGAGTAAGGAACAAAAATGTTTGGTGTGTTATTTCTGTTCAGTGGTCTGCTGACATGCATTTGTGTGTGTGCGATTCATTATGCTATATATGTATGTGTGTCCTTGGATGCTCACAGAGTGTGTGTTTGTGTGTGTGTGCGTTGTGTGTTGTGAGGGTCATAAGACTTGACCCAAGGAAATGAGTGAACACATGCCTGTGAAGATCCCATCAGGGTCTAAGAAAGAAAAAAAAGCTAGCCAGCTTAGTATCTCAACCCTCCAAACCACTTCAAAGAGAACACATATCTGAGTGGGAATATTCTCAGACATACACACACACACACACACACACATACACACACAGAACGTGTGTGTGAGAGAGAGAGGTGCCCATGAACACATGATACACACACACAGAGACACACACACATGCACACACAAACCTCCATCTCAGTGTCCCCAGTGTGAGTCACATGCTAGAAGGCAGAGCCAAGCCTTGAAGAAGCTGTAACATGCTTTAACGCTCAGAAATATTCTTTGAAAACTCATTTTTCCCTGGCTTGCACATATAGCCAACACCACAGAGCCAAGCCAAGCCAATCCAAGCAGAGAGGAGAGGAGAGGGAGGGAGAAGAGTGGAGAAGAGAGGAGATGAGAGGAGTGGAGCAGAGAGGAGCAGAGAGGAGAGAAGAGGAAATGAGAGGAGAGGAGAGAGGAAATGAGAGGAGAGGAGCAGAGAGGAGTAAAATGGAGAAGAGAGTAGAGAAGAGGAAATGAGAGGAGGGCAGAGCAGAGGAGCAGAGAGGTGCACTGTACTGTACTGTGCGGTGCGGTGTGGTGCGGCTCGGTGCAAGGCTGCTTCATAGAGTTGGGCCTGTCTGTATGTGCATGTGGTAAGCTGTGAGGAATGCTTTAAATGAGTCCCAGATGTGACCAGCAGACACGTTTAACCCCTAGTGAGTGCGCAGAGCCTCGGGACTCTGTGGAATCATTTTTTTTTTTTATTGCCGGAAGTCATCCAACCTCCCTCCCACTTTTTTCCACTGATTTCCCCCAGTCTTGCGCTTATTGCTTATGGGGCTGTAGAGTCATGTTTCTGCACATGACAATACAGTTAATGTGTGTGATCCATAGATACATACATACACACACACACATATACACACATGTATACACACATACATACATACACACACACACACATACATACACACAAATACACACATAAACATACATACACACACATACATACATACCTACACCCACACATACATACAAATACACACATATGTATACTTACATGCATGTCTACATATATTATATACACAACATCCTCCCTCTTTACAGGGTTGTTGTATAAGTTTGTTTACATTGTAATAAATCATGAAATACAACAGATCTATAAAACACATATAGTTTATATGAAAGAACATGACAGACCAATTTCGACTGTAACATATATTTTTTATTTGACCGTGTTGTTATTTATTGTTTATTGATTTTTGTGCAGGTTGAAGAAGAAGAAATTTAAATGTATGAGCTGTATGCACGCATGCCCGGCAAATCCCTTGACAACATGAGAACAGGCAGGCATGTTTAACCAGCATGTGTAATTTTTTTTTTCTTTGGAAACTTAGCTTACCTGCAGCCAGTGTGGTAATTTGATGATGGCACTGTTAGCGTGTGTGAACGGACACGTGTGCTCAGTTAGGCTGTACAGGGCAGCAGTGGCAAGCAGTCATATTGCTTATTTATGAGAGTAATGAGATGTGTTCAAGCCAAAGAGAGGAAGTTGGGTGAGTCAGCCAGACCGAGGGTGGGCATGCAGAAATGACTGATATCCATTTGAGAAATGAACTGAAGTGCCCTCTCGCTCTCTGTCCTTCTCTCTCTCTCTCTCTTTCACACACACACACACACACACACATACACACACAGGATCTTACTTTCAACATCCCTCCCACTCTGGCCCGCCACTCTCACACACACTAAGTCTCCCTCTTTAGCTTGTTCGGCCTCTGTCTCAGTTCTCCCTCTCTCCTTTCCCTCTGTTTTTCTCTCTCAGACTCCCTTAACCACCCTTCTCTCTTTCTCTTTTCTCTCTGTCTGCCCTCTGTCTTTCATTCCTCTGCTTCTCTCTCCCTCTCTCTCACTCTCTCACTTTCCCCCCTTCCCTCTTTCTTTCTTTCATTCTCTATCTCTCTCTCTCTTTCTCTTCCCCCTCTCAGTCTCCACTTTTTCTTTCCCTTTGCCTCTCTCTCTCTCCTCCCCTTCCTCCTTTCTTTCCCTCTCCATCTCTCATTCCCACTCTCTCTCTCTTTCTTTCCCTCCGTGGCTGCACTCAGTGCACTCGCTGGGCAGAACAAAGCCCTGGAATGAAGCCCATTAAGCAGACTGATAACGATGGACAGAACCATGTCTGTGGGTGAGTCGGGAGGAGAGAGAGAGAGAGAAAGAGAGAGAGAGAGTGGAGAGCAACGCCAGCATGGGGGTGGAGGAGTTTAAAAGAGAGATTTGGAAACGTCACAGATAGAGAGGCAGAGAGACAGAGCCAGCAGCGGAGGAAAGAGGTGGGGTGGGCTGGTGTGTGTGTGTGTGTGTGTGTGTGTGTGTGTGTGTTGGGGGGGGGTTGTTGAAAGCCATGGGGCGGGGAAGGAAAAGTGTGTGTGTGTGTGTTATGTGTGTGTGTGTGTGTGTGTGTGTGTGTGTGTGTGTGTGTGTGTGGATGGGAGAGTAACGTGAGAGACTGCCTGAGAGTGGGTTGACATAATTTTTAAACAGGCTTCAGTGTGCACTGTGAAGAGAGCTGCTGCTTTGAATGCATATCTTGTTTAAATAGGTTACAAGTGAATTGCTGGAGAAATCCTACACCCACAATGACATAATGCAGTACAGTGCTTTGTATTACTCTTGTGTTTTTTTCATCATTAATTTGTAAATGTTTTTCATTAACTATTTTTTGTCAACATGCATTCTTGCACCCAGGTCTCACCCAAAGGGAGAGAGAAATAGAGAGAGAGACAGAGAGAAAAAAAAGAGAGAGAGAGAGAAAACCACCTCCCCAGGACATCACCACTGACATAGACACCCAACCCCATGCCCTGTCGCTGGGCCTGTCTATCTGTGTTTCTCTCTGCTGGCCTGTCATCACCTGGTCTTGTTCCTCTCTAGTTCAGTCTGTCGTTAGCCAGCTCATCTACACCCTCGCACCCCCTCACGAGAACCTAATCCACTCAAATGGCCACCGGTGCTTTCATACGAATGCTGCTGCATCACTTCCATATCACCACGCAGATGATAGCAGGGTGGGGTGAGGGTGTGGGGGGTGTAGCTGGGGGACAATGTTAGCCGGGGTGTTGAGAGAGAGAACCACTGTGAGCACCAAACAGAGAACGCCACATGGGCCCAAAGGCGAGTCGGTCGCTGGGACAGGGGGAATGAATTATTAAGCGCACCTGGCACTTCCTGTTTTGTCTGTCTGACCCCCTGTAACCCCCACCCCACACACACTCCCCCAAACTCCCCCCGCCTCTGCAACATGACTCCTGTCCCGTACGCAGGAGGGTTAGAACAACATGGGGGAAAAAAACGAACGCAGATGGAGATTTGTATCTAATAATGATAACGTGAAACAAAGTCACGCAAAGGAAGGGGGTTTAATGATGAATGAACTCTGTGTCTGTGCAGCTGCACATGTGCAGGCTAACTAAATGAAATAGTAGCGTGTTTTGAGTGCTGGTGTGTAGTGGACAAAGACATAAAGAAAGGACTAACAAGGTTTTGCTTTATGTGTAGCCAGAACCAAAACATGCTGTTGTTTGTATTAGAATAGCTTTTAGGTACAGAATGGGATTGTTTTAATGACTAAAAGAACATGTATATACCTTATACGCTGCAATTATAGTATAGTTTATAGAATGGTGGCCCAGATTAGTGTAAAAGTCTGATACCCTACAACTTAATAATACCATTATATAGCTTTATATAACTACACAACATTGATATGCCCTATTGTGTGATATCAGTCATGATACCACCTCATTGCAACAAAGACATCTGAAGACAGGAGTTAGGGGAAGTTCTGATGAGAACTTTACTATGCCACTTACACACATACACACACTGAACGTATAGAAGTGCTGCTCGTCTTGCCCTCAGGCAGGCAGACTGGAAACCTCAGACTGGGGCAAGACGAGGACACAGTGAAAGGCGTGCGCACAAACACACATTCACAAGCCCAATAAAACAGAGCTGCTCAGTAAACGGCAATTAAAGCCCCAAGTACTAATTAGGTGGAAATGACTGCCAGTGAAAAGCAAGAGAAGAAGAGGAGGAGGAGGAGGAGGAGAAGGAGGGGGAGGGGGAGAGGAGCGAGGGGGACAACATGTCAGATGAGGGTTAGCAACAGCAACATTTATGCAGAGATACTCACACATTCATGTATCTCTCTCTCTCTCTCTCTCTCTCTCTCTTTTTCTCACTAATACACACACAGACAGACACCAAATGCCCAACACAAACAAACATTCACACCAGCCCAGCCAGCCGAACATCAGCCTCCAGCATGGGAAAGTCTTTTTTTAGCGTTTGGTAATTCCATGGTTTATCAAGAATCATTACTTTGGTCTGTATGCTGTAGGCTGTATTTCTCACACTTTGCAAGCCAAGTGTTTAGGGATGTTACATTCTCACCAGGAGCAGCAGAAATGCCTACCTATCCATTTCATTCAGAACCACTGTAAGCCATGCTGTCTTTGGTGGCTGGGGAATCCCTCTGAAATGCTTGGGGATGCAACACACACTTGAGTCATTTTATATTACTAATAGATTAAGGTGACTCCCCATTTTCCCTCACACACACTTGGTTGCACACATGCACACACACACACACACACACACACACACACACACACACACACATACGCTCTCTCTCTCTCTTTCTTTCACATGCCAATAGTGCACACACACACTAGCTCCCCAGCAGATGGGCTTGTTCCAAGCTTTGGCAGGTTTAATCTGTCGATGCCCTTCATAATTGGGTATTGATCTCTGTGTCTTGCCTTGTCGGAGTCAAGAACACAGCAGTAGGAAAGACAGGCCCAGTCTGCCGCAACTAACAGCCAAGGAAGATCATTATAGCAAAACATGGTGCATGTGTGTGTGTGCTTATGTGTGTGTGTATGTTTATGTGTCTGTGTGCGGCGTGCATGCATGCACGTGTTTGTGTTGTGTGTGCGTGCTTGCGTGTGTGTGTGCTGTGTGTATTTGTGTGTGTGTGTTTCTTCTCTTCTCTTGTTTCTCTTTATCAGTGTCTGTGCCTTTGTTTATATGATATTTACAGAGCCAGATAAGCCCCTATAGTAAGTAGATAGGTCCCTATAGAACACCTCAAAGCTCAGTATTTTCTGACACCACTAGTACTGCTGTAGTCACCTTCTTTTCCTATGGCTCAAAAGAGAACACAGGGCTACTAACAACAACAATTAAAAATAGATTGAACACAGGGCTACTAACAACAACAATTAAAAAAAGAATGAAAATAAGATTTGGTACAGCATACATTGAATAGCATACCAGCAGCAAACGCTAACTTATAGGAGCAAGAAACAGTTTTATTTTTCTTGCCCCACACAGTTAGCTTTAACTGCCAGTTTGCTATTTGGACCAAATCTTCTTTTTCCTTTTTTTCTGACACCACTAGTACTGCTGTAGTCACCTTTTTTTCCTATGGCTCAAAAGAGAACACAGGGCTACTAACAACAACAATTAAAAAGGTTCAGACATTTCACCATCAGTACTGTATGGTGTATTAGATTAGTCAATCTGGGATCACTTTACTTTTACTTTGAAAAGTACTCAAAACAACCACTAAGGTTAAATCAAGCAATAGTATGCAACTGTCTACTTTTCAACAGTTCCTCTCAATGCTACTTTATGGATTGTAGTCCAAAAGGATCATATATCTAAAATCTGTCAGCCATTGGCCTTCAGACATTCACAGTGTTAAAAGGAAAGTGCAATGGGGACTTCACTCACACACACACACACACACACACACACACGCACACACACACACACACACACACACACACACACACACACACAGCACACACAGCACACACACACAGCATAGAGACACACACACATACACACACGCATAGAGACACACAGACACACACACATAGCACACACACACACACACACACACACACATACACACACACACACACACACACACACACACGCATAGCATAGACACACAGACACACACACACAATAACACAATAAGATTGGGCGGCAATTACTCGGGCATGAAGGACAGGAACTCTGGTCTGATTGTCCTGAGTTCACTCCAGAAATATTCCATATATAAACACGCACACACACACACACACACACAGAATGCCTGTTTCCTCTCAAATTGTAATAGCTAGAATGCATTAATTATTTAGACAGCAGGACATGCAGACCCCATCTCCCCAGTGTCTCTCTATGCGTGAATTTGAATCCCTGTAGAGATTTCTCTTTGAGTGTGTTCTATCCTCTCCATCTCTTTCTGATTCACTACAGTAGCTGTACTATCTCTTTGTCAAGTAGTTTCACTGCTACAGGGCTATATATCAGTAAATATGATATCTGTATATCAAGTTTCAAATGTATTGTCATACACTAATAAATAAGCATTTATCAGTAATTACATTTGTAACACTCAAGTGCTGGCTCTTTGAGAACTTTGAGAAATCATTTTAATAAATAAGGAATCAAAGTAATATTTAAAAAGGTATGGGAAATAGTAAAGCAATGCTATGGAGTCTTTAGAGTAAAACTAATGAACTGATACCAAAAAGGCACACAAAACCTTCCAAACATTTATGGGCAAATCTAGAAGATGCTAATGGTGTTCGATGACAGCAGTCAGCTATGTCATTGATGACAATACAATCATGGTTGGCTTCCTATATTTTGCGGTGGTTTCCTGCCCTCCACCCAGACCTGCACAGTGCACATCCTGGATAGCTGTTGGGAATAAGGAATAACACTTGTGTTTATCCATCCTTCATGTGACTGACTGTATTAAAAAAAATTAAAATTCAGTTGTCGGTGGTGCCAAAACTAATTGTCTGATGAAAAGGATACCTCCAAAGTGGCAAAAAGTTACATATTATTGTCTTAAGTCTACAGGCACTGGAAAAAAAACACAGTGTCTAGAGTAGAGCTCCAACTCACAGAGGGAGTGCAGAGTTGTTACAGGAGTACTGTTCAGTAGCCTGATGGTTTGTGAATAAACACTTCCTCTGAATCTGGTGGTATGGGTTTGGATGCTCTTCTCTTCCAGAGGGATGAAAGGTGATGGTAGGAGAATAGCTGGGATCAGAGATTATACACAAGTTGGCTTTCTAGATGTATATTTATGCATTTAGCAGACGCTTTTATCCAAAGCAACTTACATATTTGTCATCAATTACATCAGGGCCAGTCTCCCTTAGAGCAACTGAGGGCTAAGTGCCTTGCTCAAGGGCACAACAGTGGCAGCTAGGATTCGAACCCACAATTTTCAAGGCAATTTTTTTACTTGCATTCTAACCAGGTTCCTTAACCACTACGCCACCACCACCCACAGAGCTGCGTGTAGAGGTCCTGGATAGTTAGACAGGTAACACAGCCCGTATAGTGTGCTATGCTGACAACCCTTTGCAGAGCTCTGTGCCCATGAGCGGTGCTGTTGCCATACCATGTTGTTACGCCATCAGACAGGATGTTCTCGTGTTGGTCATGTTCCACTGTCAAAACTTAATTCGCTTGCGGAACAGGGTCCAGAAACTGACTTTCAGTTTCATTTTCTTGGCCCCATTCAGTTAGCATTAGCTGCCGATATGTAATTTGGTCAGTGTTCTACCATATTTTCACAGGATTATTCTTACTGACAGCACAGTGACATCAAACAACAGAGCTGTAGAGGCCATAGCAAAGTGATCTTGAGGCCAAAGCAAAGTGATCTCGAGGACATAGAGGCCATAGCAAAGTGATATTGAGGCAATAGAGGCCATAGCAAAGTGATCTTGAGGCCATAGCAAAGTGATCTTGAGGACATAGAGGCCATAGCAAAGTGATCTTGAGGCCATAGCAAAGTGATCTTGAGGACATAGAGGCCATAGCAAAGTGATCTTGAGGCAATAGAGGCCATAGCAAAGTGATCTTGAGGCCATAGCAAAGTGATCTCGAGGACATAGAGGCCATAACAAAGTGATCTCGAGGACATAGAGGCCATAGCAAAGTGATCTTGAGGCCATAGCAAAGTGAGCCATCTCTTGAACATTAGGAGTGTGTGAGTGCATTTGTGTTTATTTCAAGGCATTCTTTTAAATGCTAGTCCTAAAATAACACCAGAGAACAACACTGCGCCCCCCACACACAATCTCTAAATCTCGCATCCCACATCCTATTTACACTCCTCATCTCTCTTTCTCTCTCTCCCTATAACATTATATTTCTCTCACTCTCTCTCTCTCACACACTCTAACATTATATTTCTCTCTCTCTCACACACACACACTCTAACATTATTTTTCTCTCTCTCTCTCTCAAACACTCTAACATTATATTTCTCTCTCTCTCACACACACACTCTAACATTATATTTCTCTCTCTCTCTCCTCTTGTCTTTTTTCTCCTAAAGAAGGCCTCCTCTGTCCGTTGTAGGACACGGGCCCAGTGAAGCGTGAAGGCTAGCTGTCGCTTCACATTACCGCCAGTAGCCAGCGAACAGGACGGCATTCCAAGGAAGAGACCCATGTACACACCCAAACACACACACACACACACTGTATATACACGCACACACACGCACACACACACACAAACTGAGAGAGCGAGAGAGAGAGAGACATAAATAAATAAATAAATAACCACTCCACACAGATACACACACTCTACCCCCCAACTCCCACTCTCTAACCCTTCAGAACGAGGTGAGGCCAGCTGAGACTCCCATCCAATGTCAAACCATCTAATCCAAGGCTGAGTAGAGAAGCCGCTGTCACAGTGCCATGCCATGGAGGCTGCTGGAGCCTGTACAGTTTATGCAAGAATAACCCCGCTGGGCAGGAGGAGCACCCTGCAAAACACAAGTCTCTGATAACCCTACTGAGAGAGATATGCTAGTACAGTAATTAGTCAAAGAAAAGCAAGAAGCTTTTCACTGCATCTCAGAGTGTGATTATACCATACCATACCACACCATACCATACCATAGAGATAAATACAAGGATTAGGGGGAACTTCTCCCCCTAATATGGCTGAATGCTGGAGAATCAAACCCACATCTGGGAACGTGTAGGGTCAGGTTTGGGCATCATGTGATACACCTCCCATACTTTAGGGGCAGCACCAAACACACACAAATCAAAATGCTTTTGCACAACACTGGATAACACACCGGCATACCAGAGCATCTTTATTGCTTACTAACAGTGCTTCAATGGCCCTGCTCTGTCGCCATCATGTTAAGACCACCAAGAGTATCTCTTCATCGCTCTGAGTTCGTCTGTATCAGATTGATCTGATTGGTGCTTGGGATTTAGGGGTTTCGCTAATGAGCTCCAACGTGTTGCCATAAGATGGTCCTGCTGAATCCCAACCCAGATCTGTGAGTGGGGCATCCAGGTGGCCAGGCTAGCAGAATGGCTGACGTCTTCCTGCTGTTGCCTCATTAGCTTTGGAGAAAACATTTTATGATGTTATATTACATGTTGTTTAATTATTGTTTTTACAGCAACATTGTTATTATACCATGGTTATTTCCACAAGTCCTACTTCTCACTGAAACATTGCTGATTCTCTTTTCAATGGAAACCTCTGGTATAGATGTCAAGGTATATTCTTAAAGAGATCTTTGTTTTGTGCATTTTTCTGTTCTTTGTTTTTTCTGCGTGACCTTTCTTGATAAAGAACACAGCATGGCAAACATCTAGTGCAGACTCCCTCTGTATCAACATCTCCATTCCTTACCATTGCATTTGTCGACCACATATTCCCTCTCCCTCACACACACACACACACACACACACACACAGACAGACACACAAATGCACACGCATGCACACACACACACACACTGGCACACACATTCACACACAGGCACACACACACACACAGGCACACACATCCACAGGCACACACACACACACAGGCACACACACATACACACATACACACATACACACATACAGGGTCATTTACAGAGACAGCCAGGCATACACATCCCCAAATACAGGCTAGAGGCCAGTATGTTAGACACAGAGACATACACAGTAAAATGCAGACAGAAACACTGACACACAGACACACACCCACACACACAGAGGCACACTCACAGGGCAATATGCTAGACACACATACCCACAAACAGACAGACAGAAACACACACACTCACCCACATAAAAACACCCCCCCCCCACACACACACACACAAATGCAAACAGGGAGACACAGATACACACGGACACGCGTCCCTTAAAAACCTCAGCCTTGTTCTCTCTGTCTCGCACGCAATGTTCATAGCCCTGGCTTCCGGTTCCTCTTGCTGTGTATGTGATGCCAAGGCTGTATCGTTGTCACCCAGCCCTAGTACTTAGCCCGCCCTTCCACACACACACACACACATACACACACACATACGCACACATCATCACTCACCCCCCTACACCCACACCCACACCCACTCCTCCCTCTATACTGACTGACAAACCCCCGCCCAACCATACTCCACCCAGCCACAGTTCACCACTGGTCCTGAAGCATAACCCTCTGACAAAGAGAAGTGAAACCACTGGCAGGTCACCTCAGGCAATGGGGGGTGGGTTGGGGGTGGAGGTGTAGGGGGTCAGAGATGGAGAGAAAAAGAAGTGATGAGAGAAAGAAGAATACGGACAAAATTAGAGAAAGAAGAATATGGACAGAGAGAGAGCGAAGAGGAGAAAAGAAGGGAAGAGAGAGAGACATAATTGAAGTGAAGTGAGGGTGAACTTTGCTGGTTATGTGCAAGTATTCTGCTTGGTGACTCTCTCTCTCTCTCTCTCTCTCACACACACACACACACACACACACCTGCACTCTTTCATCCACTCCTTACACCTCTACTTTGTGGTCAAATGTTTTTTATCACGTCATAGTCTATATTGGCTAACACTACCATGTTTGCAAAACTGTTAACATTTTAAAAATATAGCAATATCCTGAATACTATTCTGCAATATTCTGCAACACCTTTTTGCGTTTTCTTTTTTTTTTTGCACAATCGGATTTGGCAAGGGATTCTCATGCCGACATCTTATATTATGAAAGAAGCATTCAGAGGAAACAACAACTGAGTTAAACAGTTTAACCCAAGACACATGAAAAGCATTAAAACACTCTGAGATGTCAAGTCGTCTTTCAAAGGGGATTAGAGATAGGCAAACAAATGCTCCACATCACTTGTGAATCCTTTAGAGAATGCTGACTTACACATGTGGGTATGAGACTGTTTATGGGCAATATGGGATCCATTACTATTGACGCAGGCCTGCCAGTGCACCACAAAAACACTACGAGTGAGGAGTATGTATCTACATATGCAGAACAACCTAGACCAAACACATGCATGCATTTAATGTTGTGGGCACACATACACATGTATACTTGAGCACATGCATGTACATCCATTGGTTCGTGCACAAATAAAAACACACACACACATAATCCCCCCCCCCCTAACCCTAAGCCACCCCCCCTCACCCACCCCCCCACACACACACACACACAAAAGCACACCATCAAAGTTTGCATAATTAACACAGATAACACATCAACATCAACACTTGACATACACACATTTTGCATAGTTGTACACATAAACACACACACACTCACTCTCATGCATAATATGCCAGGAAGTCCAAGGCAGGATAAGAAAGGCAGAGGAGCTGCCAAGACTTGTTCGCCCCAATCAAGGTGATTAACCTCAAGCCATCCCTCAGCAGATGTGAATTGATCAGAGGAGGCAGGGTTATATCAGGCTGCTGTCAACAGTAGCCATGATCAATGCTCTTTATCGATCTAACACTGTGTGTGTGAGTGTGTGTATGTGTGTGTGTGTGTGTGTGTGTGTGTGTGTGTGTATGTGTATGTGTGTGTGCGTATGTGTGTGCGTGTGCATGTGCGTGCATCTGTTTTCCTACATTTTGGCTATGTTGTCTATGTGGGTGTGTGTATCTGCTACTAACACAAATGGTTTGTCTGGAATGCATTTTT
>JAIFZK010000024.1:12632500-12970000 GCA_027481765.1 Tenualosa thibaudeaui
GTGTTGGATAGATGAGGGTTGGGCAGAGTGGGGTGTGTATTGGTGTTTCCCATTTGGATTAATACATTGCCTTTCCTTTGCATTTATCTCACTAACCCTTTGTTATTGTTTTTGCTCTTTATGATCTAAAGGTCCTTGGATGGGTTATGGGTGTGTGGGTTTTGTTTGTTTGTTTTGTATTTTATTTCAGTTTTCATCTCAAAGATATCAGCTCTAACCAGAAGGAGGCTGCCAACTGATATAGCTGATAGAATGGTTCTCATTTCCACCCAAACTGATACAGCTGGTAGCACAGTTCTCAGTTCCACCCAAAACCAAATCCAAACAGAGCATCACTCCCTAATCCCTAAAAATGAGCTCTCATAGCCAAAGGTAAACAGTGAATAACAATTTTACCCCAGAAATCCAAAAACCTGTTCCATCCTACTATAAAACCAAAGAAAATATGTCTTTATGGAGACAAGGCATGTTGTGGTAGGGGCATGTTTGGTCTACAGCTAACAAGCTAGCTACCTGAAAGCCATGTAGGCAAAGCATGACAGGCCACCAAATACTCTGATAATGACAATAAATTCAAAATATGGGCCTATTAGTCACCTTACAACTTAAAGGGGAAATCCAATGTGAATCAGTTAATAACCCTATTGTTTGAGGTCACCAAAGTGCTGTCTGTAGGAAAAAGAATCTGAAAATTTGATACAGCATAGACCAAATAGCAAATAACTAATGTTAACTGTATGGGGCATAGTGACATGAAACTAAAAGTGAACAACAGGGCTATGAATTGATTCACACCAGATTTTTTTTTACAGGGGGCATGGAACATTATACCTTATTCTCTGATGTTAGAATATATTCAACTTAAATTTATCAAAAATAAGTTCAAATGTCATTTCACAAGCCCAATTATAATCTTATCTTTAGGCTGGATTGAAATTTGGGACAAATGGCACCTTCTTTGGCAACCACAATTGATCTACTGTTTATTTATGACATAGACAGGCTTTGTTCAAATTGTCCTATTTTTAGCGTCTGTTTCCATCATGATTTACATATGGAGGGCCCAAGCATGTTTCAGGCTCATGGCCTTTTACACTGAAATGGAGGCATCACAGAAGATCAACCACAACTTGCGAGAGAGAGAGAGAGAGTGAAAGAAAGATAAACACACACACACACACACACACACATACACACACACACACAAATGGCACTTTGACTCTTTGCAGCCACAGGTTACAAGAGGTCATAATGAAGATCAACAGGAAGTCAGAGAGTGAACAGGAAGTGACAGGCAGGTGTGGATGATTTAATCTACAACTAGTGGAATGGCACATTCAGAAACTACATGGCAGCCGATTCTCTGGTAGTTTGATAGCAGGTGTGAATGAGGTTTACTTGCAAGGCCTTAAGCACACATTAAGAAACTGAGCAGATTCTCTGGTAATCTGACATTAGCAGGGTTTCCATCCAACTTGTTAATGTGCATTTAAGTTCTGCAAATAACAAATCCTTGGTTGGAAACACCTGATAACTCACATCAGTCCCCTAATGCGAATATAAATTCGCTTGAGGGGGATGTATTAACTTAATAATGCATAATGCGATTAAAGTCAATGGAAACAGTTTAACTTGCGTATATTTGCATTTACTGCGTTTCTATTCATAGATGTTGTTCTGGTGGCATTACGTTTTGACCCAACAGCTGGTCAAAACATGTCTGTTGATTAGCCTGATATTCATTTTTTACCTGCATTACATAGTTGAAACACAGACAGATGCGCATATTATTGAGCCGGATTTTTGTTAATACAAATAAGAGATGTGAGAATGTGAGTTGGATGGAAACCCAGATAAATGAGAACCCCCACATGAGATCAGCCACTATAAAAGAAAGATCTGTTAGTTGACACTTAAATCATAAAACCACAGGTATGCTGTGGTTTTCAATGGTATTTAGGATTATCTGGAATTTAACTTCACAATTCTGCTTATTTATCCACTTTTGAATGCCAATACATTACATGATAAGGATGCTTAACTCTCGTCTATTGGTGATGGTTCCAGTTAAAAGCCTGGGAAACCTGATGTTAGTCTGTCCTTACCCCTTATCCCTGTGATAAACGCTGTCACTGATGAATACCAGTTGACTATTGGCACTCCCTAGCATACTGTATCTATTTGGCCTAAGCTTTAAAGATTAGATCAGAGGAGCTCTAGGTGAATAGATCAGTAGATTGGTTCAATGCCCCATACCAATGGGCCCATTACAAAAGCAGACATTTTTCCAGGAAGTCGCAGGGTAAGCACAGTTGTTATTAATGACAGCCAACACTGGCAATGACACATCATGCTCTATGTCACTTCGTGCTCTATATTCACAATGGCAACCCTCTGCACATTTCCATATTACTGCATCCACACTTTACAACACAGTGCCCTTAAGTGGCACACAATTACAACTGTTTATCTTTGTGTAAAGGAAATCTGACTGACTAATTGTGTTTTCTTTTTTTCCCCAGGTATTCTGTTGGGAGCAAATCATGCTATCATATACATGAAATTCCATATTTCAACCATAGTCCTGTTGTTCGAGTTCACCAAGTGCTGTCTGTAGGAAAAGAAGATTTGGTCCAAATAGCAAACTGGCAGTTAAAGCTAACTGTGTGGGGCAAGAAAAATAAAACTGTTTCTTGCTCCTATAAGTTAGCGTTTGCTGCTGGTATGCTATTCAATGTATGCTGTACCAAATCTTATTTTCATTCTTTTTCCCACAGACAGCACCCTGGTGACCTCAAACAACAAGACTATGGATTGAAATGTGACAGACTTTTCCTTTAAGTTTAAGAAAAATCCATCATTGCTAGTGCATATCATGTGTGTCAACTAAGGTGCGCCTTGCACCCTAGAGTGGAGTTGAAAGCCTAATCAGTCCTCTCTTTCTCTCTCCCCCTCTCTCTCTGTCTCACCAGGAGCTGAACCCCAAGACCTTGGCATTTCCAGTGTCACACGCTATGGGTTCAACTGCAGTGCCGAGTTCACTTGCCAAGCAGCATGTAGTTTAGCTAAATGACATTAACCCAACCTTGTATGGCACAGTAAAAAAAAGGAAGTGGTTGTATTGTGAAGAATGCCAAGAGAGCAGTAGACTACCCTTGAACAAGATGGCCGCTGAAAAGATCTATGTGAGCCTTTTTTAAAAAATGACTTTTTTATCCAAAGAATATCAACTCAGGTTGCTTTGAGAACAAGTAGAAGAGGACAGATAGGATTATTTGGCTGAATGCCAGTGTCCTCGCTAGCCCAAAGCCCAGATGAACCCTCAAAGACTCAAAGGACACCAGGCAAGTCTAGGATTTTTTTTACAATGAAGCTCCCCCTAAAGCTTGCATTTTTTTTAGTGACTTACATCAACGTCCTATATTCTTACCAATATGTGGATTTGTGTGGATTTATGTAGACCAAAGAACCAGCAACTGATCCTTTTCAAAGAGTTATGTTGGCTGACAAGATAACAAGCATGATTGCATAAGGCTTATATGTAAATTGCTTTTGGCTTCTGTGATGTGTCAGTAAATTCACATACAGGGTGTAGAAGGAGTTGCAAGAACTTACTGAGTCATTTGACCATCAAAGTGGCTACGAAGTTGGTGAATTAGTCAAAAGTCAAAGTCAAAGTCAGCTTTATTTTCAAAAGCCATATGTACAGGTTGCACACATAGGATTTGAAATGACAGCGCTCCCTAGGCCCACAGTGAACATTAAACATCTTATAAACAAATATCAATATAATGACAATAAATATAGTGACAGTGAATCTTGAAACGGCATAAAATCATGCCTAGTGTCCCTTTAACTGGCCTGAATCAGCCAATCATGAAGCACATGAACATTTGAATTCATCCTATGTAGTCAGGAATTTTTTGTGTCCACCATTGCAGTGTTTCGTTTCTTCATTCGGTTTGTTTACAAATGTTTCTGCCACTTATGAATGCTCATCTGATTCAGTTAAGTTCACCCATGCCCCAACTGTACTACAGTAAAGCATGTTTAACCACTGGACTTGAATAGATCTGCATTTCATAAATTAGGTCAGCTGGCACTGTTGTGATATTAAACAATGCTTGATGTCCGTTCCTACAGTGTTCCATTTGTGCGTAACACAGCGTGCATGCTGCGGAACTATGTACAGTTACACAACACACACACACACACTACTCTCTCTCCTTATTCTTAGTCTTTGTTCAGGTAGAAAGATACAGTTTTTAACACACCTTCATAAGGTACAAAACTATGTTGTGAACCCTACATTACATGAGAAGTGATTTGTGGACAGATGCAACACAGCACAAGTCCAGTACATGAGCGTATTCACTTTCTCTCTCTCTCTCTCTCTCTCTCTCTCTCTCTAATACACACACACATACAAAACACACAGAGAGTGGGAGAGACAGACTAAAAAGACACATTCATAAAGAGAGAGGGAGAGAGATTGACCCCATAATGTTTTTACTCTCTGACACTGACAGGCTTGTAAGCTTTTTTTAAAAATTCTCTTTTCTAAAATTCTCTGTATATGAGTCAACAGACTCATATACAATTCCTAGAATTTATATATCTCACAAGCCCACGCAGCTGAGAGTGTTTCCCTGTTTGCTCTAATTTGAAACTGCTTCATCTTGGACGTTTTAGGTGGATGTTCCTTTGTCTGAATGACTCAGCTCACTGTAATGGTCGTACAGCCCAGCTGGGTTTGTGGACATCTCCTCAGACAAGTGAAAGCAGCGCAAAGCCTGGGACCATTCAGACTTTGAGACTGACTCAGATCCTACTCACTCCCTCTAACTGGTTCAGTCAGGGCCCCAACTCAGAGGCACAACCTTTACTGTAAGTGCCTACAGTAATGAAACATTCACTTTAAATACTTTCAGTGTGTCATGGACAAATATTTAAAGAAACTGTTGGGTCAAGTGTTCATACTTATTCAGTACGTTCTCATGTTAATTACTGGAATGTAAACTTTTAATACTCATTCAGGAGGTTAAAATATAAATTTAGTTTGATGTTCCTTCACTCTGCTATCACATCTAGAGCTCAAAAGAAAAATCTGGAGTCAATCAGCCCATATCCCTATTCATTGAGGCTACAGAGTTCTGTCGATATAGGTATAAGAACGACAACATTTGGTACAACGTAGAACAAATGTGTGAACTGGCAGCTAATTAAAGGGGGCATAAGAAAAGAAAAAAAAAAGAAAAAAAAAATGTTTTCCCCTCATCAATTAGCGTTGGCTGCCGTTTCACCATTTGGTTTACATTGTACCAAATTTAGTTGTTTTCATACCTACTGACAGCACTCGGCAATGTGGAACAACATTCCTACAAGTTGATTCACTCTGGATAATCCCTTTAAAAACACTGTTACCCCGGCATATGCAGGAGACCCAGCAAATTGTTACTCAATGTAAAGTGGATCTTTTGTCACACCCATCATGCAGATAAAGTGCTATGTATTTTTTGTGTTGTGTGAAATTATTATAATAAAGTTTGAGGATTTGTCTTTATTCAGCTGCAGAGATTATATGTAAAATTAAGCAAAGTGATGAAATATTACACTAGCTCACGTTCTGAAACTTTATTTTAATCAAATGCCATCCATAGCAATGGACATGCCTCACTGAGCTGGCATAGCAGAGACTCAGTAGCCTACTGCAAGAGACTAATCTATTCTAGTTTTGTGGCTTTCCTTTGCTCACAAAGCTTTCACATTGGAGGGAAAGAGCAAGCAAGCAAGAGAGTGAGTGACACAGTTGAACCCGGGCTCAACTCGGTTGGCATGAGTGTGAAACCTCAGCAGGGCTGGTGCCTAGGGGTGAGGGCAGGGTGAACGGGGTGAGAGGTGCAGCATCAGGTGCAGCAGAGTGCTGCCGTCTTGGTGTCTCACCAATCTGGGTGAGAGTGGTTAAGAGGGAGGAGTGTGTGTGTGTGTGTTTGGGTGGGTGGGGGGGATGGTGGAGGATAGTGTGTGCAGGGCAGTGAGACAAAGCACATCGTGTGGTTAGCTGCCATTCTCACAAGTCTCACTTCCTCTCCTGTGGCTGGCTGCTTCTCACGCAAAGGCTGGTGTTTTTCAGTCGCTTTCGACATGTGTCAGTCTGATGGCAAGACGACTGAGCACGACCATATTAATCAGCAGACAAGCACATTGCCCATTCAGCTCATGTGGACTAGCACTTTCTGATTGTGTGTGTGTGTGTGTTTGTGTGTGTGTGTGTTTTAGTTTAGGGAAGTGGATTGTGATTATGTCTGCTTGTCTGTTGTTGAATATATTGGATGATGCTTGTTTTCGATTTTCTCCCTTTGTTCTCCTTTTCACCTAAATGAAACATCTCACATCTTTGTGAAAGACAGTGTCCCACTTTAAATGTATTTACCATTTAAATCAAGGAGAAAGGTTCCTGTATAATATGCTGACAGATCATAACATTACTGTAACAACCTGTGACTGAACACATTAATTTGAATATGTTCATTCTATAGTCAATGGTATGCTTATAGATGTTTCATTCTCTCTCTCTCTCTCTCTCTCTCTGTCTCATTCTCTTGCACAAACACTCACACTCATAAACTCTCACATACGCACACATACATGGACCGTGTATTGACAAATAAGCTCTGTGTATCTGTGTGTGTCTGTGTGTCCATGTGTGTATGTGTCCCTAGGGAGAAGTGCCTAGTCCTTTCAGTTGAGCTGTCAGCCTAATAGATTTCCTCCTCCTCTCTGTGATGTGTGTGAGAAAAAAAAACCTTCCCTGCTGGGATCTGCTAAAAGCAAAGTTTTTACAAGGCTAGCAATGTGTGTGTGTGTGTGTGTGTGTGTGTGTGTGTGTGTGTGAGTGTGAATGTGTGTGTGTGTGCTTATGTGTGTGTGTGTGTGTGTGTGCTTATGTGTGTGTGGTTTGTGGGTGGTTTGTGTGTTTGTGTCCTTCAAGTGTCTTTTCCCAGCCCTGTCTCTGTCTCTGTTAAACGGGTCACAACAGTGATCTGAATCTGTGAATAAATGCCTTCTGGTTCGGGCATGTCTTGGCCTTAGGCAATAAACTGCATCCCTTATCAAAGCCACGGGTCTCTTTTGTAACGCACCGTACTGTACGATCAGCTTCTTAATCAGAATGTCTGGTAGGTTAGTACTTACAAGTACCAGTAACATGACATTAAGTTGTTTCCATACACGTTCCCATTAATGTCATTGTGGAATAGATTAGGAGCAGTGCAGGAATTCATGATCAGTAAATTAGCTTTACATAAACAAATATAACAAATACACAACTGAAACAAAGAAATTAAGTAAATACACAACTGAAACAAAAGTCTCCATTATTCTCTAGCTTGGATGTAGGCATAGTTAGACATGCTCTTTGGATAAAAAGCAAACTAATGGAGACACTTTCTGTGTCTGACATACACTAGGTGCCAAACAGAGATTAAAGTGGAAACACACACTCTACCACAGCCGCCAGCTTTGTTAGCAACAAGCACAAGAAGTTCTGCTTTACCTTATCACCCTTGTCTGAAGATGGATGGGAGGCCCAAAACAGAGGTGTTTACATCTGTACTGAATGTTTGGGAGCAAGATCTGGTGTGTGGACTCATCGTTGCATGTTTTATGTACTGTTTTTGCCCTGCCAATAGACCGGTCAAATTGGATTCTAGCTGTGGCCCATTGCCACAGTAAAACACACATGAAAACTCTCCCTGTAAGAAAAAACAATGTAAAATGTAGTCTATTCAATTCAGTTCAATTCAATTATATTTATACAGCGCCATTTACAACAGAATTGTCTAGTGGTGCTTTACAGACATTAACAAGGACAGCAAATGGACATGTTAAGACAACTGTACATTGATATTTAATGACATAATATTGAACTTTGAACTGTGAAGCTAAGCACATAGCTGTTTTACCATTCGTTAATGTAGTGGTGAGTATGTGGTGGTGGGTGGGTTTGATTCTTCAATGGGAATACAGCACTTCACACTTTTTGGGTATGTTAAAGCAGTGGCAACATCACTGTTAATCTCCCCGGGTAAAACAGACACATATAACAGGTTTCATACTACAGCGCAATAGTATGGGTCATTCTGTCATTCCATAGTTTTAGAACTTCTTCCCCATTTCTCCTCAAGGAGCTGATTTGAAGTGGTGGAACAGGGGGCAGGGGGCAGGGGGTACGCTGTGGATAGAAGAATGATTGCTGTTTGAAAGATTTAACTCCTCTTGTCATTGTCCATGACAAACATTAGGGGGACATAACATTAGAGGGCCATTTCATCTTCATGAGGAAAGCGATGGAAGCACAAGAGACACACACACACACATATATACACACACACACACACACACACACATATACACACATACACACACACACACACACACATACACACACACACACACTCACATACACACACACTCACTAACACACAGTCATTATCTTATGAATGTGGCATTAATAAAGGCAATGTTTTGTATAAAAGTGTCTCCGACATAAGTTCTATAGCCTGTTCATAGATGTTCTGGCAGCAGAGGTAGTGAAGTAAACAGCAGGATTGGTCACAATGGACATAACAGCCTATACAGACACTCTCTGTGTAGATCTGTCTTTAAAAATACAAAAATACAAAAACATGAACCAGTTTTTTGTGCGCTTCTCCTTTACTGCCACACATGCGCGTAGGTGTGTTTTGTAACTCCATTTTCATGGACACTGAGACAGACATACTTACGTAACTACATACTTACCTACATACATACATACTTGCAAAATTCAATAAGGCTCTTTTCTCAGGTGAAGCTTATGTGATTTAAGAAGTGGACACAGTTTATATGGATTCCCTCTACTACATCTGAGGGATGTGGGAAAGACACTTGTGTTTTAGCTCAAGGGATTTATGAATTCAGAATTGACTTAGAGGACTAGAAATAGGTCCAGTGTATGTTTTTAACTAAGTTTGTTTTTAACTGCTGACTGCAGGGCCTGGTGTTGGCAGAGTTGAGCCAAAGCAGGCCTGTCTCAGGGAGTCAGTGGTCTGTAGCCTACAAGATGAACACTCTCAGACAGACATTATTGACAATGCTGCCATCTGCAGGCGAGCTGTGTAGCAGCATCCAGAGCTGGAGTTGTGTGCTGGTTGATCAAATAGTGCCATCTCTTGGAGTCTTTAAACTGCACCTCGTGGACGAAACGTTGCAGGTGGTGATAGTAAGGGTGTTTTTGAGCTCTCTCTGTGTGTGTGTGTGTGTGTGAGAGTGTGTGTGTGTGTGTGTGTGTGTGTGTGTGTGTGTGTGTTTATTGTCTTAATGTCTTAATATATTTAGCATACAATGCATTTGATGCATTTGTAGTCCTCCCTTGTGTTATTGTCTTGCATTCAACACATCCTTGCTTACAAGGCATTATTAGACAAAATATTTATTCTGTGAGCACATTATAATATATGTGTCATGATTATGATACTGGAAACTACAAGCGCCAATCCCACATGATTTTGAGGATTCAGAATTTCTTGTTATTCAGTCATTTGGACATACTGTACCCTCTGGTACAGTACACAGTGTCAAATCTCTGTGCTCGTGTTGGATTTGTGGACTTTTTAATTTTTAATGTGTAACAGCTAAAGAGGATCAATTTGACTAAAACTGGTTTCACACAAATCTGTCCTTTGTACTGTACATGTACTAATCTTATTTGGCAAATGAGCTTTGCAACATCATAAAAACGTTAATTTAACCCTCTTTAGCGGGCCTGTTAAGATGGAGTTCAAGCCAAGATAATAATAATGGTATCAGTCATCATAATAAGTCATTGAAACAGGGGGGTGCTGATGACTGGGATATGAGCTTTATAACTCCATGTAGATACATTTAAAAAGAGGTATTTTATACGTAGCTATAAACAGGATTTTTCAAAGACAGTAAATCTTCTATTGATACAACCTTTTAAAGTAGCTTTAGTAGTCTTTGTTATGGTATAGTGAAGGACAGGACAGTGAAGAGAGGCAGGAAGTGAGTGGGACATGGGGTGGAAATAGGAAGTGACCACAGGGTGGACATCGGTCCCCATGGGCACCTGTCTGTTTATGGTGCAGACGCTGAAGACAGCAGCCACAGGGCTCAGCTGGCTTCAGTGAAATACACCAACACGTATCGGTCCTATACGGCTTTCATCAAAGGTGTGTAACAAAGAAGCCAAAAACAGCCTAATTCTATCCACACACACGTGTAAAATGTACGCTCTCCTGAAACATTGTCTAATATGGAAAAACTGGCCATAGACCAGAAAGATTGGGTAGAGAAGAGCAGGACTGCACTACTCTCCCTTCCCTTCACCAGCACTTATTTTAGAGGTCTCTCCCTGCCTGTTATGGAAAGCATGTTCTATCCTCAGCACTTCTGCTGGTTTATCACTCTCCTTTGTCACGTTAAAATGATGAAACCAGGCCCGACTCTAGTCTTGACATACATTTTGGAAGATAACGCTGGGACAGCCATTTTATATGTATTTATGATTCGTTTTTCATAAAATATTATGAGCCATTGGAGTAGAGATGTAAAAAACACACAGCATGTTTTAGATTTAGATTTTGTGGGATGTCAAAAGAATTCTGTTAAATAGAGCCTGTCAAATCTATTTATGGAGGAATCTAGAAGGCAATATTGCCAGTGAAATAAAAAAAGAATTAGAATTGTCAGAAGACAGAATTAAATTGATATTATCTGTCAGTAACTGCAAAGAAATACTCTACTTACATAATTCATGGCAGCAGTCAAAAGCTGTAGTGTATCATAAATATCTCTCAAGGCAGCTGGATGGCCCTGTCTGAAATTTTGCCAGAAGAATATATAACAAATCTGTCTTGAATTATAGGACAAGGGGTCACTCTTCTAAAGGCTCTCTAAAATTAATTAATGTAAAGATGAGTTAGTTTACTGACGTCTGAGGTAAAGCAATTTCACCAGTATTTCAATTTACACTTAGTATTTCTATGTGTGTGACAATAAAACTCCTTGAATCCTTGAAGCTGTGTAAGAAAAATTTTGAAATGCTAAAATGACTGTCTTGGTCAGAACAGCATAACACAGGCCTAATAGAATCCATCCCACATGGACTCAATGTAATGTACAGACTAAGACCCAAATGCAGATCGATACAAAAGTTTATTTACAAAGTTCAAAAAAAATGCAAAAAGGGAAAACGCTCAGAAGATCGATAACCAACAGGTGCAAATAATCCAACAAAAAATCCAAAAAAAACTGAGTTAGGGAAAAAAACACACAAAAGATCAATTCTCCAAACTAGAAATTCAAATCCAAAAGTATCCAACGGGGGAAGGGCAAAAACAGCAGTACGCGAACAGGCACAGGTAATCAGGACTTAGCTGGCAGATAAATACACAGGACTCACGGAACATGGTCAGACAATCAGACAAGGAGTAAGGAAAGAGCTGGGGAATATATAGGGAACAGGGCAATGACACAAACAAGGAACAGGTGAAAATCATTACAATAATCAAGGACGTGAAGACCGGGTGCAGAGCGGGAAGAGGGAAAGGGGCAGGGCAGACAGCAAAACACGAGCACATGGAAAAGGTAAACAAACACGGAACTTGCAACACTTAATTAGACCAGTAGGAGGCCGGGTGGTAGAGAGCAGGATCATGACAGTACCCCCCCTCTAACGGACGCCTCTTGGCGTCCCTTGGGTAGAGGAGGGATGTTGGCGGCGGAAGTCTTTGATAAGGTTGGGGTCTAGGATGTGCCGGGCTGGAACCCAGCACCTCTCCTCAGGACCGTAGCCCTCCCAGTCAACGAGGTACTGGGTGCCCCGGCCCCGACGACGAACGTCCAAAAGTCTTTTAACAGTGTAAGCCTCGGATCCATCTATGAGGCGGGGGGGAGGTGGGGGAGCAGGGGGTGGATGCATGGGGCTACAGATAAAGGGCTTGATGCGGGAGACATGAAAAGTGGGGTGGATGCGGCGTAAGGGACAAGGGAGTTTAAGACGGACGGCTGTGGGACTGATGACCTTGGTGATGGGGAAAGGACCGATGAATCGTGGGGAAAGTTTGCGGGATTCGACCCTCAGAGGCAGGTCCCGTGTGGACAACCACACCCGTTGGCCTTGACGGTAGGAGGGGGCTTGGGAGCGACGTTTGTCGGCCTGGGTCTTCATCCGGACAGCCGAACGGAGAAGGGTGGTGCGGGTACGCTTCCAGGTCCGCCGACAGCGCCGGATGAATGCCTCCGCGGAAGGTACCCCAACCTCCTCCTCCTGGTCCGGGAACAACGGGGGTTGGTAGCCCAAGGAGCATTCGAAGGGGGATTTGCCCGTGGCGGATGAAACATGGGAATTTATGGCGTATTCGACCCAAGGCAGCTGTCGGCTCCAGGCGGAAGGGTTCTGAGAAACCATGCAGCGCAGCACGGTCTCTAATGACTGGTTCGCCCTCTCGGATTGTCCATTAGTCTGTGGGTGAAAACCAGAAGAGAGACAAACAGAAGCACCAAGCAATTTACAAAAGGCTTTCCAAAAGGCTGAGGTGAACTGGGGCCCCCTGTCGGACACCACTTCTACAGGGAGACCATGGATACGGAAGACGTGTAGCGTCATGAGTTGGGCAGTCTCCTTGGCTGAGGGGAGACCGGGCAGAGGAACAAAATGAACAGCCTTGGAGAAACGATCAACTACTGTGAGGATGGTGGTGTTACCGTCAGAAGAGGGCAAACCAGTCACGAAGTCTAGTGCGATGTGGGACCAGGGTCTTCGGGGAATGGCTAGGGGTTGAAGTAATCCGGCAGGAGGTCGATTGGAGGACTTGTTCTGTGCACACGTAGGGCAGGACTGGACAAACTGGACGACATCACTCTTGATGGATGGCCACCAGAAGCGTCTCTCGATGAAGGCCTGGGTTCGACTGGTACCGGGATGGCAGGAGAGTAGAGAAGAGTGCCCCCACTGCAGAACCTGTGGACGAACAGAGCTGGGAACATACAGACGGTTAACAGGACATTGACTGGGACCCGCCTCGTCTGCTTGAGCCGCCACAACGAGTGACTCAATGTCGAGGCGGGCCGCTCCAACAACACGACTGGAGGGGATGATGGGTTCTGGATCTGGACTCTCTCTGCCGGAGGTGAACTGTCGGGATAATGCATCGGGTTTAGTGTTCTTGTGACCAGGACGGTAAGAGAGTGTGAAGTCAAAACGAGAGAAAAATAATGACCAGCGTGCCTGTCGGGGGTTTAATCTCTTTGCTTGACTAATATATTGTAAGTTCTTGTGGTCTGTCCATACGAGAAATGGGACTGGGGCGCCCTCCAGCCAGTGTCTCCATTCCTCCAAGGCCAATTTAACGGCCAAGAGCTCCCGGTTCCCCACATCGTAGTTTTGCTCTGCCGGGGAGAGGCGGCGGGAGAAGAAGGCACACGGGTGGATACGGTTGTCCTGGGAGGAACGTTGTGATAGGACTGCCCCAACGCCCACCTCGGAGGCATCGACCTCGACGATAAACTGACGTTCCGGATCAGGTTGGGTCAGGACAGGGGCTGAAGTAAAACGTCTCTTTAATTCTCCAAAGGCTCTCTCTGCCTCTGACGACCAGAAAAACCTGACCTTTGGAGAAGTCAAGGCAGTGAGGGGGGCGGCGATGGTGCTGAAGTTTCGGATGAAACGCCGGTAAAAATTGGCGAAACCCAAGAAACTCTGCAGACCTCGGCGAGTAGTGGGTGTAGGCCACTCCAAAACCGCTCTCACCTTCTGCTGGTCCATCTGGATGGACCCCGGAGAAATAACGTGGCCGAGGAAGGAGACTGACTCCTGGTGGAATTCACATTTCTCGGCTTTGACATAGAGTTGGTTATCTAGGAGGCGTTTCAGGACTGTTCGAACGTGGACAATGTGTTCTGACAAGGACCTTGAAAAAATCAGGATATCGCCCAGAAAAAAAAACACAAACTGATTCACTAAATCTCTTAGAATGTCATTGACCAACGCCTGAAAACGGCGGGGCATTAGTAAGACCAAAAGGCATGACGAGATATTCATAATGTCCAGAAGTGGTATTGAACGCCGTCTTCCACTCATCCCCTCACGCATGCGGACCAGGTGGTATGCTCCGCAGGTCTAATTTTGTGAAAACCTTGGCCCCTTGCAGGAGCTCGAAGGCAGATGACATGAGGGGAAGAGGGTAACGGTTCTTAATGGTGACATTATTCAAACCACGATAATCTATGCATGGTCGGAGCGAGCCATCCTTCTTAGAAACGAAGAAGAAACCCGCTCCGGCAGGGGACGAGGACGGGCGGATTATACCAGCAGCAAGGGATTCCCTTATGTACTTGTCCATGGCCTCTGTCTCGGTGCGGGACAGAGAGTAAATACGCCCCTTAGGCGGGGAGGCGCCAGGAAGGAGGTCGATGGCACAATCATAGGGTCGGTGAGGGGGCAAGGAAGAGGCGCGGGACTTGCTAAAAACTAGCTTGAGGTCCATGTAATCTGGAGGTACAGCAGACAGATCAGGAAACTCCTCGGGTTGGACAGGGACAGACCTCACAGAAACGCTAGGAACAGGGAGACAGTTAGCCTGACAGGTAGGAGACCAAGCAATAATTTTACTCTCCTGCCAGTCTATATGGGGATTGTGTTTGATTAGCCAGGGGTGTCCTAGGAGGACAGGAGAGTCAGGAGAGTCAATGACAAAGAACCTAATCGATTCACAGTGGGTCTGGAGCAGACAGAGACTCACCGGTATGGTGACCTGACGGACAGTGGCCAGCTTGACTCCCGTTAAGGCGTTGGCCACCAGGGGCACCTTGAGATTCTCTACGGGCAGCCCCCACTGGCTCACCAGACCGGCGTCGACGAAATTCTCCTCCGCACCCGAATCGACGAGGACCTCCGTCTCTTGTCGTTGTTCTCCCAGGTCAGGACGGCAGGCAGGAGGGTTCGCTGGGCTGGTGAGGGGTTAGTGACAGTGGCGCCACCCGCACTCTCTCACGGGTGAGCGTGGGCTTTTACCGGGCAGGCGGCGAGATAGTGTCCGGGCTTGCCACAGTATAGACAAAGGTGGGCTTGTAGCCTTCGCCGTCTCTCCTCCACACTCAGACGAGTCCGGTCCACCTGCATGGGCTCTGGGGTTGCCATGACGGGAGATGAAGAAGAAGGGGTGACGAGACGGGGAATTCCTCTACCCACAGCTCCGGAAGCCCTAAATCGTCGACGTTGCTGGAGCCTGGTGTCGACTCGGATGGCCAGATTGACCAATCCCTCGCAGGTCTCAGGCAGATCATGGGACATTAACTCATCTTTCAATTCTTCCGAGAGACCGTTTAGAAAAGTGTCGAACAATGCCTCCTTACCCCAGCCAGATGAGATAGCTAGGGTCTGGAAGTCTATGGCGAAGTCCGAAACAGAACGGGAACCCTGGCGTAGGTGGAGCAGCTCCCGAGCAGCCTCGTGCCCGTGTTTGGAACGGTCGAAAACCCGCTTCATCTCGGAGGCGAATTCTCGAAAATCATCGCAGGATGGGGACTCCGCCTCCCAAACCGCCGTTCCCCACTCTCGAGCTCGTCCCGACAACTGGGTGATGACATAAGCCACCTTGGCTCGCTCGGTGGGAAATGACCCGGGTTGCAAGCTAAAAATCAAGGAGCACTGGGACAAAAAAGAACGACAGGTACCAGGCTCACCGGCGTACCTCTCGGGAGGAGGCAGTCTAGGTTCGTGGAACAACGAAGCCGCTTGAGCGGTTGGCGCTGGAGCCTCAGGCTGCACGGAGAAACCCAGGGTCGGCTGGAGGGGTTGAACCCTGGAACTGAGGTTCCGTATCTCGGCCCTAAGGTCTTCGATCTGCGCCTGATGCCGGCCCAACAGAGACCCATGTTGTTGAATCGCCGAAGAGAGTTGTCCTGGATCCGCTGGGTCCATCTTCTTGGTCTGATTGTACTGTAATGTACAGACTAAGACCCAAATGCAGATCGATACAAAAGTTTATTTACAAAGTTCAAAAAAAGCAAAAAGGGAAAACGCTCAGAAGATCGATAACCAACAGGTGCAAATAATCCAACAAAAAATCCAAAACTGAGTTAGGGAAAAACACACAAAAGATCAATTCTCCAAACTGAAAATCACAAAAGATCAATTTCCAAACGGGGAAGAGCAAAAACACAGTATCCAACGGCGAAGATCAATTCTCCAAACTAGAAATTCAAATCCAATAAGTATCCAACGGGGAAGAGCAAAAAGAGCAAAAACAGCACGTACGAACAGAACAGGCACAGGTAATCATGGTCTTAGACTGGCAGATAAATCAGACAACAGGACTCAGTCAGACAAACATGGTCAAGGAGAAATCAGACAAGAGCTGGGGAATATATAGGAACAGGGCAATGACACAAACAAGGAACAGGTGAAAATCATTACAATAATCAAGGACGTGAAGACCGGGTGCAGAGCGGGAAGAGGGAAAGGGGCAGGGCAGACAGCAAAACACGAGCACATGGAAAAGGTAAACAAACACGGAACTTGCAACACTTAATTAGACCAGTAGGAGGCCGGGTGGTAGAGAGCAGGATCATGACACTCAATCCCTTTTCCAGCAATGTCAGGGCTTCTACCAAAGTAATTAAGATTCTTTTTAAATCCGGCTCTCATGAAGTGCTAATCAGACACATGTGCTGGTGTCCCTTTAGGAGAGCAGGCCCATTGAGCTATTTTTCCTGTAATGACAGGAGCTCTATTTAGATCGCAGGTCTATGCCTCTGGCATTGCTGTCTGCCTCCAAGGATTATATTAGCCACTGAGCTCAGGTCCGGCTTCCCCAGATTCCTCTGGGCTTAGCTCATGGGCTAGCTCTGATCTCTGAGGCTGAGTCTGTCAGATTCATGAGAGGAGAAAAAAATACCTACAGGACTGACTGGCATGGCAGTGTGGTGGAATGGGGGCACGGTCAAATGTCTAAGTGTTCTTTTGTTTGGTGAAGCTGTTGTTTGTGAAGGAAAGTTTTATTTGTTTTATTTAGTCTGCTTCTCAATGTCAAACTCAACTTTATTATACCAGGAGGGAAATTCATATAGCCAGAGTGCAGATATGAATGAGGCTTAATTAAATATAGAATTAAAAACAAATAATTAAATACACAGATTACCTGTCCCTCCCCAAGGGAAAAATATTAAGGGGCAATTCCACACAAACTGTCACATCCATAACGCCAACAAAATGCCATGGTATTTGTATGATGTGAATGATTATGTGAAAAGTTTCATAGAATTAGTTCTACACCCAAGAGTTAATGCTCAAATTTTGTGTAATCATCATTCACATCATACCATACTATGGCATTGTGTTGTGTTGTGTGTAATCATCATTTACATCATACCATACCATGACATTGGTTGTGGAGACAGTTGTGTGAAATTGCCCATATAAGTTTATCTTTGTTCTTTTGTGTTGGCTTTTGGCGCTTCTGAGAACAACACATTAACTCTGAGCTGGTTGTACACTGGGAACAATCTGAGAGGGAATAATCTGAGAACACGATTATCAGAGGACTCCAAAAAGAAGCGTAAAGAAAGTACAATGGCACAGCGTATTTCTTGGAAACATGTTTACCATAACCTGTGCTATGGCAGTCCTCTATCATCCTCACATCTAATTTTCTAATCCCTATACCATCCATGGGGCAAGAAGCTCCAAGGACCACTCTGTGTTTATGCAATATCTTTTTATGTCAGAGTTTGTTTTTCATTATAGCTTGAAAGTGTGTTGTAATCTTCCTTGATAAAACTGGATAAGGCCAGTTTATATTGTTTATATTGCTCTTGTTTTAACAAATGAAGTTAACAGATAAAAGGGAACACACAAGCAGATTGATTATGAACAATAATGTTCCTGCCATGTTAACAGTTTAGCTATGGAAAATATTAAAAATAACTGAAACTGTTTTGTTTCAGATTTATAGTTCTGAGCTGCTTTTAGAAACACTGCTTCAATGTATCTAGAATCTTGTAGCCATTTTCTTACATGTTATGGATTCATGAGATGGTGATTTATTTACAGCCTCTTAATAGAAATTATTATTCATCATTGTTTAGAAGAGGGTTCAAATGTGTAAATAATCATCATGACAGTGGCATGCAGACATTCAGAAGGCTGAATGAGTCACTGAGATCATGTTTGGCTTTGACACACTACTGGATTCAGACTCCTGCACTGTGCTCTGGCAAGAGGTAACACACAAAAAGGGCTTTCAAACATTGGTTATGTTGTGTATTTTATCTGACACTCTGCATTTGTCCCAGTTGTGAATCAGTGAAACACATAGCACACAGTGAAGCACACAGTGAGCTGAAGCACACACTAACCTAGGTACAGCCCCGCCACAACCATGGTACAGCGGTGCCCAGGGGGGTATACTAAGGAGCCAAGTTACTGGCTAAACTTGTTAACTTCTGGAGTAACCGCTGAACTAAAAACGTCACTTCAGAAACAACTGATGCTCAATGGAGGGTTCTTTTAGAGATCAGTGGTAACTCCCAAAGCTGTCCGGGATAACCAGTAACCTTGCTTAGTAATCTGTAAAATGCTTGAAATGTAATCCTTGCTTTTGACAGTATGTGTCATTACACTTGTTTCATTACACTCTGTTTTTGAACATTTAAACCTAACAAAAACACCACATAACAACCAACACATTCACAAAATCAAACCGAGAAACATTTGGGAAAGTTTTCGGAAGCGACATCATGAACGCTGACCCCATTCATGAGAACCCCTTTTTTGTCAGCACACCCCCAAAATACAACAGAACACATGTGTGGCACACAAATAACATAATTAGCCCAAGGCTGACCAGTCCAAGCTGCATGACTAAGAACCTCAGAAACCTGACCCTTTGGCTTGGCTGCCACAGCCTAGCACACAGACTTTTAATCTGTAAAATGGTATACTGACATACTGAACAGAATTATCATCTTCAATGGAGAACCAGATTTAGCATGCAGGGGTGAAACATTTGACTGTAGACAAAAGCATCTGATGGACATTAGTGGTATGCCAGCCATAATACACAGTAGATGCTAGCCACATCTTATTTGTTTGTGAACAAACATTATCTGAAAACAACACTAAGGAGTTTGTGTAAAACTAGTGGAGGTGCACAAAACCTTTCAAACACCTCTCAGAACCTTCTTGGCACTGCTAGAACATGCTAATTGGTCTTTGATGGCAAAGTAGTCAGCAGCGTCATGCTATAAAGGTTTTCCTTGATTTTATGGTAGTTCCCTGTAACCAGAACTGCGCAGTGCATATCCTGGATGGCTGGTGGGAATAATATGTGTGTTTATCTGCCCTATATGACTATTTACTATCCAAATTAATTTGAAGATGACACTAAGCCACTATGTTGTGTTTTTAGCTTTCAGAGTCATCTTGAAGGCAGCTTTGCATTTAGTTGTACTATATAGTGATCACACATGGTAGAGTGTTATATTGCTGTGGAGGAGAGCCAACCCAGTGCTGGACAACAGGATATCTGGACTTGAGAATATCTAGACAGGTGTGCAGGTGCTTTTGACAGTATGTGTCATTACACTTGTTTCATTACACTCTGTTTTTGAACATTTAAACCTAACAAAAACACCACATAACAACCAACACATTCACAAAATCAAACCGAGAAACATTTGGGAAAGTTTTCGGAAGCGACATCATGAACGCTGACCCCATTCATGAGAACCCCTTTTTTGTCAGCACACCCCCAAAATACAACAGAACACATGTGTGGCACACAAATAACATAATTAGCCCAAGGCTGACCAGTCCAAGCTGCATGACTAAGAACCTCAGAAACCTGACCCTTTGGCTTGGCTGCCACAGCCTAGCACACAGACCAGTAGAGCCTAAATATAGATTAAGAAAATGGATGAGCCCAGCTGACCATAAACATAAACAGCATACGGTCATGTAACCTATTTTTACCCACCACACTCCTGCAGGCATCTAAGTTGGGGGTTACAAAGCTTCTCCTCTTACAGGGTGACTTCAGCGGTGCAAATGTGGCAACAGAAGGGAGGGATCAGGGTCTTGCAGGAGGTGTATATAAGACCTGAGAGCCCAGCAGTTCACAAGCACAAATCCAAGAGACCAGCAAGACCCACACGGAGAACTTCACAGAAGCTCAGAACTTCACAGCCGTCGAACGACACGACAAGAATCTAAGGACTGTACTAAAGCCTCACAAAAAGACCTTGAGTGATTCTTGACATAATAATCAGCAAGCAAGAAGATAACTAAAAGGGCAACGATGGCACTGTCCACATCAGAGAACATTTTTAAGGATGACCCTTTCTTCAGCGAGGCTAGCTTCCTGTGGCCGATGCAGCGGAGCCCCCTGACCAGTATGCTGATGCAGGACGTGACGAGCCTGAAGGAGGACTTCTTCCAGCGGCGTGCCCAGTTGATGCAGAGCCTGAGGAGTGAGGTCAGGAGCAGCCTCCTGAACGAGCTGTGCCAGGGCCTCCCTACCGGAATCTTCCAGACCATGGAGGCGCTGCGCTCATCCTCTGCTTCACCTTCCTCTGCCTCATCAGCATCATCATCCTCACCCGCTTCTCCCTCTCCCTCTTCCTCCTGCTCGTCTCCATGCCCCTCTCCTGCCTCCCCGCCTGCAAGGGTGATCTCCACCGCCGTCCAGCCAATTGGCAACAAGGACTCCCCCTTGACCATCAACACCCGGGGCTTTTCGCCGGAGGACATCCGGGTGACGGTGTCCGGGCGCGTGCTGGAGGTGATGGCAACCAAGCGGGCGGAGGCCGCCGACTCCAGCTCTATGTCGTCTCCAAGAGGATGCTGCGCGACTGCAGCTGCCAGCGCCCGGCAACAAGGCTTCATCCAGAGGGTGCAGCTTCCCGAGGGAGTCGAACCTTCTGACATCACCTGCAACCTGGGGGAAGACGGCCTGCTCCGCATCGAGACCCACCAGAGTAGGAAGGAGGCATTGATGGAGGCCAAGGAGGAGGTGGAGGAGAAGGAAGAAGAGGTGTTGGTGGCGGCCTCTGAGGAGGAACCTGAACCCGTCCGCTACAGAACCTCACTGGACTTTCCCATCACCAAGAGTCCAAGCCCAGAGGTCACCTTTAAGAAGTCACTCTAGACAGTAGGAGGAGAGATTTTGATGTGAGCTGAATTGTTGTGTCCCCACACTGGACTTTCCCCAACACCAAGGCACAAGCCTAGAGGTTACTTTCAAAAAGTCACTCTGAGAGAGATTGTTACACTGATCTTTAATGTGTTTTAATGAAATTAATTGTTGTTTCTATTCTAATTTCTAAATTTGTATTTTATAATAAATTATTACTGAAATATGAAAATATTTTTGTTATTGAATATCTCTACAGAAATCTTCACTTTTCACAAGATTCACAAGATTATTGTTAAATTCAGCTATTTATAGGCAATGCGCACATGGGAAACCACAAATGACTCTTGCCTAATTTAAATGTCACTGAACTGGCTATTTTAGATCAAATATGGCCCATATCTTTACCGATGAGGGATGTCAACAGAAATCTCAAGTTCCTAAAAGTTCTTGGAATATAGTCACATTAATTTTAATTTTTAACTTAGACCACAGGGATGGAGCACAATTATCATGATCAGAGTAGTTGTACTACTTTGATATATAAATACCAATCGCACAAAAAAATAAAGATTTTTGTTAAATTCAGCTATTTAATGTCACACACCAGTGAATTTACAACATGTGACCAACATGTGACAATTCACTCAGAACAGTATTCCCTCTTGTAGTTCCAGCAATAGACAGATGATGGCGCTGCCGTCTCATGAGCAGGCCTGAGCAACACTGTCACTCCCAGATTCAAGAGGGCATGCAGAGTCTGGAGTGTAGCAAGACAAGATATTGCCCTCGGAGAGTGGACAGTCATTGCTGTGGTCACTCTAATGTCCAAGCTATGTTAGATAGGAATGTCATTTGGAACTATCTGCACCTGGTGAGTCATGCTGGGTTACACTGGGTAATCACAACAGAAGATCAGAGCCCAGATACCAGGAAGTGGAACTTATAGCTTCTGCCTTTGGCAAAAAAACACACAATCTGCTCGGCTGAGCAGTCTGTGAGGTGGTAACTCCTGGAAAAGTTTAAAAAGAGATTTTGAAAAAGATAATACCACCATTAAACTGATGCAACAAGAACTTGTTTTGCTTATGACCTAAGGCAAGGTCTCTTTCAAATGTGCATCATCAGTCTTATACAGACATTGATGGACTACTAAAAACCTTTTAGCTTCTTTGGCTGAGGGTTGAGGAGAACAATAGTTCTTCAAGCTCTTTTGCAGGAAGTTTTGTGTGCACGGCCTCACATAAGTACAAGTGGAAATTCAATACATAAAACATAACATAAACATAAAACAACTCAATAGACCTTAAGAATCATAAACCCACAGTAGAGTTCTTCCAAAGTACATGCAGTTACAAAGCACTCTTTGCCTTTCCAGATTTGTTCCCAGAATTCTTTGCTCTGCACAGGATGACAGTGGATCGTTGGGAGGTGAGGGAGGTGAGAGGACGAGGTGGAGGCAGAGGAAAACAGTATTTTTAGTCCGTCATCAGGGGAACTTGGCACAAAGGCACCGGGGAGAGGATGAGGAGCTTTAAATGCTACCATTACATTCAATTCCCCAAAGGGCCTAAACTGGAGCCTACAAAGGTTTCTCTGACATTTTCCGCCAGAGGGACACCATTTGTTGTTGCTGTGAAACAGGTACAAAACACAGCAGTTAATATTTTATGAGTGCAACCCCAGGCAACAAGATAGGCAAAGTGCACATGGGAAACCACAAATGGCTCTTGCCTAATTTAAATGTCACTGAACTGGCTATTTTAGATCACATATGGCCCATATCTTTACCGATGAGGGATGTCAACAGAAATCTCAAGTTCCTAAAAGTTCTTGGAATATAGTCACATTAATTTTAATTTGCTTGGAACAAGACTGTTTAATTTTTTATTTCTTTTTTGGCAACATTTAATACAGAAGTCTACGCCATACTTATCCCTCAGCAACAAATGGTAGTGTTTTGGGTGGGATATGATGATGATGATTATTATTAATATTAATATTATTATTATTATTATTATTATTATTATTATTATTATTATTATTATTATTGTTGTTGTTGTTGTTGTTGTTGTCATTATTATTATTATTTCTGTCGTCAGCCTTGAGTAATTCAACTTAATTTGAATGTGTACTAAAATCTATTTGTGTATGAAGCTGCTTTGTGTTTATAAAAAGCAGCAGATGATGACTTCTATTTTATGGATTTTTTTTGGATTGTGTAGGCCATCATTGCCTTCATAATACACATTCACACTCATACAAGCACTGCTGTATTATTACTATTTACATAATTGAGTCCAATTTATGCAAAAAAGTCTTAGATAAGCAAATAAGAGGACATTTTTATGACATTGTGGATTTTTGTTGACAACCATGTTTATTACTTCAAAAATTAAGGTTCGAGACTAAGCAATCCTAAAAGTGGAGAAAGTGAAAAACAGAAACACAATCAGTATCACAGTGTGATGTAACTGACACATCCGCTGCGTTCTTTTGACTTTGAATGTATTGCAATTCAGGTCATTTTAAACAGCAAAATAGTGGTGTAGCACCTGAACACAACCAGCATTAATTAATGTGCCAACAATAAATAATTCAGACATTCTTGACGGTCTTGACCAGAGCCTTTGTCAAACATCCTGTAGCAGTCAGCTCTGTTACAGAGATGTCTGAGAGGGTTGAGAAGTTTAGAAACCAATTTGAAGGTTGTTCATTTGCGAGAAGGGAGTCCTAAAAGGTTCCATCCCAATCTGTCAGTACTGATTGTGGGGCAAATGTGTTCTAATAGTTTTGGAGTGGACTCAAAGCTTGGAGTACTCAAGGGTCTGTGTCACAGAGCATGCCTGACTTTACTCCTGTGTGTGCCAGTGATCTCAGTATTAGTGATTCTATATTGACCAACTCACAATCTAACTGGGAACACACATACACACACACACATACATAGATAGAGAGGAATAGAGAGAGAGAGAGAAAGAGAGATTAAAAAAGCAGGCTGATGAAGTCATACACATACACTTTCACATATAGAGCCACATATGCTAAACCCACTATTTGCTATGGATGGAAAAAGTCACACAGAATATTCAGCCTCATTGACCCATATGCGCATAATTACGGTTCCACAGTTAGGTCAAACAATTGCTACGTCTTTGAGTTGTCGGAACCAGGTAATTGTTCTACTGTGAAAAACAGGGCTAATTTATCCTCACTGTAGATCCTCAATACATAAGAGACTGATTCATCCCAACTATGTAGATTGTCAGTACATAGACATATCACTAAGTCACCATCATTATATCATTTCTGAATACAATTCTAATTTGTCATCATATAGATCCTCAATGAGAGCTTCAGGCTTCTTCGCTATCAGTATAGACTGTCAGCACAGTAATGTTGAACTGAAGAGGTCAGTATTATAGAATGGCATGACCATAGTGCAATATCTCCCCCATAGTTTGCTATGGGCTGGGAGAGATGACTGAACCCACCAAGTAATTTAGTTTACTTGTGCAGATATATGACTGCATCCATTAATCCAAGAAATCAATATGTACAAATGAATAATCAATGTATTTTATTACTGATAATGGTGCAGCTTGTATCCCCACGCTGATGTGGTGATTGAGCTATTTTCATTATACTGTGTCCAACAGACACTTCCTCATCCCCCCAAAAGTCAGATCCAATTCCCAATATTCCCCAATTAGCATATTATTACACATACCTTAAGCATACTGAAACACTCCCTCTTTTTCTTTCTCTCTCTCTCTCTCTCTCTCTCTCTCTCTCACACACACACACACACACATGCACACACTGACACAAACAGACACACACAGCAAATGAGCTTTTGTCTGAATGACAATTCTGTCAACACAAATTTCACTCCAGTCTTGGGGTGAGCCTCACCAGGAGAGAGGGCAGCACTGTCGACACAGAAGAGCCAAAGTTGACAGGCAAAGGTGACTTCCTTTATCTCGCTGTCAGACCAAAGACAGTGTTATTGAGGACAAGCAGTGTTGTAGCTTCAACTCCCCTTCTTGCTCCTCAAGTGTACTGCCAAGTTCTCCTTCCTGGAACAGTGTGTCTCTGGCTCTCTGTGTTGGAAAGGGGTTGAATCATCCATTCATCGATCCACCCATTAATTCATTAATTCATTCATTCATTCAGTCGTGTACTTACACATTTACCTGTTTATTCGTTCACCTAAGTGAGTGCATGGTCTCCAACACATGCCCAGTATGAACCAGATCACAGTTGAGACAATTTTCAAATTCATATAGCTGCCCCATCTTTACAGTCTGGCTGAGAGTTTATTGCTTTGGTGTCTTCATTCAATATATATTTAGACATATTAATAATTAGATTTCCTTCCATGAAAAGGAAAACACTACATGGTTTCTTGACCAAGGCCTTCACTCTTTTTTAACCTTAGCAACAACCTTAGAGTACCTTAAATCGTGGCATCTGTCCTCTGCTCCCCTGTACAGACAAAGTCATTGAAGTAGTACAGAACCCATAATTGGTTCGATATGGCCTGCTAGAGGGAGACAATCAATGAATTGAATCATTTCACTATTTAGCCTTTATGAGTGCGCCCTACATTGCAGTGCTATGGGTGTCATTGGGAGACAGTGTGACGTGGCCTCCACTGTGTCAGAAACAATGAGATTGCCGTGACAACGGTTATGAACTAGCAATAAAGATGCATTCCGCAGGGAGAGCAACGCGGGAGGCAGGCAGGCAAGGCAGAGAGAAGGCGATGCAATGCAATGTGATTTCACTGCCTGTAGCAGAAGCCATCTTTGTGTGCCTGACCCTTATGGCCTATTGTTGATGACAGCAATAGCCCAAGGACTCAGGGCAGATTGCAATCCACTGCAAAGCTGTCGTGTGAATGTGGCTTGGATGAGCACATTTCTCTGGTCTCTTCTTTTTCCCAAAACAATGCGCACAATAATGGCTCCGGAGTTAGGCTGTCTTTGAGTTGTCAGAACCAGGTTATTGTTCAACCATCCTCTACAGTGGGCTAATACAAATTTCTGGCATGTTAGATTAAAAATAACATAGAAAAAACTGAGTAGAACAACATATGGGAGCCCAGGGAGGCAATGTCCAAAGATTTTAGACCCAAGCACTCTAGAACCTTTGCATTAAGAAACCCATCAACTCATCGCCCGTTAGTGCTGACTACTGCATTAATGTATAGTGTGTTAACACTTGTAAGATTTCAACTAATGAATATAAGACTGGTATTGTAAAGATGTAATCCAAAGAGATAAAAACCCATTTGGTTCTTTAGCCCCCCTGTGTCTGCAGGAACAGTGTTGTGAAGAATGAGTCTGATATATTTCAGAGTTAGACTGTAAGGACTTGGAGCCATGTTTTTACCAGAGAGATGAACCACTGTAATTACGGTCGGAGACATTTGGCTTAGGGGCTGTTTATGCTCCCGGGGCCTTGCCTGCTAAAATCAGGTATGAATAAAATATTTACAAAATCAGGTCAGAAAAGATGTAATAAATGGCTGAAGAGCCAACTGTCATTATTTGATTGATCTATCAAATAAACAGTGCTCTCTTTTACGCTGGGCTGTAAAAAGGTTGTTGTTGATTCATCTGCTATAAGCTACAGGCCATAGACAATTCTTTAGGGTGGAATATCACGGGAACAATTGGGTTGCTCAGAATGGGAAAATAATACGGCGGATGAACATACAGCCTAGTGCTGTAGAATTATTGTTTTGTACTTTATCTTTTTCGAGTCTCATTACCATGCAAGTCATTACAGAGTTCTCAACAGAGTGCTGTGCAGTGTAATATTTCTGTGAAAAAAAAACAACCAAAAAAAATGAAGAGATTTAGTCCTAGTTAGTAGCTTTTCTACAAGTGGAAATACGGTTTAGAAGATGTTATGGTGATCACAAAAGTGTCTTTGAAATCCCATATACTACTTATGTTGTTTTCCTCTCACATCCCCCACAATCACAGTGTCTTTATTCTGCTCTTGAATCAACATTTAGACGAAACAACATAGGCTGTCTTATCCAAAGCCTGAATCAATCTGTGAAATAAGCTCTATTGATCTCGCTCCCACTCTCTCTCTCTCTCTCTCTCTCACACACACACACATACACACACACACACACACACTACACATATATAAACTCAATGCTCAAAGCACTCACACATGTCTCCCAAATCAAACAGAACAGAGCAAGCGATAAAAATTGATTTGAGACACTCAGGAGTGTCGTGCCAGTCTTGTCCAATGTGCGCAACACCCGCGTCCCTTGTCATAGCCTTTCTGATACGCTTAAGCCACCCTTAGATCTAGCGCCTATGTACACAAGCCACATCACCTTGACTTTACGTAAGATCATCGTCTGTGGGACATCTCCAGCTTTGTTTTGAGAGATCTGTGTGTTATAAATAAAATTGACCTGTATGTTGTTTTTCTGGGGGAAGACCCGCCTGATTATAATCAATGTTTGAGGGGCCCAAAATAATTTTTTGTCATAGGGCCCAAAATTTCTAGCAGCACCCCTGGCCATAAATAAAAAGCCATGTTTGGATGTATTGCAGTATTTTTCAACTGCTTACACACATTTTCAACGCTCTGTCTCTGTTTCTCAAACTTTACACCCAAATATATTACAGTAACATCTGATGCATATGATCAAAAGAGCATCTTATATCTGTCATTATAAAATAATTCCACACCTGACATGAAGCCTCAGTCTTCCATTACAGTGTTATTCCCATGAGACATGAAGCAAACATGACAGTGCTAAAGTTGTGAAAAGTTTTCACAATAATTTGAGACCAGTGTTATTGACGCTCAAATCAAAATAACAAAAACAAATGAAATTGAAATGTCAAAAACATGCTCATTCAGATGAAGAATAGTCCCTTGGACTACATCCAGATGTTTCCAAATGAGGAAGGGCTCTCTTGAATTCATCTACGTGCCTCCTGCCAATGGAATAAGGCTGTGCTCATCTGTCTTCTGATTGGGTCTTAAATATTCATGCGCGCAGAGAAAAGCATGGCTTCACTCATAAGTTTGTCTGCTGTTGATTGAACAACCAACAGTTTGTGGGTGCTCTTCTCTGTAGCCTGAGGCAACAGGTGTCAAACTCATTACCGTACTTTTCCAAATCATCACAAAAATCAGGAACAAATGTGTGACATGGGGTGAGTACATATTTTCCTGTGATGAGCAGTACATCCAGCCAAAGTCCTTTTGGTCAAGCCCCTCCACATGGCTATCTTGGTAATGCCTATGGGTACTTATTTTGGACATGATTAGGTGCCTAAAATGAATGGGGAGATATCCATAACCCCTACTAGGAAGGTTACAGTATGTGGACATAAAAGTACATTGTGTGAATCCTTGTTTAAAAATATATATCTTCTAAAAAATACATTATTTGATGTTGTTTAATACCTACTTATTTGGTAGGAATTTAATATACAGATTTCATTAAAATTTTCATGCTGGTTGCACCCTGGAAATGAATGAGTCGACTCTAGACCCACTGTCAGTTGCAGTCACAGAGATTTGAGCAGAAACAGGTTTACCCAGGCTAACTGCTAACGAAGTAGAATTCAACAGCAAAACTGCAACATACTTGTCAGTAATATACGTCTGTAGCAGCTCTGGCATGAACCTCTCAGCATCTATGCCAGCTAATAGCCCCCATTCTGTTCTGTAGGGCCAACGAGCTATGTAGTGCCCGAACAGCTGTCCCACACTCAGGAGGAAAAACACCCCTTAGTGTTATATATATATATATATATATATATATATATATATATTATGTCATCTACAGAACTCTGTGACTTCAAACAACAGGGCTATAGATTGATTTGCACCAGAACAATGACAGTGTTTCTCCATTAAGACTAAGACCGTATGCATCAGTAGAAAGCTAAGAGATGAAATAGCAGCAATATGCAGATCTAATGTTTAGCGTCTGAAAATGGCAAACATCTCCTTCTGATGATGCTTCTGATAAAGGTGACATTTACTTAAAAGCTGTGGTACCATGGCCTGTAATTTTCAGAAGACTCCAGAAATACCACTGAATGTAATCACATTTCTGACTGAGTGAGTGAGCCTCATGTTCTAGTCTCATCATAGAACAATATAAACCACAGGCAAGAATACTAAAACTTCATTCTGGTTTACAGAACGGTGCTATGTTGTATGACACAGAATACTGGTTTTGAAGTGACATCCATCCACATAATCTGTGCTATTTTTAACATGATCTGTTCAAAGGAAGAGAAAAGGAAATTCTAATAATGATTATCGTCATTCTGCTGTGTGCACCATCTTTTAATCCAATAGCACTGCATCAGAAATATATTAATCTAATTTAGCGTTTTATGATCCCATTGGTAATGGTTACTGCCAGTTAATAAACCGCAAGCTATTCTGATAATAAAGTGGAACAGTATCATATTATCACCCTCGGTTTAGTTCTTTATTATATGAAATGTTTCCTGTTATTTGCTTCAGTTGCTATCGATTCCAAATCTCCTCAGCCCTCAGCCCAGTGAGTCTGTCTCAAAGTTTCCATTATTCATCCTAGGGCAGGTCATATTACCACAGCATATTATATATTGACTATTGTGTACCTAAATGAAATGACTTTGATTGTGATTGTATGTGTCTGAATTTGATGATGAGCATGATAATGATGGTGATGGTGATAATTAGCAAGAGGAATAACAACAATGAACAAAAGAAAACAGCAAGTAGAAGATGTCATGACTATGGGCTGGAATTTAACTCTGAACTGGAATTTACTCCATTGTTGCTACTTGCTGTTAAAAAATCACAAGGTCACACAATCTTTGCATGCTCATCACAGACTGTGGCTTAATTATTATCACCATGACCTCTGCCACTGCTTTGATTGCAAACAGGCAATGTAATTACATTGTAACCTCTCAAAGTGGGATTTGGAGGTCACTATGAATGGCTGTGTAAATGTTCCCACCCTCTGTGTGTCACTCTACATTGACAGACACATACAATTTAGCTCTAGGCTTTGCTTGTGTCAACCGTTCTGTTTTTGTTCGCGCGGCAAAGAAACCTATTTACTGTAACCCTTTTTGTGATGTGTAATGATAAGTAAGGGAAAATGTTCTGCGAGGTGGTCATGTACGTGGAATAACACCGGACAGAGTGATGGGAGGGCTGCTGAATTGCTCTGAAGGGAGTTGTTACACGATAATGAGCACATCACAGAAAATTATCCCACTTATTACATGGCTACCTATTGACGATATCAGTAACATGACAACCAAGCATTGTTCATCATTGCTTTAATAGTCATTTTAATCATTAAGATGGATAATAGCTTCTGCAAAAACGGTAGTCCGTTAACTTACAGAATAGCTGATCAAAGCTGAGCAATGTTGTGTTTCACTTTTCTTTCGCAGCGGTGTGTTATGCTTAGCAGTGGTCCATTATCATGAAATATCAGATTGCAGAATGTTGGGAAGTCCCAACAACTGAAGTGAATGGAGCATTCTATAGCATTATAAAGAGTCATATAATAACCTCATTAAGGTACCTCCTTCCTTTCTAGGTCTAATCATAAGTGATTTTGATTATAAATATGTTTGAGTATCTGGACCAGTGAAGACTATCCTTTTATGTTACTTTGTTGTATTAAGTGAAGGGGTTGATCCTACAGATTCCTGTATATCACATCCCTGTGACACAGGTCACATTTCAGGTCAGTGTGGCTTATATGTTGCGCTCCCCATGGTAGCCTTGTGTGACAGCAGTATAAAGGAGATTTATTGACAAAGCTTAGTGGTAACACTGCCAGGAGCGTGCACACTGACATATCAATTCAAGTCAAAGCAGTCTTTACTCAGAATAGAGCTTCTGTGAATCTGTGAATACTTGTGCAGCAGAGCCCATTCACACCAAAACACAATGCTTGATCTCAGCATTTTCTTCCTGGATGGAGCATTCACCAGCCCCACTCCTCCAGTCCCCCATTTTCTGCCAGACTCAGGTCTGCACCCGGGTTCTGTACACTGCAATCACATTATCAAAACAAAATGATCCAACAGTCCAAGCAAACCTGGGTCTGGGCTAACATGTCTAGTGTCAATATGCCCTGAAACTTTTAATCTTTGGCTCCACAACACAGAGCCATTGTATGATTACTGGTTAAGTGTTTAGACAAGACTGACTATTAGTCAATTACATACAAAAAGAGTTGGAAATTTTCAAAATGCTGGGGGTGTACGATGAACTCTATTTGTCTTTTTATAAACATAATTTTCTTGTCTAAAGATCATGCATTTTTCAAACCCTGGGAATTGACTTGTGCAAAGACGTCAATAGTGCAAACAGATGATGATTTGGTTCTAGACTCAGGCAAAAGGGTTGGTATCAGCCTGAAAAAAAATGCGTAATTTACATTGAGCCCCAAGGGAAAGAGCTTTGATAGCTGCTTTGTTATCCTACAGCAAATGCAGGGGTTTCAGAGGAGGCTTCAGAGGAGGCTCCAGAGGAAGCTGTAGGGCTGGTCTTCACATGCCAATGCCACAGGTTAAATACTCCTCTCTGTGTTCATATATGGGAATCGAAGCAATTGAACTTGTGTTGTTTTTCATTGCTTGGACATAATTGCCACAAGCATTGGTCTTCCAAATCATAAAATTATTATGTGTTTTCATTTGTTGCCTAAAATACATAGTCTGTGCTTTGACTTATTAAGTGATCTATGAGACTTAGAGAATAATTTACAAACAGACTGTTAGTTTTGTAAATGTCAGCGCAGTACATTTGACTAGAGAGCACAACACAAAACAAAACAATCTGCTTATATTTCAACCTTCCACAACTGTTGCATTCGCTTTTCAGAGTCTTACTAGTAATAGTCCGGAGTACTTCCAACCATAGCCCTGTTGTTCAAACTCGCCATGTACTGTCAGTAGGAAGAAGAACGACAGAATTTGGTTCAACATAGACCGAATGTCAAACCGATAACTAACGCTATCTGAACCGGGCCATAAGCTCACTTTCAGTGTTGTTTCCCATAACCTCATTTAGATAGCATAAGCTACAGTTTCGCTATTTAGTTTTTGTTGTATCCGTTCTCTCATTCTTCTTCCTCCTGACAGCATTCAGCAAGTTTGTGCAACAGGGCTATGGTTGGAAGTACTCCTGACTATTGCTTTAAAGAGGTGGTTAACCACCCACACCGTGGACCAACCCTGGCTGTAATTGGCCCTCTACTCCCAGACTAGAAACCCTGGAGGTGAGAGGCTAAGGACCCAGACTCCTCATGCCCACACAGTTTGAGTGAAGACTTCCTCCACAGGTGAGCTGTAAAGGTTGCATCTGTGTTGTGCCACCTCACCTGACAGAAAGGGCAGCAGGAGGAGAGGCTGGGGGCATTGCTCTAACCGAATGTGCTGCGGTTAAACTCATCCTACCCCAATTTTGTTTAGGAACAATAAGTCTCCTGACCTTTTCAGTGGCATTTGCATGACAAATAATAATGGCAGTAACATTCACAGGTCAACATTTGCACCAGGACTACAAAAACTGTCCTTTTATTTGGTTTTTCTAACACTATTTTTTTAAAGCTTTTTTTCTTTATGGCAGAGATTTAAGAGGGCTGCTGATGCATTTGTTTTGTCGATTTGTGACATTTAGGGACTCTTTCCTTCCTTTTATTTCCTCAACTTTAGAATTAATGACCCAAAGATAATCTTTTCATGACAGATTATTTGATTCAGTGCCCTGAAAATAGAATTTGTGGTATGGATTATGAATTGCATTTCCCCTTACTGCTCAATAAATGCCTTACTAAATTAAATCACACACAGACCACAAAAGTGTTTTGAAAACTAAATATATTTCAGGTCACCCACAGGGGGTAAACTATAATTAAGATTCAGAATCTGAGCTGCATGAAGAGAGCTTGGCTGGTGGTTTTGAAAATATATATATATATTATTCTTGAAGATTCTGTGTTAGTCATGTTAGCTCTTCACAAGTACTCCAGTACATGCGTCTTGTTTCAGATATGTTCTAGAATATTTCAAATCTGTTCTGGAGTCTAGGGGGAAGGTCTAATGTAAACATTCCTATCCCCATTGAAATCAACAACACTGGCCTCATTAATGATGTGTTGAATTTGGCTACCTGCCAAATGAGTCAGTGTTTCCAGTTTCACAGTGTGATAAATGTGTCATGCTTAACTATTTAAATTATTAAAAAAACAGCCTACATGCAGGAAAGTGATTTATCCAATCACTTTCCTGCATGTAGGCTGTCATTCTTAAGCACACATTAGCATGCAGCTGTGAATGCACACCAGGTGTGTGTACACAGACAATGTAGGCCAACATGTCACCTCTGTCATGCCTCTACCATCTTCAATTACTGTCCTATTTTCTTGTTATACAACAGATTTTTCTCACAAGATCTCACACAACCTGTCAGAGAGACTCAGAGAGTTCTTTGTCTGTGTGTGTGTGTGTGTGTGTGTGTGTGTGTGTGTGTGTGTGTGTGTGTGTGTGTGTGCGTGTGTGCCCAAGATTCCGTCTGGTTGGTACAAGATATGAACGGGGGGTTCAATTAAGAACAGTGACAGCACTTTGCTCTCATTGGCATCCCAGGGTGAGATTGACTGCCAGCCTTTCTATCTGTCTGACCTTCTCTCACCACACCAGTTACTGAGACTCTGCTCAGCACAGCACACCACACCACAGTGCCAAATATTCGTTCTATGGCAGCAGCATAGGGCACAATGCCTCTTGTCATGATCTCGGAGAATGGAGACGGATGACTGGTCCTGTCAAAATAAAGTTCGCCGACAGAAGATGGAAGGATTATTAAATACCACCTGTGCGTAGCTGAGACTTTTTGATGCCTTCATCTGCGTCATGTCAGACTGTTGCTTGTTATTTTGACTGAGGCCTGATCAGCTCTGCTCCATAGAGATTTTTTTTCCTGCATAACTTAATTGGCTGATTTCCCAGTCTTAAATCTTCTTGCAAACATTTCCGCTGCCTGCAGCTCTAACCATTGGTCAACTCTGGCTTGCTTTCTGATCCTTCTTGTGCATAGTTTTGGAAGGGGGAAATGTTTTCGTAGCAGAGAACCAACCGCATGGACTTCTCAGTACTTCTCTTGGATCTGGATGGATTCCAGTGAAAGCACTTATAGTGACAGTGCATGAAGGCAAAGCAATTCAAATCACTTCTAGTCCTCCCCTGTAAAGTGATGCCTCAGATTATGTCTTCACCGTTCTGTTTAAACAAGTTGTCAGATATATCAGAACAGCAGTCTGCGGTTTGGACCTCAGGTTAAATTATTATGAAGCCTAGTTTCTTCAAGCAGCCATTTCGTTTCTACTTGCCATTCATGTCTTGTCATGTCATTCAGCTGATGAAGAATAAGTTAAAAACAAAGGAAAGAAAGAAAAGAAAAACATCTTCTTTATATATCTCAACGATTGCAGAAGATTTCATAAAATCCCACGATTTGCTTAGCATGTCCTGGTGTTACAGACAAGGCCTAGTACTTGCAGATGGAGAGAGAAGGTCTAAAACCGGTCTCTGCAAGTGTGATGCAGGAGCCACAGGGAGGCTTTCCCCTTGTAAAAGCCATTTTTTTTCCTATGTTAAGTGTGCAAAGTAGCGAGACATGACAAGAAACGGAGCCAGCGTATTGGTGTTCACACTTGACAAGCACAGACCAGACAGACGTGGTCCACGTTTATGTAGGTAGGTTTCTGTGTAGCCATGGTGAGCAGGCAGGTAGGTCGGTCCACTCCCCACCCCCCAGTCTCCCACCATGACCACCACCACTACCACCACCACCACTGGTGCATGGTTGAGTTCACCTGGCATACGGGTGTGAGGAAATGGATTGTGACCTAGCAGGCACTGTAGGAACGGGGAGCAGGTGCTTGCAGAGCCCACGGAGCTGTAGGCCTTCATGAGGCCTGTCACTTCTGATCAGCCTTCTCTCGGAGGCCAGCCTGGGCTTGGGGGCATCGTGATACCATGATCTTGGCCCTGGGGGATGGCTGCAGGGAGCTGTGGCACTATGTCACTATCAGCTTGCGAGGTCTCTACCTGTTTTACTGCACTGGGGCATGTGTGGGGGGGTGGGGGGGTGGTTGTTCTGAAAAATACTAAGTGCTACTGGACAAATCAGAGGTGTCAAAGACTAGACAGCCACACTTAAACACAACTCAACATGTTTTCACTAATAACACTAATAACAATGACAATGCATGAAAGAATGGCTTCAACAGCGCCAACAAAACTCTTTAGATTGAATTCAGAGCCATAAATGGTGGTGAATGGCCATTTGAGGAGATAAGGATTGAAATATGTCCCTCTATGCTCTGAAATATGTCCCTCTCTGCTGTTTTGTTCACTGATGATGTCCATAAATGATGGAATGATGGACAGAATTTGATATATAAATGACCTTGACAGCTCTCAAAATTGATTGCAGATAAAAAAAGGGGGAGGAGGGATTCCACAACACCATCTTGGAACGTCTCCCTCTAACCTTTCTCTCACTCCCCAATTCATTCTCTGCAGAGCAGAATCCATATTTTCTTTAAAAGCCTCAAATAAGTGACAACAGAGTATGGCAATAACCCAACTCACAGGGGCCCAAGGTGAGCGATGATGGAGTCCAGAGATCGGCCAGTGGGTCAGACAAACACAAAGCAACCACTAACAGAACCCCCCCTCCCCATTCCAACCCCCACCCATCACCCCCAGCCCCTCAATAAACAGCTCTGGAAGCCGGAAAGCGCTGGAACATTTGATCAGGCGGAGTGGTGCGCCAGCTCCTTCCCAGTCACCCTGGACTTCTGGTAATTGCCCTTTCAGCAGGCGCATTAGCGCAGCACACTCGTGTTTGCACAGGGGTGGGAATGGTGTGTGGGGTGTTGGGTATAGGTTTTAATCCAAACACTCCCCCTGCTCTCCCAGCTCCCATGCCACTCTGTCAGCTGCTATCTGCTGTTTGCTCATATCTATATTTGCAAAAAGGTGTTGTGTTAACACCATGCACAGATCACAGAAATGCTACCCTCAATGCCTCTACTTTGCAGCTGAAGTTCAAATAGATGGGTAGGAATGGGTGGGGGCCGGGGGTGTAGTGAGATAGCAAAAGGAGGAAGGAGCTGCTGCTATTAATGTTAGTGATGCCTGTTTGTTTGTTTGTTTGTTTAGAGAGGGAGGGAGGGAGGAAGGGAGAGGGGCTGATATGACAGTGACGTGGATGCTGTCACAGCTACTGTGCACCAGCTGCCCATGAACAACATGGTGTTTATGAGTGTGTATATGATGAGGGCTTGATGTGATAGCAGTTGGCATTCGAGTATGTTTATCTTACTGTGCGTGTGTGTGTGTTTACAGGTGTGTGTGTGTGTGTGTGTGTGTGTGTGTGTGTGTGTGTGTGTGTGTGAGAGAGAGAGAGAGAGAGAGAAAGAGATGGGGGTGGGACAACCCATTTGCTTGACACTGAGTCTTCTTCCCAGATCTATTTGAAAAAGTCGCTGTATATTGAAATCAATTTCAGCTATAACCTTAAAGACCTCTTTTAACAGTGTCTACCTCCAGAATCCTGTATGCCATTGAGGATCGTTTCGTCATGTCTGTGGCTGAGGGCCGTGGGGTCTCTCTGCTCTCACCTGCGCCCACAGACAGTAAGTCACCAGCCACTGAGACTGGGTGACTGACAACGTGCGTCTGATTAACAAGCACCATGACGCAGAATAAGTGTCCCACGCATAGGATCAGCCCAATTTTCTGTACCCTTTACACACACACATACACAAACACAAGAACCTGTCATCACTCTCTCTCTCTCTCTCTCTCTCTCACACACACACACACACATACACAAACACAAGAACCTGTCATCACTCTCTCTCTCTCTCTCTCTCACACACACACACACACACACACATACACATACACAAACACAAACACAAGAACCTGTCATCTCTCTCTCTCTCTCTCTCTCTCTCTCACACACACACACACACACACACACACACACACACACACACACACACACACACACACAAACACAAGAACCTGTCATCTCTCCCTCTCTATCTCTCTCTCACACACACACACACACACAAACACAAAAACCTGTCATCTCTCTCTCTCTATCTCTCTCTCTCTCTCACACACACACACACACACAAACACAAGAACTTGTCATCTCTCTCTCTACCCCTCTCTTTCCCTCTCTCTCTCTCTCTCTTACACACACACACACATATACACAAGCATATACACAAGCATACACACACTTACTATACATACACACAATTTTTTTCATGCTCATTCATAAGCCCTCTAATTAACTAGCATCTGTGAAATCTCTGGTGAGATGAATAGGGGCCTGTGGTCTCATAATCTTCACTTTGACTGATTCTATCTACCAACCTGATTTTATTTATTTGATGAATTTGCACCGAGGACAAACACTTTTGCGTAATACTAAACCATGAACTTGTATGAAGGCATTTCGGAACAGACACTACAAAACTATGAAGTAGCCCAGACACGGTGCATCTTTTGAGATCCCAGCTGCCACCGTTGTGCCCGAGTAAGGCACTTAACCCTAAGTTACTCTAGGGGAGACTGGCCCTAAACAATTGATAGTTGACAAAATGTGAATCGCTTTGGATAAAAGCATTTGCTAAATGCATAAATGTTAATGTAATGTAATGAGATACTGACGTACTATAATACCTCAATGTTGTAACAGTATGGATAAGACAATGTTGTAGAAGCAGGGGTGGTAGATGAGGGAGGGTTTCTTGCAGCTTCTTACTAATGCATGAGTTTGCATTATAAAGTCAATCGCCCCACACCCATGCCATTGTAATAATCCCCACGTGTTTTTAATACAGAGAGTGACTCAGTGCTGTGCTGATATGATCAGATAGGATCATATTCATCATTCTGACTACTCTCTTTTTCAGTAGGTGCTTACACCTGAGAATGATTTAATGGATAATTCAGTTCAAATATAATTGGATTTTCTGCGGTAGGATAATTTTTGTCTGATTATTATAAAACCCTTTGAATAAGATGGCCAATTTCTTTTGTATAGATATAATTTTCTTGTACTATTACATTTAATGTAAGGTCTTGTTGTGTTAGCACATAGCAGAAAAATATCTCCCTTCAGTTTTACATGACAAAAAGCTGTCTGATTTTCCACCATTGTGTTCTCTCCTTTACATGGGTTCTTGTAACTGTTATTGTGGACGCTGTTATTAGCCCACTTTAAAGTAATCTTAATTGTTTGATATGTTATGATTGACATAAACTGTAGCATAGGGGCACATGCATACAATATGTTGTGAATGTTTCTCTCAGAGACTCTTGCTTTTAGTAGGTTTTCACATAAAAATAAGGCACTTTTGCCAAGTGCCTGAAACCCCCCTTTTCCCTCCCATTCCTGTAAATGTTTGATTCACCATCTATCACACAAGCATCCAACCCTCCTTCCCTTTTTGTCTTTTCTGCCAGGCGTCACCCCCCTCATTAGGGGCTTACGATAACTGCTGTGGAATCCAGCATAGAGCCAGAGGCGCAAAGAAAAAAAAAAAGAAAACTTAGCCAACATAATGGGGCTACAATCAGGTTAGTGACGAGCAGGCCCAGTGTGTCGTCCGCCAAGCTGAAATTACAGAATATTACACGCAGGAATCATCGGCCTTGGCGTCTGTGTCCAGCCTGCTGCCGCTCCTGCCTGCTCGCACATGCTCAGGAGGAAGCATGGCAAATTGTGTTTTCTCATGGCCCCGATCCCCTGCAGAGATTAGTTAGAGGGTCCCAGCGGCTGCAGATGCAATCTTTGGGAAGTGACGTGAGAATGTCTGGAGGACCATGGTGCCCGCACTAAAATAAATAAAATAAATACACACACAAATAAATAAAACAAACACGATCTCACTGCTCCTGGCATCTGCACCATATTCCAATGTCACTAAAACACTCATCGCAATCTGTCCAGTTGGACTGCAATGTACATTTTCAATTACAGCTTTTAAGAAGTGGTGTACTACATGTTGTGATTGGAAATAGAAATGTTTCACTCTGTGATGAACTATGATGGCTTTGACATAACAGAACGGAATATTCCTGTAGCCAGCTGTTCAAGAGGGCTCTCTCTCTCTATTATGACACATTACATTTACAGAGCGGGTTGTGGTGACTGAGATGACAGATTGTATTTGGTCAATTTACAGCTAAACAACAAGTTGGAGGCTCCGTAAATAGAATATCATCTCTGAGACCTCCTTGATCCTCCACTGTCTGAGACTTTGCCGTAAATCTCACCAAACTCCTGTCTCGTATGCCAGCGTCCATCAGATGGGTTGTGTAGACCTCCTAGGTCCACTTTATTTCTCAATTTGTTTTTTTTCCTTTTTTAAAAAAAAAAATCCTCCTTTTGTGAGCAGATAAGCTTTGACAGCTTTTTTATCCAGCTGCATTTTCAGCCTGGCTAGCTTTAGTGCTGGGAAGATATTCCCCAACATGGAGGAGCCTATGATCTCAGCTGGGTCTCTTTGGTAATGCTCACTCCTGGGAGGTCGGCAATCACACTGCTTGCCTGAGCTTGCAGAGTGAGGTGAGCATCTGTGTCGCTGTGGGTTTCTTCAAAGGGGAGGATAAATCAGCATTCATGGCTAAACCATATGAGAATCTGCCATCAGAGAGGTATCTCAGAGACTTAGACTATGCAAACATTCTCTTGCCATAGAACTTGATGAGTGTGCACAATGTGAAGGCAACTAGGCAACAGGTTCGATCCCAGCCCCATCTCAGGGAAGAGTACGTAAAATATTTTTTTCATGTTTCTATGGTTAAATGTCCTTATTAATCCAAATGTGATGGCTATGTTTGTTTAATTATACTTTAATTACACAACAAAGCTTTAATTAGGCGTTCAGTAAAAGATGCAATATAATCAAAGCATTCCATAGCTCATTTCTCAAAATCCCTAAGTAGCAGGAATAATGACATAATAGAAATTCTTGATTATGCCAAGACACAAAGAAACTCTTCAGTGTATGTCTACCAAAGTTTTTTTATTGGTTACATTATTTCTCAGCTAACACTTTTCTTTAGAGCTTCTTACAGTGAACGTACTACATGGCATATGCGTGAATTATCTCAAATCTTCCCATGAATAAAGTTAGCATTGTGCATTCCAAACACATCCTGCCCATAAGCTGTGGTAATGTTTTTTGTTTGTTTGAGGCATATGTGCCTGGAGGTGTTTCAGACCCAGTGAGAGGAAGGGAGGAGGTGGGGGCTGAGGGGGAGGTGGGGTGGGGTGGGGGGGACACACTACGCCTTGCCTTGTCACCCAGCCTGCAGTGTCCTGTGAGGAATGAGTGAGCAGAGCCAGTGACGTCTCCCCCAGTCCACACGAGGACCAAAGAAACTCTCTCTCTCTCTCTCTCTCTCCATGTTTGCGTTTGTTGGGGGGCATGAGTGTGAGAGACGGAGATGCAACGTCAGTGCCACCCTGAAGCTATTTCAAAACATTTGACGTGGCCATAGTCGAGGGACAGCCTGAAACAACAACACCACCGACTAAAGGCTGATATGAGTGGAGGCGAGGGCCACTAACAAAAACAAGCTGATGATTCCTCACCCTCCATAAGTGAGGTGAGATTGGAGACTTTTGGGCTAATTAAAGAATGCTGGAGCCAGGGCAGGGGACTTGAGATCTGGGAACTAGGAATCTGAAGTGCTTTTGCAACATAATTCTTTCAATGAAATGGAATAATAATAACTTAATAATATTATGAATATGAATATAATATTAATACATATGAAATAATATTACTATTATGCTGCATGTACATCGTATGTATGTATGTATGTATGTATGTATTTATTTATTTATTTATTTATTTCACTTTATTTGTAATATATCTCTATACATCTGAGATACATCCTATCTTTTCACATATGCCTTGGACAAAAGTGTCTGTCAAGAACACATCATAAGCATGTTTTGATTGGCACCACTTTGAGGGTGAGGAGGCCTCTAAAAGAGGCAGTATCCTGCTGCACCCTAGCAGTGCACTGATCATGCGTGTGTCTGCACAAACATTGGTGGGGCATGGTCAAAGGCATCTGTTGTTTTGACAAGCAAAAACAGCTGTCTAACCCCCCTATTGTGAATGCTTATTTCAAGACGTGGCAAAAGGTTCATGATTGCTGACAATATGTCTGCCAGAGTGAAGAATTGCATTGTGAGACTTTGCTGCTCCGCAGGGGAAATTGTGCCACCTTCACATTGAATGTGTAAGGATCAACAGACTGGCCTACAGATGATAATAACCACACGTCTATCTTAACCCAAATTCAATTCTTCAAGCAGTCACAGTATTTACAGTCATGCCTAAACTTATTATTCTCTTGAATCCAGTGGACTTCCACTTGAAGTCCAGTGGACTACATTTTTTGTGAACTACAAGCATTCATACGGATTCAGACATGTTTGACACATTTAGCGGAAAAACTCTGTCCTCCTTTGTGACGGACCAAGAAAGTGCTTCTAAACACAGAGACAGGGATTTATAGTTGTCCCTGATTACAGTCACATTATAGTCGCATTCCCTCTCTACTGATTTACCTTAAGGACGCATAACTTGACCCCAAAAGATTCACCAGTGGTAGTAAACATAGCTGGATGTTTCCCATTATAATGCATTTTACTTATGTAGTTAGTACTACTACTGTAGTTACATACGTAGTTTACTTTTATCAGTTTGTAGCTTTTTTTGGACACTAAATTTACGAAAAGCTAATCTTATCCCCATCACTGACAATAAATCATACACTGAACTTTTAGGGCTGTTTTGTTGTGGAAGCAGTAAGAGTCATAAAAACATCCGCCCATGAGCCCTCAGCGGAGACGTCAGATGGCACTCAAGTGGTGGTGTCCAATGTAGACAGTCTGGTGTAATTCTACCTTGCGTTGCAATCAGTCCACTTTCTTGGATCATAAATTAAATATCTTTTAGAGGATATTACTCTTTGACTTAACATTCCATCCAAAGATAAACTTGTGTTAGAACTATTTAATTGTGCGCGTCTCATTAAATTCATAGTGTTTCAGGTATTGCATTTAGCAGTTACGGAATTCGGTACCATGTAACTGGACCTATCTTTATATGCAGCCGATAGTAATGAGGTATATGTCATCTGAGACGTTATACTTAATTCCGTGCTCAGAAATTAAACATGTGAATGAGAGAAAGCCTACCTGATACCTGATAAGTTCTCTTTCAAAACATGCCAAATGACTCGGTGACACTCCCATTTAGCTCTGTTTTTCTATTCTCTGAATATGAGGCGAAGATCTACATCTGAAGCCTGTCATCTGCATGACATTTCAAAAATATTTTTTCATATCTCAAACCTTACATTTCAATCTCACGTCTGAATCATCGGGAGCAATAACACACACCCAGCTCGAAATTATCATCATGCCAGCTGGCCCATTCGACAAAAGAAAAATATTTGCAAGGGTTCGTGTTTTTGTTGTTAGATATTATTTATCTACAACAACACTTTTCTAATCAGATTAGTTTTGTTGGAGTGAAGTCACTTAAATTAGTTAGACAGTGTTCAAGTAGCTGTCGACTAATTAGCTGACAGGTTGTTTGCCACACTTCACAAAGTGCGTCCCCTGGTGGTACTAAGAGGTAGCCTTCTACAGTGGGAAACAACGGGTGGGTCATCTGAGATAGCCTATGCACCTTGGCATAACCGCACATAGCAGTAGCAAAATATTTTGCAATGACTCTAAATTAGAGCTCTTCCGGAACACACGAAAAGCATTGCTTGTTTACTGTATTGTTTTAACGGGTTGTTGTTTCCCATATTAAGCAAGCAAGTAAATCATTTTCATTTCTTTCATTCATTTAGCACTCCTCTATTCATTTGAAGCTACTTTTAAAAATCCAGTCTTCTTTGAAAGAATGAAACCATGTACAGCGATGGAAATCAATGGGACACATAGGCACTTTGCACAACAGATGCAACAGAACCCGACTGGTCCTGATGTGCATTCTGTGGTGGATAATGTATAAGGTGCACATACAATCAGTAGCCGAAATTGTATTGCAATTGTTTTAGCCTGTTCTGTCACGATGCAAGAATGGCTTCACAAAGAAAATAAATCCACATGAGAAGCAGTGAGTCATCGCGCCTTCCAAAAGCCTGTGAAGGTGCAGGTCGTCATAGGCCAAAGTGTCAAGGTCCATAAAAGACCCCATCAAATTGGAATGCGATTTACTGTCAGCAAGGAAGGTTTCGTTTGTACCACCACCGACTTAATCATCGGGTGACGTGCAACTCATTTGGAGGCGGAGTTGCGTCGCACCTCTGCCATGGCGAGTGGTCCCCCCAGACAAGCATATAAAACCTTCAGAAGCGGCAGGTGGGAGACGACATACCAACACTTGGCAAACAAATCCAAGTCGGACAACATCACCACAGACGTGTGGCAGAGCCGTGGACTGACGCCAAGACGCACATTTGAGCAACAACTTATAACTCTCCATTAACCAAAGTAAGCGATTTATCTATTTATAGTGTGGATGGATGGGTGGTGTGGTAATGCATGGATGGCTGAATCTTCTATATGGCATTGCAGGGCATATTTTATCAAAAATAGTGGCGAAAATCTTTACACATGTATATTTAGCTATTTATATCTGTTGTTTTGGTGTTTGGGACACTTGAATCAGATAGAAGTCGGAAAAGTGATGGAACGAATCTATTCACTGTTTACCTGACATAAGAATTTTAAAGCGGCGTAAACTCAATCCAGCGTTTGCACTGTGGTTAAAAAAAGTTCAAGTTGTTGTTCGCTGTGCGGACTCAGATTCAGCACCATGGAGAGCGAATATCTTCAAAATGTTTCGCTTTTGGCGCTTTGTTCTCGGTGGATGTAAACATTTTCTGTCACTCGTTTCTCCTCAGTTTCGAATGGTCCAAAAAAAATATAAATTATAAAAAAATAGCAGTGGTTCTGGCTAAGCACCATGTATTTCGTCTGATTATGGGTCAGGTTTGAGTTCATAGAAGGTTCCAAATTCAAGACATTTAATAAAACATGTCTGGGCAAAGGAACATGAATGGCCGCAAATTTTGTAGCTTTTTGTACATTGTAATAAACTTTTGGTGCCAGCCGATTCTGATCTAGATTTTTGCTACTTGTCTGTGTCTGAAGTAAAGAAAATTTCTCACTCAACTCGCAGATGGCCATAATGCTGAAGCCCTGGACAGTACTGGTTGCAGTTGTCCTGTGCGTATTAATCTGTCTTGGTACCTTTGTGGATGCGTACCCACCCAAGCCAGAGAACCCCGGCGAGGACGCGCCGCCCGAGGAACTGGCGAAGTACTACACGGCACTGAGACATTACATCAACCTCATCACGAGGCAAAGGTAAGCGCCAGCTTTCTGACATTATAATGGGGTGATTTTCTTAGTTACTCCATTGCAATTTGCAATCCACAGGCTGACTTTGTGGTGACAAACAACTTTCCGCATTTTGTTTCCCTCAACTACTTAACTATAACAAGGCAATGGTAAGCGCCAATGTTCCGAGAAAATTAGGTGAATATTTTAGTTATTACATCGTCTGGAGGCTGACTTTGGCGAAAGGCCAACTTTCCGCATTGTGCTTCGTAGTTAAATAACATTGGACTAACAAGACTGAACCAAATGCATCTGATTTTAACCGGCAATTTTAACAGTAACCCCACTTTAAACAAATAAAAAGACCCTCGCTCATTCCACAACCACAAGCTCTTAAATTAATGCGCAAAACATTTGCAAAAGATGCGGATTTGTAATGACTCCAACAGTAGATGCGTCCTTAGTTCTATCATTGGTGTGTGAAATTTGAGAGGGATGCCCTTCCTCTTTGAATATATTTAGTTATTTCGTGGTCTGACATTCGGATAAAGCTATGAAGAACTTCAGAGCGGGAGGCTGCCCATGAAATATGTAGCTGCCATTATTTGTTCCTCTTAAAGAGTCGTCCTTAAATCCTATTTCTGAATGGGCCTGGATAATGCAGCGGCCTCTACACAGAAACCATTTTTTACGTTATCCTTCCGTATTAGTCTTAACTGACTGATGTGGCCAAAACGGTCTCCTGTGACTGCTGAGGCACCCTACAGAATATAAAGCATAGTGCTCTCTGTAAAGGATAGTTCTAACCTATAAAAAGCACATTCTATCTGGGTCACATATAAAAGAAACAAATGAACTCAATCAAGAAGTCAGGATATTTCTTCCCCAGAAAATGTGGATTCTAAATGGACATTTACGCGCTCGCCGAGGAGGTTTATCTGAGAATCACGACGTGGGTAACAGGTCTGATGCTTCTTCACGGTGCGATACACCTTCGTAGCAGGTGCAAGTAACCTCTTCTATATCGCCATAAGTGATCAGGCGGCTTTCCAACTACCTTGCTCGAGCGCAAACAGAGAAATTTGGAAATTGTCTTGCCAGTGGAGGCGCCGCGCAGACACACGTGGCGCGCGCCGCAATAACAAGACAGTTCCAGTAGGAGGTACCGCAATTTAGGAAAGGCTAAAGGACACGCTCGAATGGAAATCTGAGTTGGTCTGTAAATGGAGCAAGTGATGGTTGCCAGAGTAAATTGGTCTGTATTAGTTGCTGCCCCCTTTTACGCAACTATTGGGTAAGTGGAAATCGGACGGCAAGTCAAGTGTTCCCAGCGCGTTAAAGTATTTCTGAACAATTATGCACAATTTGGGCGCTGAATTGTGAGATTACACAATTATGAGTAATGTGGTAGCCTGCTGATAGATGCTCTGAAACCATTAAGTTTTCAAGTGTTAACTTTCTCTGTAACAAACACTTCTCCAATGTAACCCAAGGTATCCAACGCCTCTTCATCAGAATTCATATATCTACAGATCTTTGCTCTGACACTAACATGATATCCTACTATTGCATGCAACCTACATTTAAAGTACTCACATTCTGGCTAGATAAGGCTAAAGTGGGACAAGAGATTCAAGGTAAAGTATTCAATCATATTTTTGAATGCACTGAAAGAAAGCGACAACATAAAGACTACAGTAGTCTGTGAAAACAGTCATGCTCATTTTATTCCAGACAGAAGCATAGGTTTCTCTTAGTTGCTGGCCATTAGGTTAGATAAATGAAACAAAAACTTTTCAGATGCATGTCGCTGACCTGTTATGTATTAACAAACAGGCTTTAATATGCACAATACTGTGAAGAAGGTCAGATATAACCACTGCCGCGTTCATAGTCATTTGCATTAAAAAAGATTATAAGGAAGAGTCCAGCTTATGCACGCTTCACTTGCCAGGCAGGGTCACATGCGTCAGCGAGAAAAAAAAAAACATTTAAAATACAAAAGTGAATGCCACCCACCCAGTTAATTACACACTCTAGAGCCGAGGATGCAAGACTCTGCTAGGCTCTGCCGACAGTAGCAGTGGTGTCCTACCAGGAATTATTTCTCTCAGACAAGGGTTAAGTGGAGCATAGAGCTGGCAGCTATAATTGGGGTTAATTGCCAACCCAGTGACAGTAATATGTTCTCCTGGCTACAGAAATTGCCATAATGTTTCTTATTAGTGCAGCTAAGTCCAAGTTTGTGTCCTCATTACAAACAAAAGCCCTACCTGAATTGACTGTGGCATACTGCTGTGATATTATCAAACTTAATTTTTTTTATTTTATCTCAGAAGTCATGATAAACTCCCATTGAACAGCTTTGTGAACATGGACAAATTGTACTGTAGCTGATTCTGGGAAATATCAGTTTACCCTTTAGTGTCAGCTATTATCAGCTACCAGTGTTATTTTTTAATGTAGTAGTGTCAGGGATGTCCCAGTATATTACAAAACGTTATTCAACAAACCCATTTTTTACCTCCTGGAAGAGAAGAATAGTCCCAATGGAGGATTTTGAACACTGCTCTCAATGCCTCTTTTCCTTGACAGTTGACAAAGCTACCTAATAGCAGTACAAACCCAATGAAATTAAAGTCTGGATTTATCTGCCTTTGATGTTTGATGAGGAAGGATGGTGGTGATTTCACTAGTGTATGGCGAGGCCTGAGTCCCTCAATGGAACAAGCAGAAGAGACGAGAGGAGAGGACTATGGTGGTCTGGGGTGCTCTGATTACCTTCAGAAGATCAGAGGACACCCCGTGGACCAAGGAGAGAGACTGAGGACTAATTGCCATTATCCATGGCTTCTGCAAGAGAAAAACGTGATCTGTCAGATAAAACGTGGTGGATAAATAGATAGTGCACGCACAGACACTCTCTCTTTCTCTCTCTCTCTCTCTCTCTCTCTCTCTCTCACACACACACACACACACACACAGACATGGTGAATGATGGATGGCTTTTGATTAGTGAACATTTCCCCTTTTAAAAAATAAAAATAAAAAATATGACCCTCTTGTGGGTTGATTTCTAACCTACTGAGAACTGCTTTTGTTCTTTTCCAGAACAAAAGCAGGCAATTGAGTCACATCAAAAAGCAAACCGATCAGAAAATCACACAAGTACCGTGAGAGATAGATGAGTGATATGCATGTCATTCCCTATCGTCCACGGAGGGCCATGAAGCTCCAGGGTTATCTTCCCTGTCAAAGAATTCCATGCTGTCTACCTGGCATTCAAAAGCAAACATAAAAGATGGAAAGACAAGGCTACACAGGATCGCCAGCATTGGGGAAACTGTGAACCTGTCCTTCACCAGATGGCTTGCTGTGCTCACACTGACTTGTCAACAAGACATGTTTATCAAAGCCATGAGAGAGGAGATGGGGTGTAAGCAATGGGAGCAAACCCCATTGTTTGCCACATTACGCACAACTTGCTCTGCCATCTACCTGCTGCTTCAAAAAATCGCAGTATATCTCTTGATCTCTGTTGTTCCCATTTTCCAGGTATGGCAAGAGGTCGACACCAGCTGACGGTGTGATCTCAGAGCTTCTGTTTGGAGACAGCACAGAGCACAACCAAAGATCAAGGTGAGCTCAGAAAAAACTTGTGAACTTATGATTAAAAACGTAAATGGGGACATTTTTTGCATAAAAACAAAAATAGGTTTGCTTTGAAAAGCAGGTGTCACTGTCATCTATCAGAATTTGTAGGACTTTTTCTATTGTAATGGATTTTGGAGAGCCAACGTTTCATCATGTTGTTCATGGAGGACATGATGGCTTAAGTGTTTACACATCACAACAGTAAAAGCAACAACAATGAAATGATGGAAGTCTGGTGAAAACTGACAGAACTCTCCGGGTAATTTCACTTATCTGGAACACCAGACACCCTAACCTCCTATTTACTTTGAAGCACTCTCAAATGTCTCTCCATCGTGACATTTAAAAAAAAAATCTTTTTTTCAACCTCCCAGCTCCCATATTCCAAAAAAGACACAGACCTACACCTTCCACTGTTCACCTCCCTCCTCTCCATGCTGTGGAGCATTTCAGCTGGTAGGACAGAACGTGTCAGCTTTGCTTTCCACCAGGGGATGTGGCGTGCTGCTCTCTCCGTTAATGGGAAAAGCGGAGCAGCTCATGAATTTTTCACAAGTCAAGAGGAAGCTAGGGACATACTCAATCCCAACCTTCCTCACTTCCTGTTTGGGGAAAGACCTGTGCCGCTGGAACATGACTCATTTGGAAAATCTAAAAGTGCTTGACATTTCAAAGTCTACTTGTCCTTCGAGAGGCAGGTGTATCAGATTTTTTTTTTTTTTTTTTTAAACAGGCTTGATTGATGGCATAAAACATTCCAACATTTCCTTGAATAGCTTGGAAGAGATTTGGTGAGCTTGTTGAAGATAGAATGTTGAGAAAGACAAAAGCACAAATGATTTGTCTATACAATAGGGAACCAGTTTGTAAACGCTCTAAATTATTTATCAAAGCAATACACACCAAATGCTGGTAACTCTGCAAGCTTTTCTTCTGTTCATCACTATTTGATGAACAGAAGAAACAGACTTGAGCTTCCAAACATGTTACCAGGACAAAATCCATGTTGAAGAAAGGTGCTTTCCCACCAGTGGTACTTTTTACAGTTCATAGAACCTTTTGCGCATGTTCACACTAACATGAAACTTGGGCCTACTGTAGTTCTTATGACTGCAGTTCCTATAACTATTTTAGCTCTGACCTTGGGCTAGGGTCTTTTCCCTGTTCCCATAAGTTCCTAGTCTGCTGGTCAGACCCTAGCAACGCATGACCACAGAAAACAGTGATGGTGACTATGTTCATTGACTCTATCTGCCTGACTTTATTTTATACCCTCTGACCTACAGATATGATGACTCCTACATGTGGTGATTCCCCCATCCTATTGTTCTGTCAACTGATCTTCACCATTACAATGAGTGAAGTCCACCTGTGCCTCACGCCGCAACCTTCCACTGCTGTCAAACAACACATGGATGTCTGAGAACATTTGTCCCAGAGTTTTACAACAAACCTCTCTCTTTCCCCTATCTTCCAGTCTCCTTTTGTCCATCTCTCTTTTTCTTTCTCTCTTTTTCCCCTCTATCTTCCACTGTCCCCTTTTGTCTCTCTCTCCCTCTCTCTCCCTCTCTTTGCTCTTCAAACCTGTCCTCCTCTTGCCTTTTCGTCTCTTATTTCTCTCTTGGTATCACATTCTTTGCATATCTTAATTCCATTTCAATTCATTTCTTTCACAGAGAAAATTGTACATAATTTATTATTGAATAGAGAGTTAAAACAAATAATGTAACTGTATCTGTCAACATATCTATGTCTGACACGTAATCTTTTTTGTTTGTATTGTACAAATGACTATATTATATGTGATTAAAGTTTATTGAATGAGTCGAACTGGCTTAAGTTTGTACACTTGTGTTCTTTTCAAACACTTCAACATGCATTTACTTATGTATCCATGCAGGTATGTATGTATGCATCTATGTTTCTTGCTTTCTTTCTTGCTTTATTTATTCAGTCATTTATTTACGCAAGAGTGGGGTCATGTTGCTGCTAATGTAACTAGAATTGGTATGCTATTTCACCATCAACAGATTCATCGCACAATCAGATTATGACACTTGTGGTGTCACAGACAAATGGACTCCACAGAGAGTGTCTAGATACAAATTCATTTCCATTCCATTTGATACTGTATAACACAGAGCTGAAAGCAGGTAATTCTGTCTGAAACAGAATTGTCAGATTGAGATTTGCAATAACTTTTTTGTTTTGTTTTTTGACATTATAATAGCAGAGCTTCATACCATGTATTTCTCACTGTAGTCCTTTGCCACCCATTAGATGTAGAGAGGTGCTATTGAACATAACATGCAGAAATGCTGGAGAACACACATTTGTCAGGTTCTGATTTTATGGTTTGAGGTTTGCTTTTTGCCAGATTGAGCACTTGCTTACTGAGGCACTCACATATTATCACGTATCACTCTGTTTTTCATAGTTTTTCATAGAGCTGCAACACTATTATCATAGCATATACATAATCATGTTCACAAAAACAGTTGCGCCCCAACACACACACTCGCACACACACACGTTTCCTTTATTCTTCCTGTCTTTCTGCCCTTTTGTCTTTGCATTCTTAACTCCAGTTTTGTGTTCAATGATGGGCTGCTTTTTTGTTTGCTTGAGCCTCTCTTTCCTCTCAACACCAGAAGATGGCAGTATTGTCAAATGTGTTGAAGAACACCCAAATTTATGACCCAGTTGTTGCAGTCATGAATTAAGCAGAAAATTCATCAGTCAGAAGTAATCAACAGGCTTCTAAAAACAATTCTACCGAATTCAACTGACCAAACATAAACTCTACAAATATCTTCTGACAGCTGAATACCATGAATTATCATGTTATACATTCCATTCCACTTCCATTTCACCATGTTTCCCTCAATTTTAATTTAATCTTGACTTCTTATCTCTGAATAATCTGCTCCATTAAAATATATGGAAGAAATAGCTGATTATTAATAAACCCGGCTATTGCAAAGTCAGAATAACAGCTTCAAATTTGACCCTCCCTTCACATTCAGAAGATCAGACTGACCAGCTCATTCAACTTGATTGTGGTCAATACAGTTGATTACTAATACCATAGCAGGCCTGATGCTGAGAACTTTACAACTTCATGCAAAATACATAAGGCTATTTTTTGTATTGACTGATTTTTTCATGTTATTGCACAAGCTGTGTGTTGTTAAAAGTGTGCTGTTTAAGTCTTGTTTACTAAGTTAAGGCATTGTCTAATCGAGGTCTTTGGGGACAGGGAAAAGAACACCGCACACATCCAAATATTTAAGCACAGGTACATGACAAACGTAACAGACAGTATCAGGGAGATGGTCTACCCACTATTTTAACTAAAGTATTTTGTTGAAAACAGTCCGCGTTTTGATCACATTTACATTTATCCATTTATATTTCCAGTTATGCAAATCATATCACTGTAGCATGCATTTATTAGCTGGAATAATGGAATGATTCATTTATTTTTTATTTCCAGAGAACATGTTCCTAAAGTGCTGCTTTGCATCCAGACTTAATGGATTTAACATATTTTCATGTTGGAAATGTGACACCATATTTATGCATAGTAAAAAAAATGTCTGTTGATTGGCACGCAAAGGAACAAGACCATTTCTTACTGCCACTACATGTCAAAAAGGGTGCCAACCTCTGAGCTAGAGCCTCCTTGGAATATGTTAATGCAAGAATGAATGATGGTAGGCAGGTGTGCCATCACATGTTTCAAAGTAGTATTGCCCAACATTATATGTATATGTATAAAGCTTTTGATTATGCACAAAAAAATAGTATTGCCAGGCAACACCAGCTTGCAAAGTACTATTGCCAATCCTGGAAATACTGATAATGGCAGCCCTGATGGTAGGGGTAAAGTTTTAAAGGCAAAGTACCAAAGGCAATTCAATAACAGTCACCAATGTACTGCTACTGAATTAGTACTGGTATGAATGTCTTTTATAAGAATATTGTTGTGTCTTTTTGTTTGCTTGTTTTGTTTTGTTCGTTTGTGTGTTTTTTGTATGTATAATCTGCGTCTTCTTTTGTCAAGTGAGTTTTATTGTCATTTCAACCTACATCGTATAGATAGTGAGACAAAATAATGTTTCACCATGGATTCAAGTGGTGCTACATTTAAGATATATAAAAGTCATTTGAGACAGGCTACATTTAGTGCACTTAGGCTACATTTAGTCCACAAACATTAAAAATATACATAAAGCACGACAGACAACAAGACAGGGCATTACTACTATTATTACTTATGGAGCACTGGCTTTTGTAAGATAGGTCCACAAAGGGGTGGAGGTAGAATATGGAGTATTTAGCAGCGTAAAAAAACTGCATTTCAGTTCAGTGTGAATAAAGCGTGTCATGTTTTGTTGTTCAGCAGTCTGACTGCTTAGCTATTCCCCATTCTGAAGGTGCGAGCAGTTATACTGCAGTACCTTTTACCTGATGGCATTAAAGAAAAGAGTGCATGGGGGGCGAGGGGTTGTTTTCAGCCGTCCTCACAATCTTCTGTAGGGCCTTTTGTATTGCAGCAGTGCAGTTACCAAACCACGCTGCACTGCTAAGACCCTGAGACTGGCAAAAAAAGATGATGATGATGATGATGACGACGATGATGAAGCAAGCCTAATTCAATACCCCACTTTCTTTTTTGTTTATTTTGTTTGTGTTAATTAGTTTTGTTGTCTCCTGCCCATATTGTTTTGTATGGTTTAAAATGGTGTTGGTGGTATGTACGATGTGGTGTCTGTTTTCAAATGAAACCAATTAAGAATGTATTACATTTAAAAATAATAACACTAATTACTGACATTATTTCAGACATCTCCCACATAACTTGTCCTATACGGTTAGTGTGTCCTAAACCTATAGGCCTATAATGGACGCTGATGCGACATTCATCTGATAATCTGATGTAGACTTGGCCTAAAGCTAAGCAAGTCTCTAAGCAAGTGCACAGATTTTACAGGTTTTTACCTTATTGCTAGACAATTGTTGTCAAACCTCACTGACTGCATACGCATGAAAATAAACGGCATGCGGAAAGTTGTAGACGGCAGGCTTAAGTTAACACAAGACAACAATTTGCATGTACCAAAAAGCAAGATGAGAGCTAGCCTAACATACATCTGTGCTACATTTTCGACACATCGTAGCCTAGCCCAAGTTGTTATGCAGACTAGATCTAGCCAATCTAGAATAAAAAAAACATCAATCGAATAAATTAAGATCAGTGAGCAAACAAAAAAGCATCCCAGCACGGACGGCAGTATTTCTTAAAGCAACACTCCTGTGTCTGAAAATAACATCAAAGATCAGTGCAAGATAGTGGGGCCCACACACGCGTTTCCCCTTTAAGAAAAAGCGTCGGCTGGACTGTGGTTTGACGATTGGTGGCGGACCAGGGAGGCTACATCAAATTAAACCCAGACAACGAAGCGACCACGAGAGAGCACAGGTCAGTGTTTATCATAGAAATGCGCTATAATAATACATAAATCTTATAGTTACCTGTCAAAAGAGCATTTAGTTGGTTTGCTCATGTTATGTCCTCACGTGCTCTTTCACGTTTCTCATAGTCAGTGTGGCCATATGTTGTCCTTTCAATCCGACAGACCCACCAAGACATTGTGGCATTGTGCATGCGTCTTATTGTTTACCACACTCGGGAACTGTTTTTAAACGAAAAGCGTAATGATCAGAGAACAGAATATGTGCTACGTCGAGGGTTCCCCTACAGTCATATTCAATGTTTGTTCTTGTGCTACAAAAGATGGGCATTAATATTGTAGGCTATGCAAGCTTGGTGGCTTGTTTAATATGTTCCCCTTTATGTTGATGGCTTCTTCTGCCACAAGGCCAAAGTCAGAACCGGGCTAAGCTGATCATGTTAACTCTTTGGTATTGTCCATGAGAGGCCCGGTGGCACATGATTCCTATTGAAGTTATTGGTATAATAACACTATAATAACAGTGCCAATTGTGATGGCCGTTGCATTAGGCCTGAGCACATTCGACTTGGGGTAGGCTATATGTATGGTGAGGTGGTAACAATGAGGTTAAATTACTTAAATTAGGGGGTAAATTACTTGAAATTGTGTAATTTAATAATTTAGTCATTTAAAATGAAAAAAAGTAGCTTATTGTAACCACATCCTTTGTATCTGTTAGATATGTTTACTGTGGTTTTCCTTCTCCTTGTTCAGTTTATATGTGTTGGCCACTATTGAAAGTCTGCACACACACACACACACACACACACACATACATACAAGCACTCTGTCATGCATAAACAGTACACAACTTTACTGACATAGAAGCATTTCTCCTCTCTTCCTGTTAGTCCATTTGACCGACTCCAGTTCACTCAAGCAAACTCATGTCAGGTATAAATAGTGGTCTGGTTTCTAGAAAGTTCTTGGAAAGGGCTCTTAACCTACTTTACACTTTCAACATCTCCATCAATCATCTGAAGACACTGCTGGAAAATAGCAGTGCTGATCCTGAGTGAAAGTGTTTGGTATACTTACACTGTGGCTCAGTATGAAAGTAGTGGTATTGGACATGTATTTAATTTGGTGTTCTAATGGTCAATGAGACCCCAAAGAGGAGATATGCTCCATTAGTTCTTCAAATTGTAATGGGAACCTGAAGCAGAGCGTGTAATTCAATTGGCCTTCGCAAGTGTTACCTCTGACAAAATAGTGTTGAATACGTTTCACTAATAATACTTTTTAAATTTGTCTTCATTTAACTGAGGTTTTCACTCAGAGTAAAAAAAAAGACATTTCGCATTTTTGCTATAGTGCAAAAAAATATATATAGTCAGCATGCAGTTTTCAGATGAGGACAGTCTGATGTAACACCTCCATCTCTCAGTCTGACCCTCTCTCTTTGCCATGGTGGCAGACGTGGACGTCTTTCATTTGATCATGGCCACTGGACAGTTGGCTGCCCGTTCACAGCTAGCGTTAACTGTGTTACACTCAGGAGGTGACAGGAACGTGGCTTTGATATGCTGGGAAGATGTCCGTGTGAGGTCTCTAGTGAGGCAGGAGGAGGAAAGCAGGCGAACTCTTCTTTGGCACACACGCACACACACACACATACACTACACATAGCACACACACACACACACACACACGCGCACACAGACACAATACACACAGACACAATACACACACACCACACTTAGTGCTCACACACACACACACACACACACACACACACACACACACCTGCATGCACACACACACACACACACACTCGCACACACACATACACATTGGGGCCTGTATTGTCCTTGGCCCCATCCCACATCATGGGGGACGATGCAGCAGATGGCAGGGCAGGGAGGTGTGTGATGTCGTTTGGGCTGAGCGGCCTGGGATGTCGTTAGCACTGTGTCATAAAATGACCACGAGTAACACATGCACACAAGGGACTGATGGTGTGAGGGAATGGAAGGCATAAAGACATTATGGAGAGGAAAAAGTGGAGAGTAGAACTCTGCTGCGTTAAACTAAATAGTTCCTTTGTTAGAGGGCCTCAAGTATTTCATTTGGTGCAAAAATGATGAAAATCTAGAAATGACTGAGCTAGCCTAAAAGTTGAACTGCAGGAAGAAATGCTCATGGATGGATCTCGTGAATGGGTGGGTGAAATCAGACAAGAAAGGGACTAGAGTGAGGCAGATAATTAGGGAGATGGTTACCAGTCCAGCCTGCCTAATTGAACCATCCACAGCTGTGCCTTTAGGCAGGCGTGTGGGTGGATGGAGGGAGCAGAGAATGGGGGGTGGGGATTGGGGTGTGGGTGGAGGAGGTGAACCCCCCTCATATCCTGGCCCAGATGGGGAAGCCACACTAATGCTGAGCTTGCAGTCTGTCTGTGTCTGCCTGCCGCCACTGGAGCGAGTCTAGTCTACCTAGTAATAAGACCCAGGCCGGGACCTGACTGGAACCATTATGTCCTTGACAACAACAGCTCTTCACAGTAATACTGGACTAGCACAGTGTGTCTGCAGTTGATCTCTGGTACATCTGTGTTTTCTTCATACAGTTTAGTGGTGGTGATGATTCTATTCAGTGCTCAAACCATTACAGAAAAACATCATCAGTTTCATCATAGAGCCTGGGACCAGAATTCTGTCAAGCAGGGCTGCAACTAATGATTAGTTTCATAGTCAATTAATCTATTATCGATCTATCTATCAACTAATCTATTGACTATTAATTGACTAATCTATTGATTGTTTTCTGAATTAATAAAATTAATTGTTTTGATCAGTAAAATTGATCAGATTGTGGTATCCACTACCTAAAGTTTTCCTTATTCCAATATCATGCCCTCAAATGCCAGAGACATTTCAATACTGTCATGGTGGATTAAGTAGTGCTTGAAACAGTATAAGAAGCTCAGAACTCCTGAGAAGGTGAAACTCCTGCACACTTTCCATTTCACATACGATTAGTTTATTATTAACCACAACGTGTCGATCCCCAGACCTTATAACAGCAATGTTCTTTCTAATAAACAAAAATCAAAAGCTAATCAGTTAACCGATTAATTGTTGCAGTAGCTCTAATGTTCAGATGAGTTGTCATCACAGTAGGGCCTCAGCAGTTTAAACTATCTGTTCTGATCTGTTTCTGATATTAGTCCTGGATTTTAAGAAGCTATTCATTCGATTCAATTTAATTCAATTATGTTTATACAGCCCCTTATACAATAGTATTGTCTCATGGCGCTTTACAGCAAGGAGCACCCAAGAGCAACAGGGGCAAGGAAAAACTCCCTTACGTTATTCTAAGAAGAAACCTTGGGCAGATCCATGACTCAAGGGGCTAACCCAACTGCCAGGGGTCATACATGGAAAGTACAATCAGTAATAACTATGATAGACTACACATTGTCCATGGTTTCAGCTAAGCATCATAATAGTTCCAAAATATTGTCCCATAACATTACATAGTAGTCAATCCATAGGTGGTTATCAAGAATTATGGGTGGACAGTGTAGTAGCTGTCAGATATAGTGCTAAAGTCAAGGAGTCAGATGGGTCATGGGGGTAACAATAAGGGACCATTTTGACAGTGCCATTGTGAGGGCACTGCCATTCATGCTTCTTTGCCCATAACCACTAAGTGAAAAGTGGATGCAGATTTTTGGTACCAGAATATCCAACTGTCAATCCAACACTGTCCAAGATCCATTGTGTAAGTTTTAGGTGCTGAAAGGATTTTGTGTGGCCTCATCCAGATTGCCTTATTTAGAACTGGGATTTCCCAGTTATTAAGGCCCACATACTCTCTTTGTTTCAGGCTTCTCTGCGTGGGGGTTATGGGTGCGCACTCTGTGAGTTTCTGAGAAGACCTGCTGCAGATTGTTTTAGCTTCAAATGTTTTCCTATACCTGCGTATTTCAAGAAGGGGGTTAAGTGAGAAGCCTAGCTTAGTTAACCTAGAAAAAGTGGTAAACCTGCTAATAGAGTTGCCTGCTGGCTTTGTTTAGTTAGGAGAATGAGGACGTAAGCTCTTTTATTATTAGGTTTACCACTGCCTGGGGCTCAACTTACCCAGGTTTGCCCCCCAATCACCTTCTTGGAATACACCCCCCCAGAGAACTGCAAAGCTAGCCTAATTATTTACAAAATAGAAACTTGCTACCTGTGGGAAGACAGTCCCATTGTCTCCACAGGCACACAGCATTCGGTTCAAAACAAAGGGCATTTTCTCACTCTCAGTGACAAACAGGCATGAATATTATGTGTGGCTGACTAAGAGAGAGCAAAGCTGAGTCAATACAAGACAACCCGTCAGTCTGTCTTCGTCATCAGCTCAGACTGGCTATGTGTTTCTTTTGGCTGTGTGATGAGCGATTAGATTAGATTTCCTAATTGGCATTGTCCTCATCCGGCTCTCATCAACATTCCACACGCACGGAGAGACAAATGTCAGGTTGTCAACACACACGAGAGAGAAAATGAGGGAGGAAAGCTGGATTAGCGGCTCTCTTAACATCTCCTAATGGATGTCTGAGATTTGCTTCATCAGACACCAGGAAACCAGGCAACCATAGTGACCCTTACTGGTTATTGCTATCCACTACCTAAAGTGTAGCTGTGTCTCTAGTCTCACTGCTTGTTATTTTCAGTGACGCACAGTGAACTACACTACGTATGAAATGTGCTATATAAATCAAATTTGCCTTGCCATGCCCTTGCCTTGAAAAACAAGCATATAAATAGAGGTTTAGTGAAGTTTATAATGTCAGGTATCCAGCCTCATCATAACATGAGGTCTGGACAGTGTACAGAAGTGTCCAATGAAGAGTCATAGTCTAAATGAAAGTCTATTTGAAAGAGCAGTCCATCCGTAACATTTAGGTAATGTTAACTCCAAGTATAATGAATAATCATGTTTTCTCAACTGTATAACAAATGATCTGGAATAAACTGGAGATTCTACACTTTAACATAATTGTCCCCATAGCAACAGGTTTGGTCATTGTAAAATGTGTATCTAGGTCAACATATAAGCAGAGATGGATGATAAACAATCTTTGATATAAGCGTCCAGGATTTTGGGGATTTGTTTAAAATGCTAGTTGTATTTCATTAATGTAGGTGTCTATTTGGTCTGATTTAATTATAAATGAAGAAAGTAAACATGTTTAGTGATTAATTAAATGGCCTTTATAGGGTGCAAAAAAGAGATTGATTTTAAAATCAAATTTTTACTCACACACTCCCTTTATATTACGTGAGGATCAATGGGAGCGTTAAGTGAGGACATCTGACAGCCTGGAGATGTGTGGGGATTGTCGCTTGCCTCCTCGAGAGGCTGTTGTGTTTGCCTAGTGAGCCGTGACTTCCTTTGTCATCCCTCTTCTTTGTCAAGCTCTCTCTCTCAGCGTCGGCACGAGTCATACATTATTGCAAATATACACTCTATGTTTTGTGATATTTATTCTTATGACGCAGGTACCATAACAGTTGCAAGGGTTTGGAGGGGCACATTTTTTAAAGTTAGACTTATATTCCCATCCTCCTCCTCTCTTTTCTCAGTATGCACCTGTCACTGTGGCCGAGACCCCTTTGGTTCTTATTGTGAAAATCTGCCATTTGAATAGTGGGGACAAGCTGTGGTCTTTTGTTGTTTCAACCCCCTCTGAAGCCCTGGGCCCCCCTCCATCCCAACACACGCACACACACACACAAACACACACACACACCATTTTTCATGTATAGCCCAGGCTATATGTTGTCATAGCAACCACAAATTAACATTCCCAGATGCTCCCCCTCCCTTTCTTTCTCTCTTTCTCTCTCTGTCTGCTTTTTTCAGATTGCATAGGCTACTGTTTATTATTGTGTCTATGGCTGCATCTTATGATCCCACTTAAGAACTCTGAAACCTTGTTGCAACAAGCCTTTCATCCCTCTCTCTCTTTCTCTTTTCAGTCCAGGGATTCAGTCAACATGCCTGTGGCATCAACCGGCACAGAGCCTGGTGAGTTGGATTCAGTTGTGACTCAGTGTGACTCAAATGTGCACTCTCTCTCTTTTTCCCTTTCTCTCTCCCTCTCCCTCTCTTTTCAGTTCAATTCATCACACTTTACATGCATTGCCATTTAAAAGGGAATAGATGCCAAAATATGGAACATACACAGATGTAGTTAGTATCATACAAATATGTAGTAAACGTTATCATCATCTCTCTTTCTCTCTCTTTCAACTTTCAACTTAGATACTACATTCACTGGGTTTGAATACATTATACATTATACATAAATGTACAATGCAATTTGCACTTGTGTAGAGGTGTCTTTACTGTTTAGAATGTACATTGTACACATACTTTTTGTGCATATGTATATTTTTTATATTTATATTTTTTAAAAGACATGCTCCTTTTCACCATGTTTTTTGACAGCAAAGGTAGCAAGAAGCATTCCATTCCTTTATAAATAAAAGATCAGTAGAGATCAGCTGTCCTTAAAGAAAGTGTTTTTATAAAGTGTAATTCGAATAGCTATGACACAAGCCAACAGAGAAAGCCTTGTACCAGGTGTAATCCACTCTCGATATTATAGCTGCTGAGGTGTTTGTTGTACTCTGTGTATTAGAGGCTGTCCACACGACAACGTTTTTCTGTTAAAACTGCGAAGTTTCTATGTGGTTTGGCCTTGCGCTTTTTGAAAACGGGTTCCAGAGTGGAAAAATCTGAAAACGCAATCATTTCGTTGCTGTGTGGACAAGCAAAACGCAGCTTTTTGAAAATGATGATGTCGCCAATCTGTCACCGTCATGTGACCAGAAGAGTAGTGAAGACCCCGGCACTCAACAAGTGGTAAAAACAACAATGGAGGACAACAGAGTTGTGTTTGTGTTCTATGCGCATGTGCTCTCTGGTGTTGGTGTGTCCAGTGACTCTGGCTGTATCTGTTTACAGCGCCACATATAGATGTGGAATATGTATTGCATCATTTTCACTCAGTGTTCCGTTGTCGTGAGGACGCGGAAATTATTTTGCTCCGGCTCGTGTGTGGACATGGATTTTTTCCAACCCGCAAAAAAAAAAAAAATGGGAACGTGTCGTGGGGCCTTAGAGCACTCAGCACAACTTCCAGTGACTCACAGGTATCAGTTAATCAGATTAAGGAACAAGGGATCAAAGCAGCAACAGCATGTCAGTGTGTGTTGTCACACAGCTACTGGAGTGGATGGCAGACATCAGAGGCTAAGTCACCAGCACTCTGACCCAGACCCCCAGAAACTGGTGTCTGTAGCAGAGACAGCCATCGGCTGTCACTGTTGGTCTTAAAAAATCAATCCAGAGGCACAGACAGGACAGACACACACACACACACACACACACATACTGTACACATCCACACAAAGTACACACACTATGTTTAGATTGACTACCAACTTAAATCTCCCTGACATCCACAGCCGCAGATGATTATTTTAATATCTTAATACATTGTAATGAATAGATATTTCAGATCAGCATGCCTTAACCATCCCTAAGACACAGAGAAAAGTCTGAAGTCCTCCATTTTCTTTAGGGGTCTTCGATTCCTTAGGTCATTGATTTTTTCATGCCGACTCGATGAAGACCATTTGTGCTTGGGGCAGAATATTGACTTTTCTTATGTAGGGCTCAGCTCTTGGTACTCACACAGTAATGAACCTCCTCGAAGTATGAACTTAGTTGAAGGTAAAGCTCCAGTGACAGAATAGCACACATAACAACTGAATTGCTAACCTTTAAAAATGAGAGTTCTATACTTTCTACTTTGGGCTTAGCTGAGGAAAAAAAACATTTGATGTTAATTTTATGATGCTAGACAAGAGAAATGTTAAAACACAAAACAGAAGTTGCAGCTGGTAAGCATTTGCGTGTTTTATACAAATCACACTGTGTGTGGTGGTTCTGGTTGGACAGGTAAAAATGATGACAAGGTATGATTTAGTGCCATCATTGCAGTCTACAGTGCGGCAGCAGTACTAAGAAAAGCATAATGCTGTGTGTGAGGTACGGGGGCTGGCTTGCTTACAGGAGTGAAAAAGAATCTGTGGTTCTATCAGAGCTTGCCTGTTTGTGGCTTTCATGTTTTGCCTAATGGATGTTATTTTGAATGTACTCAGCAAAAAAACCAGTGCAAGGTGTGTTAGGATATTCTGCAGTTGTAGTGTTTTAGCCTGCTTTGCACTGTCTGAAGTTGGTGTAGTTTCATGTGCAACTATATTTAAGCTATGGACACTATTGAAGTTACCCACAGAACATAGAGAATTATTACATTACTGTCCTTTGTACTTCACTTTCTTCCCTCTCTCTCTCTCTCTCTCTCTCTGTCTCTCTCTCTCATCTCATTCTACAGCTGTGCCTCAGGTCTTAGATACCCTGAGTGATAGCAACAGCTCCACCACTGCCAATGACCTCGACCTCATCTTCCTGAAGGGCATCATGGAGAGCCCTGTGGTGAGTTCCCCCTTTCTTGGGTCAACCACAGCCCACCCTCCCATCATCACACATAGAAACACAAGACCCTCCATCCACAGTCTACAATGGCATCACCTAAAAAGACATAAAAGAAAAGGTGTGGCCCTGCTCAAGTAGGGCCACGTCAGGTGTTATATTTTGCTTTGTTTTATGACTAAGAAGATTTCATTTCAGCCAAAGAGGAATGTATTAATAATCACACTGAATCTAAAGCGGCCCACACACCACCCAGACTCACAGCAACAGCCAGCAGCCAACAGCCAACCACTCTGCTTCATGTCTTCCATTGGCAAAAAAGTTGCATCAAAACATTCCGCTTTGACTGTCCAGTAAACATGAACACCAGAAATGACAGCATGGAAAGCAGACCATAAGCCAGCTAGCACAAACCAATTAGAGTATCTGATGGCTCACAGTCAACACTCTCAGACTTTGCATGTTGAATGTAAGCAGACACTGTCCACGTGGCTCCAAACGTCTATGACCGCTTCCAACGTACTGTAGCTTAACACGCTGAACTAATTTGTTCCCGAACTTTTCCAAGCCCGGTCTGTCTGTCTTAAAGTATATTTCTAGAGGAAAACTTTGAAACGGACAGAAGTAATTTATAATATTTAGCAACCTCTTCTTGAACACACACGCTCACGCACTCACACACACACACACGCACACAACCAATCACTTGCTCATCAGCACAGGAACATTCAACCTTGGCTGTTCTCCATTCTGGAACAAGTGTCTCCATGTCAGATCCACTTCCCTTTGGGCAAATAAGAAGTGACAGTTGAGTTAAATAGAACCTCTCAAAATGAGGACCAGAAGATCAGTTTATACGCAAGACTCCAAAACTCCCATCAAACATCATCTACAGGTGCAAGAGTTATACAATCCTATGTCATGACCTAATCTGGAGTTCTCTCTGTTTGAAATTTGAATTAACCACTAGCATACCCTAGTATTTATCACAGTAGATGACACCCATGTTGAAAATTCAAAGTATAAGCTTACAGTACTCTACAATACTTAGAGGAGTCATCCATTGAAACACAACTATGCAGTTTTTTTATTCACACCAAATTTCTCCTTTAAGGTGATACAATGCCCAGCTTGAAATGAAGAAAAAGAATCATGAGTATTATGCTTTTTTAGTAAGAGCCTTTCATATAGTAATCCTGATGTTCTGTGGCTTGCACTTCCCCTAGAGTTATTTAATTGGCTGTCTGTGAGTGCACTTCAGAGTCTTGGTTCTGAGCCATGGCCACACAGAGGAGAGTTAGGCTCAGACAGTAATCTGGCAAATCAGTGTGTGTATCTGTCACCGTGAAGACCCATCTGCTCTCTCAAGACTGGCGACCCAGTTGCTCAATTAGAACATCAAAAGCTGTCAGAAGCACAGAAACCACAGTTCTGGCAATTAAAGACACCATGGTGAGGGGAGATGTAGCAGGGACCTGTCTAAAGTAAGTGTGTGTGTGTGTGTGTCTGTTTTTGTATGTCTGTCTGTGTGCATGTGTGTGTGCACGTGCATACGTCTGTGTCTATTTGTGTATATGTGTATGCGCATGTGTGTGTGTGTGTTTTTGTGCACGCACACCCCAGGAGCCAGAGAGTCTGGGTGAGCCCCGTCTGGAGGCGGTGCGGGACAACAATGTGGAGCTGGTACAGGACATCCTGAGGGACCTGAGTCCCTTCACCCACCGAAGCAACACGGCCGCTGAGCTCGCCCGCATCCTCAACGAGCCACACTTTCAGGTACCGCAGCACACCTCACAACTCACACACACACACACACACACAACCAGACACACACTACTAGCAGCTGATATCAAGGTAGCCTTTCACACAACACCTAGCAGTTGATGTTCAGGTACTGTAAACACACACATGCACACGCTTATTTTAAGCATATCCGGGCAGGTTGTTTGTGAAGTCATGAACTGTAGAACCAGAGTTGAAGCTTGAATCCTTTTTCATGGATAAAGGTATCTCCAAAATCTGAGCAGACAGAGCTGTGTTTTGCCCTTAAAAGGACCCATTTAGCACAGATATGCCATAATTAGCTCAACCTTCCCAGATATTACATTAACTCATTCTAAGGCGAGTGGTTCCTGTCAACATGGCAAGTAGTATGCAAGCAAATAGTATATAGGGTTCAGAGCAAGCTCCATTCAGTCCCCTTTTTAGATTTTGTTTTTATTGGTATTTCACAGCAAGTATGCAAATCTTTATACAAATTAATTCTTTCATATATCATCAATATGCACATTAGTAATTATAGAAAAAAAAAAAAGAAAAGAGAAAAACACAATGGAGCTGGGCCTATTGAGAGACAGACGTCTGTATTCACAATTCTTAGTATCTACATGCCTACATTTCCTTTATCTTGTAGCCATTTTCCCCCAGTTTCTTTCAAATAACTCTTCTTTCAGTTTCAATTTGTATGTCAACATTTCCATCCCTTGGATTTCCTTGATAATAGACAACCACTGCTTACTATTCGGTGTGTCTGGTTTCATCCAAATTCTTTGTAATAGTCTTTTTACTTGCCAAGAGAAGTAATTTTAACCAGATATTGGTCATCTCTAGACACATTTCCTTCTAGGTGCCTCAGATATATGTGTATGATGTAGTGCCATCTCTCCACACTGTCTACAGCATTGTTGTTGCTTTGAAACTTACTTGTGATTTACTTGTGATTAGAGGGGTAATGAAAAAGCAGATATGTTTTTTTCCAGTCAAAATCTCTCCACTTATAAGACTGTGTCGTGGTCTGGCATTTACACATTTTAAACCAAGTCTCATCTGGGATCTCCTGCCCCAATTCTTTCTCCAATTTAATTTTAACGTATAACCTAAAGTATTGTCTACAAATTGCTTTGAGGATATCTCTGTTGCAAGAACCTTAATTAGGGGATGCACTTAATCTTTTTTAAAAATTTCCTCTACATAGTAATCTTTCATTTCTAGTTGTCTAAATAGGTTTGAATTTCTTAGACCAAACATATCTTTCATTCCCTGAAAACTTCCCATATCTCCTTCCTTGATAATAGTACATATTGCAGTTATGCCTATATCTACCCAATGTCTGTAGGTCATATCAATGGATCCTGAAATGAATTTTTTGTCAAAGGCAATCCATTTTGGAAAACTTCACTCCTTATTAAACCTCAGTTGTTTTGCGACAGGGTGCCATATCTCTAGGGTAAAGGGTGTCATTGGATCAGTCTCTTCCCTGATTAGGAAGGGAATCTCGCTCTCACTAATGCATGTTTGGACTGGGAAAAGTGAGCTATTTATTTTCTTATGTCCTTCCAACAGGCTACAACAGTAGTACTACACCAACTCAGAAGTAGACGAATTTGTGCTGCGTAAAAGTAGTCCCTTAGGCTTGTAAGTGCCAGTCCTCCCATGCATTTAGGTAATTGGAGAGTGGTAAAGTGCACTCTGGGTCTTTTACCCTTCCAAATGAATCTAAATCTAATGAATCGAAATGAAAATAAATCTAAACTGTGCTTAAAGCACTGGGAGTGACTGGTATAAATACAATAACTTGGGCTGATTGTTCACTTTGACCACATTTATCCCGTTAGTTGGGTCCATGGGGTTAGTAGAGTTCAGTCAGCGTTCAGTCAGCTTTTATCATATTATCAACATTTCATAGTTACTGCTGTATAATTCAGATTTACGCCAAGATACTTCAGGGATCTTGCCTTCCAGTAAAATTTATAATTTTTTTCTTACATTTAATTAATGTTCAGTCTATATCAAGAATAATTACCAAATTTTCCAAAGTTTGTAGCAGTCTATCAAAATTCTTAACTGGATCATTCAAATATATCATCACGTCATCTACAGAAAGGCTTATGATATGTTTTGTTATTACTAATTTCTACTCTGCTCAATGTGTAATCTTGTCTGATCATTTGGGCTAAAGGTTCTATATAAATAGCAAATAGGATGGGACATAAGGCAAGGCAAGAGAAGTCAAGATTTATTTATATAGCACATTTCATACACAATGCAGCTCAATGTACTTCATAAAGAAAGAAATGTTAAAACAGAGACTGAAGCCATGATAGTACATTAGTCAAAGAGTAAAGTAACAATGATAAAATATGGAGGAATAAATTATTTGAAAGTTAAACTTAAGGCAAAGTTAAACTTAAACAACATCCCTGTCTAGTTCCTCTCTCTAGTGTGAATTAGTTGAAAGAGAGCCACTGACTTTTATTCTTCCCGTAGGTTCATTGTAAATAGATTTAATGCACAGTATGGTTTTCTTCTTAAACCCACATTTTCCCAGCACTCAGGTTTTTTTTATCATATTCTGAGAGTGCTGGACCATCAAAGAGTTTGTCACTCTGTACACGGCTATATTCTATATTCTTTTATTCTATATTCTATATTCTTTTATTCGCTGCCTTCTTCAGTGTGCTGTGTAAAGAACAAATAGTAAATGGCAGAGACAAGGTAAGCCAATAGACATGGCAAATACAAGGTAAACAAAAATAGACACTGCAAAAGTATGTAAAAGAACCCAGCCCTGATACACAGCACACAATATTTAGTGCACTATGCTACTTGTGCAGTTGGTAGTAATAGTACGGAGTTAGGAGTGTACTTAATGGATAATAAGAAGTGTGTTGTATGTGTGTAGGTTGGTGTATGAGTATACTTTTTGGCCTTGCCCTTGCTGATTGTGTGTTGTGTTTGATTGGCAGTCCCTGCTGGAGACTCACGACTCAGTGGCGGCACAGACATGTGAGACTCCTCCCTCTAGCCCCTGCGCCTTCATTGAGGAGACCCCCATCAGCACCCTGCCCCCCGTGCCTGCTGACGCCATCAGGATGGTTGGCATACGCAAGGTGGCGGGAGAGCACCTGGTGAGGCTGATATTCAGCTTATTGAAGTGTTTTGCCATGGTAGTGGTTTACCTAAGGTGTCAGTTTATTTCTCCACGACTGTGTGTGTCTGTTTGTGTGGCTGTGTGTGTGTGTGTGTGGCTGTGTGTGTGTGTGTGTGTGTGTGTGTGTGTGTGTGTGTGTGTGGCTGTGTGTGTGTGTGTGTGTGTGTGTGTGTGTGGCTGTGTGTGTGTGATGGTGTAGTGGTTAAAACAGCACAACCACTTCTTTAAAATAATGGCTTCAAACTCCCACTGATGATACACTGACTTATAATTACTTAGAGGGGGTCTGACAGTGCCAGTGCTTGTGTGGAACACACAATGTTGATTAGGGAGGATCATGGCCCCTTTTAGTTGTTTTTTAGTGTTGAATATTGACACCAAAGGGCATACATATTTGATCTTACATTGTGTTGGTTTAAGTAACTCAGCTTCCAAACAGAAGCCAGAATCTCATGAATTCCATTCCTGGCTGCCAGAGTAGTGACCCCTTAGTAAGGCACTTAACCCCAATTTTTCCCACCAGGGACTGTTCCTGCAATCAGCCTCTCTAAGTGGCCTTGGCCAAAAGAGTCAGCTAAGTAAATAAAAAAAATCATAGTAAAAAGTAATTTACTCTGCTCCAGGTAAAGTCACCTAGCCTGACTGGAATGTGAAATGCCATTATCACAAAAATGAGAGCACTCTACAGTTTCATTGTATGATTGTTAAATTATTTAACTTCACATTATTATTGGTTTTCTATGCCACTTCTTAGTATTACTAGGGTGTAGACAGGGCATTATTGCAGTATATGTGTATTCCTTGAAACATTTATTTGTGTGTCTGTTCTCCTCTTGTCAAAGCCTCTTCGTATATATATTGACCCAGTAGTTCCCAGACTTTTAACTGCCGTGTACCTGCACCACCAACAACAATTTTTACATAACCATTGTTGCATAAACAAAATGCTAACACATTTTATTATATGTAGGGTACATAACAATGTAGTGGCAGTTGGGCTAAATTGGAGTGTAAGATCATTTTTCACATATAGTCTGACTGAGAAACCGCCAGATTTTCTCCGTATTTCTTACACTCGGTTATCACATGCATGAGACAATAAAATTTCCTCTTAACCTCGTATCCTTGTCTGTACCTGAACTATATCTTTATGCTAGTGAGAGCTTATAATCCATTCACAGGTTTATTCTGTGTACCCCCTAGAACTGATCCAGGCACCCCCAGGGGTACTCCTACTCAGTTTGACAAGCACTGCATTGATCCATGCAGGGAATCCATGTGATTCCCTTTACCTTTGTGAATACACAGTCATGATGTAAACATGTCCTCTGCGGCAGACCACCTCTTCACCTCTTCACTGATGGCTCATTTTCAGGGTTATAATGGAGCCAAGAGTCCCCTTGTCTGTGTGGTTAGAAAGGAGATAAATATCCATCACTACCATGTTTGGACAGCTGTGTATAGCAGATTGTTATGTCAGGTGGGAAATCATTAGACATATTGATTAGTGGAAATAAATAATGATGCAAATAATGACACACAGATTGGATTTGCACTGAGGTTTTGAGTATGCACTACTCTATATGTACATTTGCACACCAAGCTTCAGTGGGCAAAGAGCGCCAGAGACAGGTAGGATAGCTGATAGCTTTGGTTTATAAACCAAAACAAAACTGTAGTCTGAAACCAACCCATTTATGTTGCTATTATATATACTAATACTACTACTACTACTACTACTAATAATGATAATAATAATAATAATAATAATAATAATAAAAAAAATAATAACATAGCAACATTATTAGTATTATTATTATTATTATTAGTAGTAGTAGTAGTAGTATTGCTATATATATTATATTAGTATTACTATATTTATTACTATATTATTATTATTATTATTATTATTATTATTATTATTGTTATTATTATATATGTTATTATTATGCACTGGTGGGAAGTGCAGTGTGAAATCCCATGTGTGTTTATGAGGAAATAAATGGAGAAATTAGCCCTGCTGAGAGCAGCCAAGGCACTGATTGACACAGACTTCATTCACTGCAGTCAGGCACTGAAGACACTGAGACACATCAGGGGGCATGGGAGTAGCGTGCTTTGTCTATTTATATGGCTTTCTGCTTGGCTCCCATAGATAAATAACCATCATGGCATGACAAATACAATGGCTGCCATCTTAACTTTCAGTAATTTCAAAATATATATAATATATAACTCAGTTTTCAAAATGGCAGGAAAACTTTCAGAAAAAACTCACAGGTAGTGTCTGTCAATGTTTTTTTTTTCATTATTTATACCCTAAAAATATACTTAAATACGTGCTATAGCCACAAACCTGTCACAATCTGGAAATCATGGCAAGAGCCTGCATGCAAATAAAAACTTGCCTTGAAAGTGACTTTTATTTTTTACTCTGGAGGATTCAGGGTTCTTTCAAGATGCTCACAAACAGGCATCTCAGTGCTGTCAGACGTCGCTTTCCAGCTGATGTGCCACTTGTGTGTTTTCATTCACTTCCTGCTGAGTGTGAACATGCATGAGTGTGTGTGTGTGTGGTGTGTGTGTGTGTGTGTGTCTATGAGTGCAAGTTTTCCTTTATGTCTTTGTTTATGTGTACATTACTTTCCCTTTGTGTCTGTGTGTGTGTGTGTATTTTGCTTTACCTTTGTATATGTCTGTGTATGTGTGTTTGTGTGTTTGCATATAATCGCAGTACTGGTAGGGAGCAACTCCTACGTAGAGACCAGCAGAATAGCGGCAAGTGTGTGTATGTGTTTATATATACGGTTGCTTGTTTGTTTGTTTGTTTACCTGGCTGTGTTCCACCTCAGGGCGTGACGTTCCGTGTGGAAAAAGGTGAGCTGGTGATCGCACGGATCCTCCACGGGGGCATGATCGACCAGCAGGGTCTGCTGCACGTGGGCGACATCATCAAGGAAGTGAACGGACAGGAAGTGGGCAATGACCCGCGGGTGCTGCAGGAGATGCTTCAGGAGGCCAGTGGCAGTGTGGTGCTCAAGATTCTGCCCAGCTACCAGGAAGCCCAGCCCCCACGCCAGGTGAACGCCCACACCCTTTTTCTCCTCTCCACATGCAGTATCCCGCCTGCTTTTTCCTTTCTCTTTCTTTCTCTCTCTACCTCTCTCTCTCTCTTTTATGCCCCATCCTTTGTGTGAGGAAATGGGGCTACTCTTTCTCTCTGCTACACTCCCTTTATCTTTTTTCTTCTTTCTTTCTTTCTTTCTCTCTTTCTCTTCCTCTCACCCTCGTTCTCTTATTCTTTGCACTTCCATTTCTCTTTCCCTTTTTATGCCCCATCTCTCTATTTCTCTCAATCTCTGTCTTTCCTTTCAGCTTCCCTCCCTCTCTCTTTCTCTGTCTCCATTTTTCTCTCCCTCTTTATCTCTCTCCCTCTCACTCTCTCTTCTTCTCTCTCTCCATCTTTCTCTCCCTCTTTCTCTCTCTCCCTCTCTCTCTCTCTCCATGTCACAAACACACACCTATCCAACCCTATCCAAATATGAATAAAAATCATGTAATGGCACACACACACTCACACACACATGCACACACGCGCACACACACACACACACACACACACACACACACACACACTCACACACTCACTCACTCACACATATACACACACACATACACACACACATGCGTGCGCACACACGCACAAATGCTCTTTACAGGAGATTGTACAGGATATTACTGTTATTGTAGTCCCACCTGGACATTCGAGAGTAAAGTTTTAAACTTCATGCTTTAATGTTTTAATGTTTAATGTAAGGATGCTGTGAGGAGCCGTTAGCATGCCATGTTGTACGCCAGGCCTTTTAGAGAGCTATATTCTCTGATTGCAGGATGCTCATGATTCACATGCAACCCAAAATAAACACTATTTGCTCCTGTATTTGGTGCAGCCTTAAAAGATTTAGCAGACTGAAGACCTTGAGAATCGTGAGATTGAAGCCATTGGAGACAGATTTGTGATGTCACTGAACGCATCAACGCGTCCCACTCTCCCTCACTTTCTCTCCTCTGTTGTCATGGATACCAGTTCAAGGAGCTGAGCAATCCCAGTTTTCCTTTTTTGGGCCTTCCGTTAGCTCCTGTCCGTGTGGATATCTGTACATAGGGGAAAAGAAAGAGAGAGAGAGAGAGATGGAGAGAGAGATGAAGACGTCAGTAGATGTGTCTGATCTCCTTGCCTCCAGACGTGGTTTGTGGTCTCACAGGGATTAGGTTAAATAAGAACATGAGAAGTGGATAAATTCTCATCTTTCCTGGCATGCCGTATCTCTTGAAATATCCTGATTTTTTCCCCAGATACATCATGACGTCAAAATCGCAGGTCCATTTCTGTGAATGTAAGTGGTTACTGTGTAGGACAAAATAACACCTTTAATGTTCACGTCCTGGTCTTTACCCAGCAGATACCCTCTGTATGCCCTCCTCAGCATTCAGTTTCTTTATGAGTGTGACCAGCCAAAAGATGTGCATTTCTTTTTAAATTGACCCCATCCACCGTGTATGTCTGCTCCAGGTGTTTGTGAAGTGCCACTTTGACTATGACCCTGCCAATGACAACCTCATCCCCTGTAAGGAGGCTGGACTGAAATTTGACTGTGGCGAAATCATCCAGATTGTCAATCAAGATGATAGCAACTGGTGGCAGGTCTTTACTTATGTTTTTGTGTGTGTATGTTGTGGGGGGTGGGGGGCGGGGGTGGGAAAGAGTCCTGCAGTATAGTACTAACCATAGCAGGGGTTGCAATACAAAGTACTATGAAAAATTGTAATATTGTATTGAAAAGCAATATTTTTCCAAATCTATTTTTAGGAAACATATTTTGCAGTGTAAAGAACACACCACCATATATATAAAATCTCTCAACTTTTTTATTAGACCAAAACAGTGGGTTCTATATTTTTTCCAATCTCTGTAACATTAAACATAGCATAAGAAATAGCTAAGATAAAATAAGTAAAAATGTAAATGCAGGGTTTTTAATAGTACAACAGAACGCAATATCATGATTATATATTTATAAATATGTGTTTATATGTGTTATATGTTATATGTGTTTATGTATGCATGAAAACTCTCCTTTCTTCTGACTTTCTCATATTTGTCTGTTGAGTCTCCCCACTTCTCTCTCTCCCTCTCTCTCTCTCACTTTGCTCTGAGCTCATTTGTAAATGAGAGCACATCTATTTAGGGCAAGTGAGAGCAACCCCTTCTTCACAGAACCCCTGCTAAATCATCCTCTCCCATTAAAAATCTCAGAGGTGAAGTGTTTTCAGTGGCTGAGAGCTCTCAGATGCCCATGGCTATACTCACGTCAGTGTTTCCTGTACCCCACGCAGGCGCGACGCGTGGATGGTGGCAGCACAGGACTGATCCCCAGTCAGCTCCTGGAGGAGAAGAGGAAGGCCTTCGTCAAGGCAGATGTGGCACTCTCAGCAGGTAAGTGTACATTCCTTAAATAGGTACTTCACGACTAATGGGGGATTAATAGGGGATTTTTATTTTTAAAAAAGTGTTCCTTAAAGTAAAGCATCTGTCTTGTGCATACTGCCATCTAGTGGAGAATGAGGTGAAACTCCTTTTATGTTAGATGTTACATACGCAGGTGGTAAACAGCAAGCAGTAGACAAGCAGTCTGTGTTATCAGCACTGAGGTAGCATGCAAGCAGCATCCAACATTATAAGTTCCATAATAAGTTTCACAGACGCTGATGGTATAAAATGGTTTAGAAACACTCAAAGCATGTTGTTTTTTTTGTATCCTGATAGTACCTGCAGCATTCACTTGCCTTAGAGGTTTGTCAAGACACTATTATTATGTGGGTTTCTATCCAGCACATTTCAGCTATTCATCTAATAGTAGAAATAGTCACCAGCAACATCTAATGTTTGTGCAAATTCTATTCGGTAAAGGGGGGGGTGATTATCAGGGGTGTGTGTGTGGATGTTTCCTGAGGTGGTGTGTGTGTGTATGTCTCGTAGGAGCCCTGTGCCATGACATTGGAGGAAAAATGTGTTTATGCCCAAAACGAGGCACTGTCGTCGGATCAAATTCGATTTGCCAAAGGGGGGCGTGTGAACTCTGATTATCAGGCCTGTGTGTGTGAGGATCTTTCCTGAGGTGGTGTGTGTGTGTGAGGATGTTTACTGAGGTGGTGTGTGTGTGTGTGTCTTGTAGGACCCCTGTGCCATGGCATTGGAGGGAAGAAGAAGAAGAAGATGATGTACGTCACCACCAGGAACGCAGGTTAGATTTTTAGTGCCGCTTTTTTATTCTCTTTGAACGCCTCACTTCTCTCTGATCGCTTTAATCCTCCGTTTCTCTCAAATCTTACGCTAATGTCTGTCTGTCTGTCTGTCTGTCTGTCAAACTGTCTCCATTTCTCTGCTCCCTATGATTTTCTATTAATCTTTAAAACTTTTCTGACAATCTCCACTCCTTAATCGCTCTCTTTCTTTCTCTCTCTTGCACTATCTCTCTCTTTCACCATCTCTCTCTCCCATTTCTCTCCTCCCTCTCTCTCTCTCCCCCTTTCTCCATCTCTATTTCCCATGCCTCCCCCCCCCCCTCTCTCTGTCCATCTCTCTCTCTCTCTTTATCTCTCCCTGACTAGAGTTTGACAGGCACGAGTTGTTGATTTATGAAGAGGTGGCGAGAGTTCCTCCGTTCCGTAGGAAGACGCTGGTTCTGATTGGAGCTCAGGGGGTGGGCCGCCGCAGCCTCAAAAACAAGCTGCTGGTCTCTGACCAACAGCATTATGGCACGACCATCCCTCGTGAGTCACACACACATAAACATACAAACACACACACACACACACACAGACATACATGCACGCACACACACACACCCACACATGCACGCATACACACGCACACACCCACACACATTCATACATACAAACACACACAGCATCACAAATGTACCAAACCGCAAGTACCGACACACACAAAACTGTGTGTCAGAGAACGCAGATCAAAATCATAAGCTGTCAGCAGTGCAGCACAAAATCCGCCACACACACACACACACACACACACACACACAGCTGTCAGTGTTGAGCTTTCTTGGTTTTTTCATTGCGTAGCAAAATACAGCTGGACAAAAATGACACACAATTTACACACTCACACTCAGAGACAGGCTGGTATACACAACATAAAGACTATATGATTTCATCCTTGTTGTCTGTTTGCTGTTGACTTCCTGTTGTTGGCAGACACATCCAGGAAGCCCAAGGCTAGCGAGAAGGAGAATATAATGTATGCCTTCACCTCGCGCAGCAAGATGGAGGCCGACATCAAGAGTGGGCGCTACCTTGAGTACGGCGAATATGACGGAAATCTCTACGGCACCAAGATCGACTCCATCCACGAGGTGGTGGAGGCCGGACGGATCTGCATCCTGGACGTCAACCCACAGGTGAGCAAGACAAGGGTTGGCATCTGTGTACAAAATCCCCAGCAGAAAATTGGGGTGGGGTGTGATGTGATGCAGTGGCTTATTGTCAAGCAGTGCCCTCTAGTGAATTGCATAAGTACTGCAGGAACAGCACCATGCCAAAGCACATAGAATTGTGTCCTGGCTTCTGCTGAATGTTATCCTATATGTTAAAACTTTCCAGTAAATATAAGATTAGATTTTTTTTGTAATCTTAGACAAAATCTTATAGTTTGGGTATTTTGAATTGTGAAAGGTGACTGCTTAGTGAGATGTGTACTTCTGTATGCCATGTCAATGTGCGTCAGGCTTTAAAGGTCCTGAGGACATCTGAGTTTCTGCCGTATGTGGTGTTCATCGAAGCCCCAGAGTTCGAGGTGCTGAAGGCCATGAACAAGTCAGCCATTGAGGCAGGAGTGGTGACCAAGCCACTGACGGTAACTATATGAATTTGTACATAGTTATATGAATGTGTTTGTGTACATGCTGTATATATTTGCATAGATATTGTGTATATATGAAGTATACATTATACGTTATTTTATATTGGAATTTCTCACTATATGTGCAACTATATATCCAATAATGACAGCAATGATTGATGTATTTTTTTTACATGTAACCATTATCACTAAGATTTGCTTTTGGGATATATGTTTGTGTGGACAGTATATATATATATATATTGTATTCAACATTTTTATTGTTATGCAAGTTTGCTTTCGACATGTTACACTTTGACAGCTTTAGACTAAAGGCTTTTATGAGTAGATCGGTGAGCTGAATGGCCTGGTGGTTGTTTATGTATGTTCTGAAGGACTGCGAGCTGAAGAGGACTGTGGATGAGAGTGCTCGGCTCAAGCAGGCATATGGACATCTCTTCGACATCAGCATCGTCAACGAGAACCTGGACGAAACATACCGGACTCTCAAGTCCTCGCTGCAGAAGCTGAATGGAGCTCAGCAGTGGGTTCCTGTGGGATGGGTGTTTTAAGGTGTGTGTGTGTGAGTGTGTGTCTGTGTTATTTATTAATAGTTAGTTAATTATTATTTTATTTTATCTATTATTTTGATGACCAAATATTCAACATTCCCAGCCCTTGTGTGTGTATGTGTGTGCGTGTTTGTGTGTGTGTGTGTGTGTGTGAGAGAGAGAAAGAGAGAGAGAGAGAGAGAAAGAGTGGGAGAGAAAGACAGAGGAAGGAGACTGAGAGAGAAAATCTCTTGAAGTCTCTCTCAAGATCTCTCTTACTCAGTATGAATGTGGGTTTGAGGAAAAGACAAGGTGTTGTGTATGCGTGTATGAGGAAAAGACAATGTGTTTGTGTGTGTGAGAGAGAGACAGAGATGGTGAGAGAGGTCAAATGTGTGTGATGAACATGTAGTCCTTATGCTGGCAATATTTTGACTGTAATATTTTTGGAAAATAGATTGAAACATATAGGTTTTTGACAAATGCCGGACAAATAATGATCACTTAGTGCCATTCTTGATACAGTCCCACACAAAGAAAGATGCCAACTCTTGCACACACCAGAGCAAACACGACCCACAAATGAAATATGCCGATGATGTGTTGGAATGATGGTATTTATTTGGAGCTAACTAAGGATGCGAAGGATACACCACCATCTGCCAGAACATTTGTCTGATACATCCCCCATGTAAATGCCCGATACACACACACACACAAACACCCACCTCTCCACCCTTTTTCTTTCCTCTGCTGTCACACCTGCACCCGTGATGGATGAAGTGGCGATGTGTGTTGTCACACTCATGATAATGAGAAAATGGAGCCATGTGAATACGTAAGATCACTGCGACCTTCAGTGTAGACTGATAGGCCGTGGGTGTTTTGAGTTGTAGTGAGCAATTGAGTCACATTGTCACAGACAAAAAAAGCACACCTTAGCCAGCTTAACATGGTGCAGAAAAATTTGCAGTGATCAAAAAAGTACTTCAGGCTTTGATGGTGGTACAAATCGTGCTCTGCACAGCATGGCAGCAACATTACATCATGATGAGATGAAGCCAAATTTCTCAAAACACGAAGCAAATTACCATATTCAAAATGGGAGTTGCCATAGTTTTACAGCCCTCGGGATGGGGCTGCATGAGATGCCCTGAAATATGCACACACACACACAGGCTCTCTCTCTCTCACACACACACTCACACACATACACCATAGCATATTCACTGATCAAAGAGTACTGTGTAACAGAGAGCCCATCACTCAGTGGCTCTCGACCTTCTCTGAAGTGACAGAAGTCATCTTGTTTCTCCACAGGCTGCCTGTCATCAGTACGATCACTGTGATTGTAGGCATTTGTGACCCCATCTGGTGGCTTTGGACTAAACTCAGAGCTCTCTCTTTCTCTATCTCACACACACACTTTCTCACACTCTCTCTTTTCTTCACTTCCACTGACTCTCTCTCTCTCACTCTCCCTATTCTCTTTGTCTCTCTTTGACTGCTTTCATGCCCTGCTATTCAGACACAGTTGATGCACATGAACACCTAGTTGAACGGGTCCCTAAGTATTTCATGGGAAACCCAACCTGAACGGCAACTGACCAGTTTACAGTAATCATGGGGTTGATGTATCCGTAAATGTTCTGGCAAACTCTGGAATATCAAAAGGAAAGGATGCACACTTCCCATGAGGTGTTGGCCTGGAAAAACAAACAATTGTTTTGTTTTGTTTTTTGGCAAACTCTATGTAAATTTCTTTGTAGGCTACTTCATCATTTTCAATGTGTCAACCCCAATGAAATTAACATGGAGTGTGTGCCACTATTGTTCTGTTAAACCTTGCAGTATCTGCACAGGCCAGAACCTGATGCACAGAGCCAGTGTTTTTAGCACATGGTGTATAAACACACATTGCCTGGATTTGCAAGGTCTTGCTGTAAGCTCTGATGTATTCTCCCATTCCCAAATGATTAGACTGTAGGACACTCTCTCTCCTCTGCATCAGTGTTTAAAACAGCACAGTAAACCACTGAAGAAATCACTCCTTTGGTGCGGTAGCTTATTCAGTCAATGACAGCACGTAATATAACACAACACAGTACTACACTAGTCAGTGCAATCAAGGATGACTGCAGTCAGTTGTAAGGAATGACCACACGTGGTAACAGTACAATTATATGCAATATACAATAACTTCTGTCTCGTTGTCATGGTGCATTCGTAGACACTGCATGCAGGGATTGGAAGATTGTGGAGTAGTGCATTTGAAATGACTTGAACGTAGACTTTGTCGGTTGGCTAAGGTGAAGAGCGTCAGAGTTACAGGCCATAGGTAACATTAGCGGGTAATCAGATTCTATTTTTACAGTGGCATTTTTGTGTGGGATGTAGCAGTTCAAGGACAGATTATCACAGATAGATATTTTATGGTTATTCTAGAGGGCTTTAAAAACCCTGGTTCACCACTTAACCACTTACAAAGGATGAAGGTGTAGGTTTTTGGAATGGGTGAATAGTTTTTACACCATTTATGTAGATAGACATAGTTAGGTGGACACATGCTTAAATTAGTTGAATCGTGTGCTTGGTATGCAAACGCTGTGTGTGTGTGGACACTCAAGTATTCTTCATTTGGTGTGTGAATACACAAAATTGAAGTGTATTGTCTGCAATAACCAGTCAGTGTATCACAGGTGGCTAATTTCCCACCACGTATGGTTTTCCTGGCATCAGCATTGGTGTATTCTCACAATTTGAATGTATTGGCATTTGCTAAAATCTGCATGGTATGGGAGATCAATAATTATTTTTGCTATTGGTGTTATGCAACACTTCTTATTTCTCTATAGGATGTAGTAAAGAAGGCATGAAGCAAGCTAAATGTTCATGGTCACTTGTACCCTGTCTGGCATGTTTAAAATCAACGTCATCCTGGTTAGGATGAGAGGTCAGTCTTATTATGTAGAGAAGTGCCATAGAGAGAAAGTGCCATATGTTTGTGCTAATATGAATTTCCTTGGAGCTGTTTGTCATCATCTTGTAGCACATAGGTGTCGAATAGCATCTATTAGCATGAGTCTCTGAAGCCTTTCATCTTATTTCTCTGTGAAGCTGGACTCATTGACTTCTTTTCTTTGTGTTGCCCAGCAACTGAAAAACCCAGCAAAGAAAGCCTTTACACAACTGTCACATGGTTTGATAGACTCTGGGTTTTACTTCATCGTTCTGAGTAGAGTTAGTCCAAATGTTTTAATAGGAATAACGAGGGCAGTGCCACTGTGAGCTTCTCATTACATCAACATTTCAACACCTTTGTTGCCTACAATTACAACGGACATATATACCTTAACATCTAAGGCTACCGTAAGGAAGTTACTACTGAACACCATGTTTTGAATTCTGGCAGCTATTGGTTGACAAAGGGCATACATACACTCAATGGTAAGGTCATTTCTACAAACACATTGCCTTCATTTATGTCATTCACATTTTGTATACCTAAGGTGAAGGTCACATAAGTGTGTAATGTACAAGTTTGCTCTGATTATATTGTCAATGTGTGGTGTTTACGGGATCAAGCTGTACAGATCATGATGTCTAAAAAATAAATGGTTTTAAAGCCTACTATTGAAACTTCATTACTGATCTTTGACAGTTGTTGTGTATACAGGGCAGTGGTGGTTCAACACACACACACACACACTTTATTTAACCTGAAGAAAATGAAAGCAGTTGTGTAACAATCAGAAGGTGTTAGTTTGAGTCCGACTCCAACTATAACCCTGTTTTTAGAGCTCACCGAGTGCTGCAAGTAAGAAGAAGGAGAGAATTTGGTGCAACCTAGACTGAATACCTAAATGACAGCTAACAGTGACTGAATGGGGCCATTAACTGGCTTTCAGTTTCATTTCCCATGAGCCCACTGAGTTTGTGCAAGCTGCCAGGTTGCTGCCAGGTCTATGTTGTTCCAGATTGTTATTTCTACTGGCAGTACTCAAGCAACAGGGCTATGGTTGGAAGTACTCCTATCTCTTTAATTGTAAGCTATTAAGTTTTCTACTGAAACACATTTTGAAGAAAAAAATGTAAAATACATTTTTAAGAAATCATCACATGAACCTCTTTGCCTTGTCAGGCTCCAACTCTGCTTTGCGTGTGTGTGAGAGAGAGAGAGAGAGAGAGAGAGAGAGAGAGAGAGAGAGAGAGGCATAATATAGCAGCCTAAATGTTTATGCAGTGAGATTCTCAAGTACTGAACATTTCAACGTTTAAATTGGGTCTTTTTGGACATGCAGCGCGTGATTCAGATTTTGCAGTGTAATGGCCTACTGGGCAAAACGGAAGACTCCACAACGATTTCTTTTTTCACATCTAAGCAAAAGTCCCCACTGTCTTCACACCATGACTTCCTTGAAATAAGCCAATTGGCTGAAAACCACTGTGTCGAGAAGGAATTGGATTCGTGACGTCTGTTCCACCAATGTGATCATTACAATTCCCTCAATGTTGTAAGACAAGCCTTTCATCCCTATCTGAGGCTGTGACATAAAAGAGCCAAATGCATATTTTCTCATCTCCTTTCCACTCAACACGCTCAACCGACCCACTGAAAATTTGTATAAATGTATAAACTACATTCGCAACTTAATCTTGCATACAGAGCGCAGATTTCCAATTTTTATGTCAAATACTCTCTTCGTCATCAGTGAAGCACCTAGTTAATGCGTTTAATTAATCTCAGAGCTGTCGTTCCTGTGTCCTCGCCAAAGACCAAAGGTCTGGAGAACTAAACACGACACCAGTCTCTTTCCACCTGCACTTTATTAGCTTACCGGACCCGCGACTCCTGCCGTGCGTGGAGGATGTGGCTGTTCTACACTGCAGTGTTCTTCACTGTGATGGCAGTCGGTGCTGCCCTCTCTATTTACAGATATTCCAGAAGGCCGACAGTATTCACTCAGGAATGTCTCCGGCCGCCCGCCCCTCTTGTGCTGGATCAGAATAAAAGAAACCAGGTTTTGAAGAGAGGTAAGCTGGGCTTAGGTCAGCTCTGCGTGCCGACGCCAGTCAAGGATATTTTCTGACTGATAATGTAAACTTTACTAGCTTGCTTTAGAGGATTGGCCAGGGCACCTGTACTCATTACAGCTAAGAGCCGTAGACTTATCAGCACTTAAATTCACCCTTTGCATTTATGGAGGGATGTTGGCAGATTTTCAATCAGTTATGGAAAGGGAGAAGGGTTTCTAAACGACAGCTGACATGGCCCGCCTAACTAAAGTTAAACGTTTTTTTTGGCAACTAAAAATATTAAACCTTTGAACTTCACAACTAATACATATTTTACTAATGCAAAAGTCTGACGGTGAAAAACGGTGAAATTCACTTAAATGTGTTAAAAAAGTGTTACAACTTGACATGGAATTAGGCCGCGGGCTATAGTGCGCCGCAGAAACTACACTTTCTAAAAGCGTGTAGGCTACCTTCCACATGTGATCTAACCTGCATTGAGACATGAACCAACCTCTTCCATACCATTGACTATGTGTAATTCTGTAATGTGTAATGGCATTTAAACTTTTTTTTTTCTTTTTTTTATTTTCTATTCGTGGGACTGGAACAGGTAGTGCCTCACAAACCTTTAGTACAAATAACCTACTCACATGTCAGCGGAGGTTTTAAATGCAGGTGTTTACTAATTTCTAAAGAAAATAAAAAATCTGTGTCTTGCACGGATGGGACCGTAGGTAATCATAAGTAAATTTGTTAGGACAAGTATTTGTGTGTGTGTGCCAAGTAAACAGGTCTCTGCAGGTCATTAAGTTTATGCAAGTTAAAAAAAAGTGTTGAATCGGATCTATTCAGATTTCCTGGCACGTAGAGTCAGAAGTGTGTCTGACACAAGATGTTTGTGCTCGCCTTAAGGACCGCGTCAACATGACTAGGTTTTGTGTTTCATAACATTTTCTGTTATACATTCCGTGTGATCCCAGGGCTTACGATCCATCTTTATTTCAAAATATTGCACCTGGAGGCTGTGCAGTGCAGTCATGGAGAATTGTTAAGCCTCGGGCCCCGTCACATTATTTATTTATTTATATATTTACTTATTTTTTGAGGCTAACACCACCTTCACCTTCCGCTGTCGCCATCCTGCTAATGGATTGCACGAGCCCCAGCATGCCCCAGAGCAAGTTTCTCTGCCCCTACTCCAGCTAATCGGTTATTTCATGGAGCCCAAGTGAGAAGAGCAAATAGAAAAGAATGATTCATTTTTAAAGAGTGTGGCTCAGAAAAAAACAGTCACCCAAACTGAATGATAAGAAGAAAATGGGTCACTCACTAAATGTGTGTGTATGTGTGTGGGTGGGGGGGGGGCTGATTCACTCTACGCTAACACTCTAACCCCTCTTTAAGCACTACACTGCAAGAGCTTATTACAGCATCGCATTGTTTCCACTAAGGTTTCCGTAGAGATCGCGTTCCGGAGCACCTGGATGCGGTTGTCATTGGCAGCGGTATCGGGGGCCTGTCGGCCGCGGCCGTGTTGGCTAAGGCCGGGAGGAGGGTCCTAGTATTGGAGCAACATGACCAGGCGGGGGGATGCTGCCACACCTTTGAGAAAGAGGGCTTTGAGTTTGACGTGGGTAAGGCGATGGATATGACATAAGTGCTCCCTCCATTTTCTCGGTTGGCTTAATTTGCAGTGAAACCACACTTAGATCCCTGAAGCCCATTTATGTAAACTTCAATGTGTGTTTTTGAACCATCTCAACACAAGAGTTGCAGAATAGTGCAGTTTCCAATTTGTGCACATTTCATACAAAGTTACTTGCTTACAGTCTTAGTTCCTGTTCAGTAGAAAACCTAAACCACTGTAATGCAGGATGATCTACTAATCTATGCAATGGACATATTTCAGAGTATACTACAGAACATGTATGAAACATCATTATGCTGTATGTGTCAAGGGCCATCAAGGAGTATGTTTTACGTACCAGTGACCGCATCATCAGTCGCCACCTTTAAACAACATACAGTAGAGTGCATAGTGCGGTAGAGAACATAACAGCAGAAAACATGGAGCGTAAGGACTTCTGTTTTCTCCTCTGCCCTCCTCCCCTCTCTATGGCTCGGCAGGCATCCACTACCTAGGTCAGCTGCATGAGAACAGCCTGCTGCGCGTGGCTCTGGATCAGATCACCGAGGGTCAGCTGCAGTTTGCCAGGCTGGACGAGCACTACGACACGGTGGTCATCGGGCAGGGTGAGGGCCGCAGGGAGTACCGCCTCGTCTCAGGGAAGACAGAGATGCACGAGTGCCTGCAAAGACAGTTCCCCAAGGACACGGAGGCTGTGGACGAGTTTATGAGGCTTATGAAGGTATTTAGTGCATGCGAGGGTTATGCGTCATTTGATAGCTTTAGAGGAGCATTAGAAGACTGCTATTGTTTAGAGTAGTTACGGAGGAATGGGGGGCCATTGGGTGTAATTGTGCATGGAGGAATGGCACGCCAATGGGTGTAAATGTGTTTGGTCAGTGACCTTGACTACAAGCACATGTAGGCAGTGAACAACACTCTGAGAACAGAATGAACTGTAGCAATTAAGGAGGACTTCACTGTAATACTAACAAAAAGATCATACAAAAACATAAAGTGTTTTTAGTGTTGTTAAATTCAATGCCCTGATTGTGTGCGTGTGTGTGTGTGTGAATGAGTGAACTGACAATTCAACTCATATATGTCATATATCAAATTTGATATTACAATGGTATTAATTTATAATTATTTATATATATTATTAATATAATAATTACCACCTCACCACCCCCCAAGCCGCACAAACACACACACACCCTTCCTCTTCCCAGCTGTCAGCATGTCACACCCCTCTTCTGGCCATACTGAAGTTGGTTCCCCTGTGGCTGGTGCGTGTGGTCATCCGCTCCGGTCTGTTGGGGCTCCTGTCCCCCGTGTACCGCCTCTCAGCCACTAGCCACTCTCTCCTCATGTCCAGCCTCACCCACAACAAGGACCTGCAGGCCCTCTCAGCATACTTCTTCTATGGTGGGTGGGAGAGCTACCCCAGTCAGTCACAACAGGCAAGACTATTCTTGTAGATTACTGGGTGAAGGTTTCTGTGTCCACCGTGCGGTCCTGTGTCCTGTGAGCTTTGTGTCAGGGTTATTAGATTAGATTTTACTATTGTAATGAAAACTCAATAAAATGAAGAGAATTTTGCAGCATTGTCAAATTCAATACCACAATATTTACACCACAGTATTTACACAAAATATTAGCAAGGAAGATCTTGCAGCTTTCCATCCCTTTATGTCTGTTCTGCACGTTCTGTGTCTTTCACTTGAATTCTCCATCATCTGAACTGCTTGTCTGTTGCTATGGTGATCACAGGTGTGCCTCCAAAAGACTCCAGCTTCCTCATCAATTCACTGCTCATGCATCACTATAAGCGAGGGGCTTACTATCCACAAGGAGGCGCCAGCGAGTTTGCCTTCCACATCACCCCAGTGATACAACGTTCAGGAGGCACAGTGCTGGTCAGAGCTCCAGTGCAACGCATCCTGGTCAACCAAGAGGGTTCTGCCTATGGTGAGACCTTTCATGCATAATTTATGCATAATTTAAGATATTGTAAATCCTTATTATTTTCTGCAGTGACTCTTTGACCTTCAAAGCCAGGAATAGATTTGTTGGTTACATGCTTTGGTCAAGCCGTTTGTCTTTCTCTGTGAGAATCCTTTGGCTCTTTGTGTCTCTCCAGGGGTGACGGTGAAGAAAGGTCAAGAAGAAGTCGAGGTGCTGGCTCCAGTTGTCATCTCTAATGCAGGCATCTTCAACACTTTCCAGAAGTTTCTTTCTTCAGATGTGAATGCCAAACCAGGCAAGCATTCTCCCTCTCACAATACTATGAATAGCCACAGTTGGCTGACATTTACTAATAACAACTCCATACTTTACTGAGTCAGTTATGGTATATGTCAGTTAGCATCACCAGTAATGACAGAATGGTGGATTATGGCGAGGGAAAATCCATCAAATAAAATGAGAAAGGACAAATGTATCAACAAGGTTTATATAATCCAAAAAAAAGATGTTATTGTCCGCACACCTGTTCATCCACATCATCCACAAATGTTATGTTTTACATCAAACCCAATGTTCGGTGTAACAGAAGTCCGCCGGCTGTTAAGCATGGTTCAGCATGGAATGGGCTCTTTTTTGGTGTTTGTGGGCCTGGATGGAACAAAAGAAGAACTTGGTATCATCTCCACCAGTTTCTGGATGTACAAGCACAACAACTTAGACCAGCTGTGAGAACATACTACTTTTTGTCATACATATGCCTAGAAGCTGTAGACCTACTGATGTGTACAGATGAAAGCACCTTACTGATATAAAAAAACAATTATAGGTATTATACAAAAAAGCTTTCAGATTTCCATGCATCTTACATGGTAAACAGATCAGGAGATTCCTGATGTTTTGACTCAGATATTATAGCAATCTCAGATGATCTCTGATGATGTTTGTTGCTCCCATGTTTTTTCCAGAATGGAGAATTACAGTTCACTGGGTAAAGATGAAGTCTTGGGGAACATCCCAATGATGTTTATAACTTTCCCATCAGCCAAAGACCCGACAGCCGGCATTCGGCATCCAGGTACACTCTGGAATATTAATTTCCAAAATGGCCTCTGATGATTAAAACAACAGGGAAAGTGAAGTTCACCACACTCAGCCTATATTTAGTCGACACAAGTTAGAAGAATTTTTGTTTTTCCAAAAATAGCCTTGTTGTTTAGGGCATTCAGATTTAAATTACACAGGGTGTGATTTTACAGGACAAGTTAGTTTTTTATACACGTAAAGCCTTGTAAAGTCTTTACAAATGAAAGTTTAATGCATTTTAGGAAAGACTGCAGCAGTGCACCTATGTAGCAGGTGCATGTAGGTGGGGGAGGGTGCTACTTAACCATTGTATTTCATCACAAACAATCAGAAAACAAGGCCTCAAGTGTAAAAAACCAAACCTACCCTTTAAGGACCCAAGGTGCCTGGGGACTGTGCATGGCAGGGGCATCATCTTCCCTGAGTTAAGCTTGCACCTGACTGCAAACCACATGGCACAAGAGCAGGACAACATATAACTCAAGCTTTCATTTGTTCCTCTTTTTGTTCCTTTTGGCATCTCAGTGACATGTTGTCTTTGAACTTAAATTTACTATCTGTGACAGAAAGCTTTTGTAAACAGACTGTCTGTCTGTGTGTCAGTATGTCATAAGCTCGTTAAAAATCCCAGTTTCACAAGCCTTTCACTGAGATAGGGGCATGCAAATTGCTCACTATATCTGTGGAAATCATAATGCCTTGGGATTATAGCAGTTGTAAAACAATATTTTATAGAGAAACTAAAAACAAAACAACAGGATTGAGTAGACAGCCTTCAACTGCTTCATATCTTAAACACAAGTTGATTATTTTAAAACACTACATTAAAAAAAAAATCAGCAAATGCTGTTCTCATGCCTTTTCAGTAGGTCTGCTTCAGGAGAACAAAAAACCTCACACACAAACCAGACTCTATAAATGGGAGATTAACATAGTGGCTAGACCAGGCCATAAACTATTACAGCCATTCAGCAAGTCTCATCTGGTGCATGGAAGAGAGGGCTCTGATTAATTTCGCTCTTAAATTCAAATTCAGTCTTTCATGCCAATGGCAGACTCTGCATTGAAAAATCAGTTGCTGAAGTGTTGATCAAGAGTTTCCTCAAGAGCAACACTCTCTCTCTCTCATTCTCTCTCTCTGGAATTCTGGAGGAAGCCTTTCCTCCATTAACTCTAATGCTGTTTTCAAAAGCCAAAGCTGTAGTTTCTGGACACATAATGCTGTTATCCCCCACCTATATAGGACCAAGGACTTTGTATTCTGTGCGCGCGCGTGTGTGTGCGCGTGTGTGTGTGTGCACGCTCAGGCACTAATCTTAAAAATTACTGCTCCAATTGACGTCAATTCTAACGTCCTCTAATACTTGTCATAGCCTCTGCACACCGACTCGGACAGAGTGCAGAGCCCTGCGCTTCCAGCATTCTATTCCATTGTCTTTAGGTCAACACCACACACCAGCAGCAAACCTCTGAAGCTGCCTATTGATTATGATTCAGGTCTATTTTGTCCGAGTTGTTTGATAAAATACATAGATGATTCCACAGGCTACTATGCCATGTTCGCTGCGTGCAGTGCACCACTGGTGTGCATGAACAAACAAAGTTGTCAAATTCAAAAGTGCTCCTCAATGATGTCGGAACCGGTCTACAGAGGCCTTCAGAGTTCTCCTTTAAGTTCCATTAGTCCATTTTTAAGAACAATTCATTTCAGTCAAATTCTACTTTTATGTAAACAAAGGTTCAGTTCCCTGTTGAGATTTAGGAATACTTCTTCAATCCAGTAAATGTCCTGATATTCTGTACATTGAAGTCTCAATCTTGTTCTTGTGCATTCAAATATCTCTCTCTCTCTCCGTGTCTCTTTCTCTCTCTCCCCCCTGCAAGGCAAATCTTGCATGACACTCTTGACCATGGCTAGGTATGAATGGTTTGAAGAGTGGAAGGACTCAAAGCTGAACCACAGAGGCCCTGACTACGAGGCCCTGAAATTGAGCATGGCCAAGGAGCTTTTGGACTGGGCTCTGCAGATGTTCCCACAGCTCAGGGACAAGGTATGACCACCACCGCACACTGACCTGTGCAACCAACTTCCAGATACTTCCATGCAGAGAGCTTCCCAGAATGTGCTAGTCACCTTATCATGATTAACTCAAAGTACAAAGTTCAGCAGATTCTGCAAAATCAGCGGCATCAATATTAATACAGTCTTCTCAGTTTCCATCTCTAGCATGAGGTTTGCATACAGTAATATCTTTCCAGCATGATCCAAGGTAACTAGAGCTCTGACGTTGCTGCCTCAGCATTTCTCCAACAGTAACACCAGCTAAACACAGGATTCACTAGCATACACTATAGTGTACAGTACAATTACTGGGGGATCTTTGGCTGCTCAATGAAAGGCATGTAATTATGGTCAGAGACACAGATGTTCGATCAGATGCTTTTAGAGCTGCAACCACACAGAGCTGTGCTAGGCTTGCTGCTTGTCATACAGATACCATAATTAAAGCATTCAGCGTGTTGGGTAGGAAACGTCAGCTTTTCATAATTGCAGACTGTAACAGCAAAGTAATTAACTTGTCATTCAATTAATCAGTATGTGTGAGAGTATGATGAAACTGGCTTGTTTGGCTTCTGCTGACTGGTGCCACATGCCATACACGGTAAGAGGATAATAGTTATCCTGAGAGGACGTTTTATTTGTCCCTGGAGAAATTCAGGACAATTTAGGACCTCCTGCATGCTCTATAGATGTGGTCATGTGGAATAGTCCCATTGAAACAAGTTCTTATGTGTCCTAAGAGAAGAATGTAAGTCATCCTAATCTCAGCCAAGTTTTCTGTGTGGGTGGTCATGTCATGGTGATTGTAGGCAGGCCTAGTTTTGCTTTGTTCTCTTGCTATCGTGCTCTGTCCATCATCATGACCTGCTGTTTGTTTCCTTGTTGAGGTGGTGTTCATGGAAGCTGCCACCCCACTGACCAACATGCACTACCTCGGAGCCCCGCGTGGAGAGATGTACGGAGTGGAGCACAACCTTAGCCGCTTCAACCCAGAGGTAGTGGCTAGCATCCGGCCACAGACACCTGTCAGAGGGCTCTTCCTAACAGGTAAGACCTGACCTGCCATCCATCATCAAATGAGTGAATGACTATCCATTCATGCATCACTTTGATGCTAGTCCATGGTTATATAACTACTGTAGCTATTTAAAGCTATTTCAGCCCAGAGTCCTGTTGTTAGAGGGCTTTACGTACTTTCATTAAAGCAATAGTCCAGAGTCAGTCAGCCCATAGGTCTGTGGTTTGCAGTTGCCAAATGCTGTCAGTAGGAATAAAAAGATTATTTGGTAAGACATAGTCTGAAAAGCAAAATGACAACCATTGCTAACTGATGAGGGCAAGGACAATTTGTTTCTCTTAGCGCCGTCCAGTTAGTGTTAGCTGCCAGTGGTTTGTCTGTTTTACCAAATTTTGTCATTCTTGTAGCTACTGACAGCACTCACAGCACTCAGCAACCACAACCATTTTGGGTTGATTGACCTGTCCTTTAGGAGCAGAGGGCCAGCATACTCTTTGGTGTACATTTCAAAATCATACTAGTCTACTAGTCTACATCTCAGGCTACAATAGGCTACAGTCGTCTGCTGAAGTAGCATTGATCAGTGCAAATGAACAAATAATTAACAAAGGGAAATACAAACTCATCCTTCCTCCACTGATTCCACTTTGACATGTGAGACATACGGGTCAGATGGACAGCTTAGCCTAGAGTGTGATGGCTGTATAGTATTGAGTCATACTTCTTCTACTTGATTTGACCTTTTCTTATTACCCTCGGGAGGCTGCAATCATGGGTGCTGCAATTATGGTTGTCCATCCATCTATTTGTGTATGTGTGTGTGTGTGTGTGTGTGTGTGTATGTGCGTGTACATCAATGCTAACATAACTTCAAAAGGATGCAGAAGCTGGAATGTGGTTTCACTTTGACCAGTATTGCATCAGAGACCTAAGAGGCAAGGGTTTCTAGTTGCCAGGTGTCTCTTGTTATAGTCAGTTATGGGTTCTGAAAGGAGTCTCCATGCTGATTTCCGTGTCTGTCTGTGATGCTGTAATCCTGCAGGTCAGGATGTGTTTTGTAATGGCATGGCTGGTGCTTTGCACGGCGGCCTCCTCTGTGCCTCGGCGGTCCTGGACCGCATCCTCTACATCGACCTGCTCAGGCTAAAGAAGAAGCTGAAGAAGCAGACGGCCTTGAAGAGGACATAGGCTTGATGCACATTGTTTACACACACACACACACACACACACACACACACACACACACACACACACATTAATATAGTAGGGCCCTGTAACAAAGGTTTGCTAGATTTACTTTTTTCACTTCAACCCATCACGCATGCCATGTAAGGTCCACTTTTGGACTTGTCAGTCAGTCAATGGTATGAATATAAAACATTTTTGTAACGTCAACCTTTCTCCTGTCACATACTTTTGTTCTTTGTCCTCCTCACATACTGTATCCTCAAGTTAAATGAATTACATGTTTGCAAGCATCCATGCATCATTGTGTTGCAGTTGTATGTTTCAGTTGTTGTTTTATCACCAAATGTAGTGGCCTGTATGAGATGACCAAAATTTGAGAACAGGAATGTTCTGTAATAGTAAGTATGGGATAACATTCAGTGAGGCGGTCATTATCATGGAATAACTCCCAAAAGAGTGATGGGAGCCCAACAAGCGGAGAATTGCTTTCATTGTAATTTTAATGAATTAATGATTAAGATGGAGATAGAGCATTCTACAGTGTTATAAAGAGCCATGTAATAATAGCTTTATAATTGCCTGGGGGCACTCAGACAAACCTGTTAGAAAATTTTAATTTGCTCTGCCGGTTCCTCTGGAGTCAAACCTGTTGGAGTCCATTTCTGGATCACCAAAAATCCAGTAATCAATCACAATTGCTTATCCAGCATGGGGCAGGCTTCATGTGATGTAAATGATGATAGTACCATCTGTGTATGGTTAAACTATGGACATGATGCATTTTCCTTTTGAATTTGAATCAAGAAAAGAGCTGCATAAAACACCCACCACTTAAAAACTCAGATCAGGCCATACCTAACCCAACATGCAACTCAGCTCCTGGTACAGACCCTGGTTATCTCTCTCGTCTTGACTACTGCAATGACCTCCTATCAGGTCTTTCAGGTCATCAAATTCAAGGCACTTATAATGGCCTACAGGGTGATTGATGGCTCTGCTCCCATCTACCTGAATACTCTCCTGAAGCCCTATGACACCCGACGACCGCTTTGCTCCTCTAAGGAACGTTATCTAGCACGGCCAACACCTTGTACAGGTCAATCCAGACTCTTTTCATGTCTGGTTCCGCGCTGGTGGAATGACCTTCCAAGTGCTACCAGATCAACTGATACCCTCTCCACCTTCAAGAAACTCTTGAAGACCCATCTCTTCCAAGAATATCTCCTGGCGTAAATTTTTGAGAATGCACTTAACAACTTATACTTAATTTCTCTTCTGCACTTTATTACACTATTGCACTTTCAACTTAAAATAGTGCAGCTTCCATGTTAGCAATATGCACTCTTTGTTAGTTTCTTTCATTGTGTTGTAGCTGAATGTTATCCTCTTTTGTAAGTTGCTTTGGATAAAAGCGTCTGCTAAATGCTTAAATGTAATGTAATGTAAAAACTGAATGCTCTTCCATAGACATTTGGTGAGGGTTTAATTTCATGCTGGGTATGCCCCACTCACACCTCTCTCACTCTTGGTCTCGATTTAGGTGTGTCTAAGGGGAGTCTTAGGTGAATTCACGCAGATTACCTTCATGATGGAAAATTACAGTAACCAGACTACCAGTGCCAGTAATCAGTGTTTATAAGAACAGGGTGTGTTTTTATGCTATTTCCACCTTGCTCTCTCCTCTAATTTCGTGTGCAATCCATAGCATTTCATCATATGTTCCATCACATGTTCCACTTCAGAATTTTTCCACAGGAATGACCTCCTCTGTCATGTCCTCTACAGTGAAGCATGAATACCAGTGGTTCTCTGAATAGAGTGCCAATAACCATTCAACTTTCGGTTCAAGAATATACACAAAAAAATGGACATTAGCTTAATTGAGTGATGTGTTCAGACCAATTGTGGGATCAAAATGTGATGACACCACAGCGACTATGGATAGAAAACTGTTTTCACTGATCACATTACGCCTTATTCGCATCAAGAATTGATCCACCTCCCTCAAACGAATCAACCAAGGATTTCTTATTTGCATAACTTCAATACGCATTGACAAGTTGGATGGAAACCTGCTGTTGAGTCCTAAATGTCTAACAGTTATTTTCCAACAATTAATATCATGCAATATGCAATTAATATCACTTCTGAGCTGTGATTTTTTTTCAACTAACTTTTTTCATTAGGTAAAAACACAGGATTCCTATTTATTATATTTTAAAATTCCGTAAAATATATGTACGTTCTGTTATTGCGCCAAACTGGTACATATGCAATCAATTAATGCACATTATTACTGACCTATAGAGATTATGATAAAGATAATCTCACAGCCTTGTCAAATAGGGTTAACCTATTGCCTGATTTCCAAGAAGATGATGTCATTGTCAATAAACGCTCATATCTTAGTAGCAGTAACAAAAAGCAAATGTTTAAACCCCTTCAATTATGGACAATTCTATGCTTCTAATGTTTGGAAAACCATGAAGAAACTAATTTTGGTTCCAGTGCAGCATTACCCTAAGGCACAAAGTAAAATTCATAACATGAGCAAGTTTGGTGCGCAAGAATTTTCCTCGCCCACAGAGAACAGATTCCTGTGGGATGAGCTAGAGAGAGATTGCAACGCTGGCCTTAGGGCTGGGCAGTTAATCAATGCTGACACTCAGGGAGAGTGACATAACATTTCAATGTTTTATCTGCTTTTGATAATATTCGATTACAGAAATACCTAACACTCATAAAATTCCTTGGCCCCTGAAATCCTTTCCTGTTTGCTTTGTGAGAAGTTAATGCCTGACAATTACTAATCTTCTGATGGCAGTTCAGTCCATGAGCCAACACCAAGCCCAAACATCATGTATACTGCTTTATGCTCTGCCAAAGACTTTGACCATGGAACACAATGGAAAATTGTGAGAGATAAAATACCTTTCATGACCAAATGCTACTTTACCCAACAGGATTCTCATGAGCTTCTTCTGATAATGTGTAACTAGCATTATCACACAAGTTTCCAAACAAAATAAAGTTGTGGTTGGGTGTCATGACTGAGAGTCATGTGACATTTACTGTTACAAAAAACACCATGTGTATGGATTTATACTTACAGCTATCAAAAGTGTGGTTATAATTTCCATTCCTCAACAATACAAATGTATTGTGGCAAGCAAGGGCAAATACTCAAGGTGTCTAATGTATTATATGAATTTTATTTACATAATTTACAAATGCACAAAAAAAATTATGTGTTATGATACTGCATGTGGTGACAAGCCATGTCCTAAACCTTTCTCATTCTCTAGAGACCGCTCTCATTCCCATTCTAGAACCAAACCCCTGATAGAATGTTCTAGAACTTTGTGAACAATAAACAGCCCTCTCCAAGACATTGGCTGATTCATCCCTCTTAGAGCGCTCATATTCCAAAAGTCCATTAGTCCATAAGTCCATTGCGAGTCCCAGACAAGTCACCTTTTTTTTTTTTTTGGCGTCACCAGCTTCCGGGCACATGGAATGATTTCAACCATAACTTCCAAGTAGAAGTCTTTCTGTTCAAGATTAAAGACTTAAAGCTTTTGATTCTTCATGGTCAAGAAAAAGTCAGTGTAAGTCTAGGATAAGTCTATCTGAGATCTGTGATGTACTTTGGCCTTCTCATCACTGAAACTGGTCCTTTAAGAGGCAGAGGCAGGGCCATAAGGGGAATCGGGCAAGGGGGGGGTGTAGGGTGGAGGTGGAGCATCGTCTGGGATGAAGAATTCTGGAGGTTTCATCTCCACCTGAGGGAGAAAGGGAGACATTCATACTGAGTTGTCACCACAAAGCTGCTGTACTTAAGCCTTAAAGATGTCATCATAACATCCCATCCCCCTTTTTAGTGTTTAGGAGTTAAGCCATCTAAATAAAAGAATAAAAGAATAATAATAAATAAAAATAATTATTATATTACAAATACAATATTCAAGTAGTTTGTAGGCCAATTTATAGTCATCATCCATCCATTTTGACTAATGTAAACAACAAATGATTTAATGATAGAGATTATCTAATAATTTGTAAGTAACATTGACGACTTGCTGGTTTTGCCCCTGGAAAAGGGATGTGCATGATTTGTCAATCTCAATCTCAGTCTGGATTGAGGCACCGCCTGGGTTTACCCATGCCACTGAGAAACAGTGTTTAAGAGAGAAGACACTTTTTGCTAGCTACTATACTATGAGCTACTATACCTCATTATAAGGGGGTGGTGGACTCATGCTTCTCGCTATGCTGTACCGCGGCGGCCTGTGGATGTCATCATCCGAAGGCAAGGAGTTGGGAATTGGGACGATGAAGACGGACGGGTTTTCAGCGTTGCGAATGTTCTGCTGCAGCTGCCGTTCCTCGTAGGCGCGCTGCACAGCTCGACACGAGGTGTTGCAACAGAGGATGACCACACAGAAGCAGATGAGGGGCACAAAGATCCTGGGGGAAAGAGGGGCAGAGGGAGAATGAAGGATCAGATAATTGGATATGGCATCCTGATGTCTTTGTCTGTGTGTGTGTGTGTGTGTGTGTCTGTGTATGTGTGTGCGTGCGCGTGTGTACAAGTTCAGTGAGGTGCTTTTATGTGGTTGGCTTTACATCCTTGGCTTTCAATGTGTTGGGTGGTCACACACCAGTAGTTATTAATAGGTCTATTTGTTATGTTAATAAAATCAAAACAGATCCAGGAGAGTGGGAGGTATATGTAATGTAGGCTCAGTGTGCATAAAGAATGTTTTGCCTTCCCGGGGAGCAGTGAGGGTTTAGATGTCTTGCTCAAGAGAACCTCAGCTGGGATATGGGCATGGGAGAATAATGCTCACATTGCCCACATTTTTCCTACTGGTCAGGAATTGAACTTAGGCCACAGCTACCTCATACAATATCTAATGTTCCATTTACAGTATTTTTAATAAGGATAATACAAAATGATAGGTTTACTTACTCCAATATGGTGAACGACATATCAAGAACATTAATGACACTGCAGGACACTTTGATGACACTGTAGGACAAGGCAAAATATTATGTTAGTATTATGGTAATATTTACTACAACAGGAGTCACTGACTGCAGTGAAGACTAACAACAAGAAAAGAAATACTATGATGACCTTGAATTTATCCTGGTTGGACCCAGTTGTTGCTTAATTGTTTCGAGATTCTGTGACGCACTTTGAGGCAATTCACGTGGCTGATTCCATCTGAATACCTTAGTAAGACTGAGTTGAATTGAAAAGTAATTTAGGTGTTTAAAAGTGATGTGTACCGCTACCTTTATATGGCTGATGTTTCCATGGTATGTTGTATACTCTACTAAATTTAATCATGAACATTAAGAACACAGAATGAATGCCCATGTTGTGAATGAAGGTCTCTAGCTCTGCTTTGAAGTACACATAGCCATATTAGCTTACAGAGAGAGCACAATTTAGCTGTTATTGCCACCATTTTCTTCTGATAGAAATAAAAGACTGAGAATATTGCACTAATGACAGAGTAATCAGTGAAATATTAACCACGCCACAACCACATCATCTCTGGTCACATAAAATTGTACTAAATCATAGAACAATATTGTCTCATTTGTCTGGGTGCAACACCTTTTAAATATATAGTCTTCTTCCGTTTTCAGTGCGCCAGTAACAGGTGCAACCATATTGTCCTGCGCTGTTGACCCATCGATTAATATGTTGCTGTCCTGCTGAATAGACACTGAGAGTGCCCTATAATAATCCTTCTCATGGTGGTGTCAAGATAAGCAGCTAATTGCGCAAACAGACGTAGGTTAGCCTAAGATAGTAGATGGATGGCTCTCACAGAACGTTATCCGTGTCTGGCATCGCACGTCACAGCCACACAATGGTCTGGCACCACACCTCACATTCATCACACCAGCTGGTGACTTTAGTCGCTCTTCACTAGATTTATGTCATAACAAGCAATTATCAGTTGGTCTTCAAACGAGTTGATGGTGAACAGTGCGCTACACTGAACATACTAATGCATGCATAAGATATTGAAAGAACACCATGTTAAGCTAAATTTATATAGGCTACTTGTTTGAGAGCAAAAAGGGAAATGCTCAAGCCTATATCTTCAAGTTATCCCTACTATGAATAATAAAATCAGCCTACTTGTAAAAATAAAAGGCTGCTTAACAAATCTGCCTTTGAAATGTGATGTGTGATGTGAAATGTGTTTTAACTGTGACTTATCTGCTGTTTTATGTTTGAAACAAACAAACAAAATACCAACATAGTGAATGCAAAACCCTCATCACTGTCACAAATTAAAAAAACAAAAACAAATACCACTTCTGTATTCTGAGGTAGATTCAGATGATAATTTCAAAATACTATGATTCACCCTCTACTATGCATAAAAACAACACATTCTTCCCCTCCTTGGCTGAAGGCCTGGGAGAAGAAGCAGTCAAGGCCATGGCATTTGGTATTTCCACCTTGGACCTGGGGGGATCCAGTACAGTGTCAAAAAGGTGTTTCAAAATTTGACAACGTGAATTCATGAAGTCACACAAATCCAAGGAACCTATGCCATTAATTTGTGAGACAGCAAAAATATCCATATAGGGAAAGTAAGTGGTAGTATAGTCAGAGGTGAGTTTTACCAATGTGTACCAATTTACAGTCATGAGGGGATGTTTTTCATGGTATAAAATGCCTAGAAAGTATTTTTGGGGAATAGAAATTGAAAAAATAGAAACGACCAATGTTGTTCACCCCATAGATCTAATTTGACAGTCATTCTAATGAAAAAATGTGATCTTAACATCCACTTACACAGGTTCCAAAGACTCTGACATTCACTAAGACTCTGTTAGATTTGGTTTTAGGTAAGAAAGGAATTTATGCAGAATCAACCACTTTTCTTTCAGCCATGGTCTACCTTCAGTACTTACTACCTTCAGTACTTTATTGTCCTCCCTCAGCTGACACCTCACCTATCCTTTATATTGCTCAGTACTGATTCTTTAACTCCAGACTTGAAATACAGATATCTCTAAATTTCACTATTCTCACTCACTCAGTGAGAAGATTGGTAAAGGATATTTTCAAAATTACATACCAAGCCACACACAGAATTTATATTTAGTCCTAAGTTTACTTTGAACCATTTGATGATTTTTATTGCTCCTGATTAGCATCACATGGACTCCCTTGTGAATGGCAAAGGACCTGTTGCTTCTTTCCAGGCAACCTTCTCTCTATTCCCCTGCCACCAGATATCACACAGTAGCCAACTACGTAGCTAGGTGCTCAGGTCTACACTCAGGGATTCAGAGACCATTTAAGCGAAGTTAAAACAAACAAATCGGACATCTTACCTCCAAGATGGTTTGTTGTTTTCAGAGCTGCCGATGATAGAGCACTGACAGTCTATCAGTGTATGTCTCTCTCCGTGTGTGTGCGTTGCACACAACCCGGTGTGTCTCTTATCTGACTGACAGAGGTTCACCATAGCACTATAAGAGGCCAGATTAGTTTTTTATGGCAACAGCTACAGGCTTAAAGGAGCAGCACCTGCACTCTTCCCACATGGACCTATGTGACACTCAGTCAGTGATACGACATGTTGCAGAACTGACCAATCACAGGCTTGCAGTACATATGGAGCTAACTGTAAAAGCAACAAATCCTATTCAGTGATGGACCCCCTGTTGCAAAGGTAGGCATCCTCTAGGTAAAATGAATCCTGAATCCTATTCATTGATAGACCACCTGTTGCAAAGGTAGGCATCCACTAGATAAAATGAATCCTAAATCCTATTCAGTAATAGACACCTGTTGCAAAGGTAGGCATCCTCTAGGTAAAATTAATCCTTGTGTAAAATGATAAGAGTTGATACACATTTATTTGTGCACTAGTTTCACAGATATTTCATTATTTTGGCAGTTTCAATTACCTCAAATAAACCAGTGCCTGGGGGGAAACAATGTGGGTGGATCAATAATCTCACATCTTTGAATCTGGGGTCACATATAATTTTTTCCTTCAATTATATGAGCAAATGTCAGACCAGAATGTGTCCTGGAGCAATCCAGTAAAGAATATTCTTTGAAAATTATGTTTTATGTGGAAAATAACGTAACCTGCTCACATACGGCAACTGTCTATCCTCTGCCTTCTTTCAGTTCCACAGACCACACTGGATTGACAGCAAGGGCCAGTATTTATTGGAGATACTATGACAGCCAGATATAGTCATTTAGACAACAATTTAACAGACTAATCACTTCCTTTGCACACCACAGTTTACCTTCACACAGGTAATTAAGTTCAGCCATTAGGTGCATTAATAATTAAGCAATGCTGCATCACAAAAGTGAAAACTTCAGAAGCAGGTTGGATCTTTGCATGCCCTGAGTGGCATAGTATCCACAGAAAGATCTGCTGTCAGAGTACACATCACACCACACACACACACACACACACTCAGACATCATAAATGACTACCATGGACCTTTTTGAACTCCAATTAAATGTTGGCAGCTATTCCTGTGTGTGGAAATTCATTCATTTTTCTCTGACCAACCGTATACATTAGTCCTGCACTTGGCTTTAGGATAAACAGGTGATATGTGCACACAGCTACCTTCCTGAACTTATGTGACCTTTCATTACTTGTAACATGTTGCTTAGCACCATACACCTCTTACCTCTTTAGTATCAGCCACTGTGTGCAGTTGCAATTGTTTCTTCTGTTAACCTGTTAACAGTAAATGAGACTTTTTTTACATAGAATTAAGGATTTTATTTGTTTTTTGTTCATTAAACATTAAGGTTTTTTCTTTTGCATTATATTTAATACTGGAAAACATTCCTGAAACAATTATTCCAAGTGCAAATTAAGGTGTAATTTAAGGTATTCCATGTATAATATACCTGTGAATTACTGGAATTTTACACAGATTTCATAAAACCTATTCATAATTATCATTCAAAATTAATTTCTCTTTACAAAATATATATTACTTTATTTTAGTTTCCATTACACCAAGAAAATTAGTTGGACTATTAACTCCTGTTGACTCCTGAGAGACCAGTAATGACAAAATGGTGTGTGGCAGTCTATATTCCAGGCCATGGCTCCATAAAATGATGAGTCAGAGTTACTTGTTTAAAGGAACTAAGCAGCTGCAGAGAGATTGTAAAACTGTCTTGTAGCTTGTTCTGTGAGGCAGGGGGGATTTATCGGGTTTGTGTTAAATGATCTGGAACTAACTTTGTAATTATCTACAACTCATCGCTAATATCTCATGATTTGTTCTTGGTCTCAGAACGGACCACTAATGCCCCAGGATTTGTTCCTGGTCTCAAGATGGATCCAAATTTAATGTGTATAGCACATGCAGGAAAACTTTCTCAATTATTAGTCAGCAGTCTAAATGCTGAAAAGTGAAGAGGTGTTCTGCAAGTGAAGAGGGTCATCATCCTTTCTGCATTCTGACAGCTTGTCAGTTGTGTTTGAATGTGTGCTGCAAATGTGGCATCAAACAGCAAAGTGCCCCTTTCCAATTTCTGACTTGATAAATGGTTAAAACAGTATAAAAAGTGAAGATGTGTTTAAAAAAAAAAAAAAAGTGAATTGTGTGCACACACAAAAGAAAGCTCTTGTTTCACCAGAGCACTTTCAAACACTGGATGGACAAGATAGTACTAATTCCACCTAAGGACAGCAACTTGCCTTATCCCCCTGAACTACTACTGTAATCAAAACCCACAAACTTTGGTCTAAATCCCTGTCCCAAGTGCACAAATGCACAAATGCACACGCATACATACATTACAAAATTGCTTGAATGAAACTTTCTGTCTACTCAAATTTCTCAGAAATTACTTACTGAACCTTAAAGCCTGACACCTAGTCACATTTGTTTTTTTTGCAATGACTTTATTTTATTACTACTTTTGAGTGTACCCACAGACAGAAGCTTCTGCCTTCCCATAACTGGGCTGTTTATTTGGCTGGCTCCACATAATTCCCAGGGAAGTAGCCCTGTACTCCATTCAGCACGCCCTGACACCAGCCGTCCTCATTTCTGCTTGTGACATAGATGATATCTCCCTCCTGGAACGCCAAGTCTTCAGGATTGCCTGTGTTGTAGCTGTACAGCGCCACCACTGTGTGAGTCAAGGAATAGCAGGATGATCAGCCACTGACAGATACTACCGTTAGCTATAGACACCAGGGGGCACCAGAGCGCATTGATTGTAGGCATCAGATAGAATTTCATCAGATTCCAATCCTACTGTATTTGTATCAAGGTCAGTGCAGACAAAAAGGGGATAATGCCGCAGTCATCTTATGTCTATCAATAGCACAAAGGGAGAGGCATCTGAGTTTGTTGTGTTTGTTGTGTCCACACACATAGTCACAAACACACACACATATATGAACTCACACATCCAAACACTGGCTTTTGAGAGTCTAGTCCATGCACCACAGCTATGACACAGGAGATGAAAGGTGGCCTTACCTCTCTCGAGGTAATTAGCCGGGACAGCTGTGTCATAGTCCACTGGGGGAGGAAGAGGCGGGATGTCATCAAAGCCATCAAAGCAGTCAGGAGGTGGCGGTGGTGGCGCAGAAATCTCGAGATCTACCACACAGAGAACACCTATTAGCATGTTCACCTTAGATGTGCACACAGAGAGTCTGAACACAAAAGAAGCCAGTGCATTCATCATACATGTGAATCATCTCCAAGCTATACTGCTATTCTCTCCTGTATACAATTCATACAGCCCAGTACATGCTGTCTGCACATACATTACTTGCATATGAAAAGACAGTAACTCTGACAAAAACAGACTAAATTCTAAACCTATGCTATTCATCACCCACAGATTCAGTCCATTCAGTCAGTTCTCAGCAGGGACCCTCCAACCTGATGTTAATTTATTAAACTACTGCAGAAGCCTGACAGGTCTCCATGCACCCTCCCTACTGCTCATGCCAAACTCAACCAAGCCCACACACACACACACACACACACATGCACGCTATGGTACACTTCTAACTACATTTGGCTGGTCCCCATTTAATTAGCAGACTGAATCGATTTATGCAATTACTGCGTAACAACACACATCCATCGATGCCTGTATCTTGCACTAATTATGTTATGGATTGCACCATATTATTAATGTGATCACCATCACTGCATGATACATGGATACTCAGTTCTACCTCTGCATCATTTCATTCACACCAAAAGCTGTATATTTCCTCTTAGTTGTACCACTAACATCAAACTATACACATGCAGCCAAATTACATCAACAGGAAGCTTATATTGTGTATAATGCACTAGTGACACAAACTCAATCTCTGCACAGACACTGGAGGAAAAGCTCTTTTGCCCTGCCAGCTTCCAGGCACGTAGACCACAACCTCGCAACAGCCCTGGCTGCCTCAGCTTGCCAAATGTTCACACCTGTGTCGCCTTTAGCTACAGATGCCCTGGGGCGGCCATCGGGGACTGGCAGCCAGGCCCGGCATGGCAGAGCTGGCAAGACTCACCCAGGTGCTCGAGGCGGGCAGGAAGCTTGGTCAGGGGGCTCAGCGAAGCAGGAGGCGCGAGCGGGGGAGGATACGGGGGAGGCGGAGGAATCATAACTGACAGATGCAGAAATAAGCAGACAGTAAAGCAACAGGGCACCAACAAAATATGACTAGCACTGGACAGTGAGGAATATTTACAGTGTATCGGCCTGGCAATGTTTACATGATTTCCCTTCGTTACTCACAAATCACTGCACCTTTTTTTATTCACATGTTAATTTAGGCAGTCTGCATAATTAAACATGAAACTACTAATGTAGCTATCATTCATGTCAATACATGTATTTCAGATAAGACCAAAAGCACATATATTATAAATTATATTTCCATAAGGCCTCCCATGTACATACTCCATGCCAAAACCATGGTTAGTTCTTCACTATCTGCCATTCATTATACTCGGAGACTATGTTAGTTGAAACGGTAGGGCCCTGGGTGGGCCATCGCTCTTCAAGAGAGCTGCTTACGTGATTGGACACCAGGCAGGAAGAGCGAGCGAGTGTAGAGGGAGCGTGCACTGGGGCCCATGCGCACCCTCAGCGAGAGCGAACGTGCACTGGGGGGGAAGCGACGCACGCGAGAGCGCCGCGTACGAGGAGCTAAGCCACATTGAAGAGACACAGACAGAGGGAGGAAGAGAGGGAGAGAGAGAACAAGAGAGCAAATGAGACAGAGAGAGATCTTAAAAGTTCAGAAGTCAAACTTGATGTCCAATCAGCAGAATAATAGGCAGACTGTGCATGTAAAGCTGATCTATGGTTCAGCATAAACTTAGAAGCAACTTCAGCACGCTCATGATTAATTTAAATCATTGTGATGAAGACCCTTCTTCACAATCACAGTTTCACGACTCAAAGCACTTAGCTCCACAGGATGTCAGGTGTTTACTTCCACAGTGGTGCCATCACAAGCTCCTGAACCCCACAAAGCTCTTCACATCTAAGGGATATTTATCCAGGTGTGTGTCACCTATGCAGACAGCCTGTGTGACCATTTATTTAACATCACTGGGCCCCTCCAGTGTGAAATACTGAGCCATATTAAGCCATGTAAAATATTGAGCATGCTTTTTGTTTTTTCTCCAATTAACAAATATCAGATGTGAAAACATATGGACAAAATCCACATGAGAACTTGGTAAGCGGGGTTTAAAGCAAAACTTCAGAGTGCTTCTAACCATAGCTCTGTTCTCCAAGCTCACTGAGTACTATAAGTGGAAGGAACAACAGAATTTGGTACAAGACAGACCGACTAGCGAGCCAACAGCTAACACTAACTGAATGGGGCTATAAGCTCATTTTCAGTTACACCCCCATAGCCCCATTCAGTTAGCCTAAGCTCACTTTCAGTTACACCCCCACAGCCCCATTCAGTTAGCATAAGCTGACAGTTTGCTATCTTATCTACAGTGGGTAGTCCTTGACTATCACTTTAATAAGAACAATCTCTTCTGAACTGTTGGTGAATGAGATCCAATGTTTGTTTGTTTGTTTAAGCTGAACCATGAATCAACTTAGAAAAGCACAAAAACATAACATGGCAAACCTGTAGGGAGGCAAGACATACTGACAAACTTCCAAAACACAATTTAGCAAAGAAATCAGCATCTGCATATAGCAAAAGCAAAAGTTTGGAGTCAACAAGTAGGTAGCGTGATAAGTCCCAAGAGCGGAGCCTTTTTGCGTGGTAGGAACTGGGCCCTTCTGTCTTGAGTGACAGCTGGCTACCTTCAATGTCATCCAATGGTTGGAGGGGGGGAGGAGCTGGGAGGTCAGAGCAATCACTGATTGGGGGAGGGAGGACATCATCCATGGGAATGGGAGGGGGCAAGCCATTCTCCTCTGCCACTGGTACATAGAAAAGAGGACTTTAATTTATCATGCAACAACAGTGCGGCTTCAAACAGAGATCTCCAAGCCTTTTAGCAATCATCCATACCTAAACCCTTTTTAGGTACATATAACAGACACCTCTTTAGGTTTGCTAAATGTCTGATTCTGTCCAATTTAACATCATCCTCCTGCTACATGAATAACAGCCTGTGAAATTCTTCCTGAACTGTGTGCAAACTGAAAACGTGACATGTCCTGAGCTAAAGTTCTTTATTTTGAAGACTAATTTCTGCAAATAAAAGCATCTTGGGTTTCTAGTGTCAGGCAGCATGTTTTCATATCCTTATTTGAGATGGGGAACTTCCCATTACTGTGAACCTGAGTACAAACGTCACCATAGTTCTCACCAGTGCCTGTGTTCTGGGTCTGTGTCTGGGTCTGAACGCAGGAGTTTAATTAAACAACTGCTAATGATTCAACATTAGAATGTCATGAGCAAGAATGGGAATTTGTTGTAGCAGTCCAGAGTAAAGGCAATTAAGCACAAAATTTCAGGTCATTGAGAACACTGTCATCAATGCCTACTAATGCACTGGGATCTAATTGAAACGATGGACAAAGAGCTTTGCCAGTCAATGAGCTAAGTACCCTCTGCATGACCTAATGTCATCATATAGTGTGAGTGGGCGAGCTGTACTGGTTCGTCAGTGTCTCAGCCTAGGATCATGCACATTATAGCAAATAAATGTGGCATTTGTATAAGACTTTAAAGACTTCACTGCCTATAATTTAAATCTGGAGCCAATGACAGCTTTGACAACAATGACAACTAAACAAGATGGTACATCACTGAAATGCCTTTAATGAAGAAACACTTCTTGAACAATAGCAATAGAACGGACTCAGAAAACGTGGCCCTGATAGACTGCTGACCCAATGCACTGTGGGGTTTTGGCCCACGGGTTGGACCCAGGTTGCCTGGTGGACCAGACACTGTCATGTTGTTTCACTTTGTGCAAAACGTCTGGAATCCTTTAATAGTTATATATATATATATATATATATATATATATATATATATATATATCTGGTACATGCTCCCATAATGCCACCATGGGGGAAAGCAGAGGTTTATTTTGGATGCAGGTCAATCAGGTGCCATACGCTGAACACCAGTTTAGATGGAGCTTTACTCATTTCAGAGGGTAATTCTTTCAGCTGTTTATGTTGTTAAAATTGTCCAATGTGCACTGTCAACTTGGCACACCCTCCAAATGCAATATTGAGGAAAATTTCGGTTAATGGCTGTTAGATTCGTTAGCTTTCTCCATTTATCACCAGTGTAAATGTAGCTAATTTTAGCTTGCTAAACAGAGCTCAACAGTCTGGTCGCTGAAAAAAGTACAATAATGAGCCCACTCATGACATTTCTGTCAGTGTTGCTGGAATTAACAGATAATGGAAACTGATATTAGTCTAAATAAACAAGCAAGGTCATCAGACAAATCATCTCACATGTGTTTTATTCAGTTTTACCTAGTGATCTATTATTATCCACTCACTTGCATGATAAATCGACCACTACTTATCTTCGATTTCCCCCACGCTGACCCCATGCTCGCATTTTGGGGGTGTTAACCAGACCTGTAGTCTGTAGGCGAATTCAAGCTCACACAGCACTGCGCAGGGGCACTGATATCTAGAATACCTGGATAGAGCATCACCATCATAACACTGAAGTGTATTCTTTCTCATAATCAAGGACCGGAACTATCTGTTTTAGAAAATGAGATTTTACCTTCACTGTAAAGTTCTTTAGATGATCTAATAAAGTGCTTTGCAAATCTGTTTGCTGTTGTTCTGTTCTGTGTTGTGGTAGAGTTGTGTTGTGTGTTCAGTGTGCTGTTGTGCTTGTTGTTGTTGAGTTGTTGTGTGGAGGTTGCCACCAGTGTATGCCTACCTGTCTCCAGAGGTGGGGCAGGTGGGGGAGGGGGCAGTGATGCCTCCAAAGGAGGTGGTGGAGGAGGAGGAGGAGGAGGAGGAGGAGCTGGAGGAGCAACGTCTGTGGAGTCAGTAGTGAGCAGTGGAGGGGGAGGCAGAATGGAGTCCATGTCCTGGGGAGTGCTAGGGGTGTCCTCATCAATCGGGGGAGGCAGTGGGGGAGGCTCATCTTCCAGTAGCGTACTGATAATGTCAGCGTCTGCCGGCCAGCTGGGTGCAACAGGTGGGGCAACGGCCTTGCCGAAGCTAGATCTGTAGATGGACACCGACAGGTAAGTTTGCGAAAACCTAGCCTTTAAACAAACTGTTTTCCTGGCTGATTAAGATTTATTGCAATGACTTTCAAGGGAAAAAAATCAATACAGCAGGTGGCATCTGTAGTCAGTCAAATGACCCACAATGGCTGAAACTCAATGTACCCCTAGGACCAAGACCTGAACCCTCAAAAACTAGTATGATGCAGCCAACTGTGATGTGAAGTCTTTGAGTGTTCAAGGTTAAGGGCTCATGGGGGACATTGGAGCCAATCTAATGGGCAACAGCCTTTTGTGTGCAATTTCTCTGGTTGACCAGTCCCTACATACAACCAAATATATATATATATATAACTGTATTTCCAGGCCATGTCATTCCAGCGTTTATGTGATAAAACACGCAAGTGTAAGTCTTACCCAGTGGAGCGGTCACTGAGAGAAGTGAGTGATGTGCCATGAGACATAGTCGGGGCAACTGGGCACTGAACAGGCTCAGGCGGACGGCTATTTCTCCTGTTTCGGCATTTACACACACACACGCACGCACGCACACACACACACACACACACACACACACACAAATACACACACGCACAAACACACAAATACACATACACACACACAAAAACCCACAAATACACATACATTACAATAGGCTCTTTGTCTTGTATTTATATGCTCACTCTCTTTCTCTTCCTCTCTCTATCTCTCTCTCAGCCCCTCCCCCTCACACACACATACAGACACACATACACACAACACAAACTTGCAGATAGATACACATGTCCCAACACCTCAACTCTGGTTGAGGTGCCCAGAAAGTTCAGTTTACAAATGAGACAAATTTACCAACAATACACTCTCAACATCAATTATGAACACATATTTGAGCATATCAAATTGTTGCATGCTGAGTGCATTATAAAACATGGGATAGGGCAACGTCACTGAGGCCTTTCTCTTGGTATGGAAAACTCTTGGCTTGTGACAAGCGCTAAAGACAAAGGAAGTCAGCAATAGTGGTGAGGTAAAGTGAACTTCCTGTCTGGGTGAGATACCTTCAGTAAAGGCGAGAAAAAAAAACAGGAAATGCAACCTCACTGCCTGCTACAGTTTAAAACAATCACCCAATCACTCCCCTTGTGGCTCTTTGTGGACTTCACATGAGGAAGTGATGTCAGTAGATATGGTGCTATAAACTATGGCTGACAAAAGATAAGTGCTGCATGTGTTTAACCAGAAGTTCAAAGATTCAGCAATAACTAAACATGCTGTTACACAAATAATTTTTGAGCTAATAGTGAGCTAACAAACGTGCAGTCCATAAATGGCAAAGATGGTAATGACATGTAGTCAACATCAGTTTCTGACTGTTCGGCATCATTTTGTTGAATTGGCAGTGAAATAAAGCATAGTGTCCCTCCCCCAGTGTTGGTGTAAGAAAAGAGCACATACCCAAGTGTGCCACCAGGCTTGCGTGTCATGGTGGCTGTTCTGGCCACTTGCTTTCCTGAGTCCTGTGAGAGAAAGAAAAGCACACAAGAGCTTCATGGCTCTATGCTGTTGATAAGAAGCAGACTAGGGATGTCACAATACTAAAAATGTAGTAGGACATTAATGCATAGTAGGACATTAATACTGTTATCAGTAACATTTCCACAGTTCTCAATACCAAAGCTGATACCTCAGAATGAATGAATGAATGAATAGATCAATAAGACCACAGCTGATTCCACATAGACTACAGCATTTCATTAAAGAGTGCCATGGAGCCTTAAAATACAGCTATTAACATGAGCAAACAAGAACTTGTTCATGGTGGCATATTCTGTCATTCCAAGACATGGATATAATAGTTCTTATAGAAAATTAGACTACAGTTCACTGAACATGAAAGCAAGGCAAAGAGCAGTACCTAAGAATTTGATGCTTCATGGTATCTGTCCTACTGGTTCTCATGACATCCCTAAAGCCAAATCTGGACTGCACTTGGCCCCGATCTCATGTAGTCAGGGTGATAAATTAACTTTTCAAAATGTGAACCTCTACCAGCCTTTGATTAAAATTCACTTCAAAATGTTTTTTATGTATGTTATTAATGACCTGTGGCTCTTTCCAATCAGTGATGTGACTATAGGTTTGTGGCAATGTACACAGTCACAGTAAGCTGACAGTGAAGATATCAAATGGTCCATTCATTAGCTTCAGTGGGAATAAGAAAAGAATGACAAGGAAAAAATAACACTTGTGATAGGATGTTTTTGTCAGGCAGTTTGTGTGCTTTATTTTGCATGCATGCTTGTAGGGATTCTAGTTTGTCTTGTTTTGCATGTGTTTGTGTGTAAAAGGGAGAGATTTTGTGTGTGTGTGTGTGTATATGAGAGAGAGAGTGAGAGAGAGACAGAGAGAGAAAGAGTGTGTGTGTGAGTGTGAGTGCACTGGTGTGGGGACCAGGACTTGTAAGGGCATCAATGAAGCGGCTTAGCCCCGGCAGCACTAATTAGTGCCTCTCGCTGTTTTTTCCCACGCTGTGGCAGACTGTCAGCTCATTGTGCTGCTGTGGGCTTGTGTGTGTGTGTGTGTGTGTGTGTGTGTGTGTGTTTGATTGCTAATTGAGGTCAGCATCTCTTCAGTTGGATGCGGTAGTCAGAGAGACTATTAAAATAGTTTCTGCTGAAGTTGCATAAACAAAATATCAAGAGACCTATTTTGCATGAATCTGTTTAAAAAAATACAAAATTAAGACAAAAACTAAAACAGACAAAATTATTAGTCTCCCTAATTTAACCCACATCATGACTAAATAAAGCACAACTAAGCCAAGCAATCAATTTGTTTGGAGTACACATTTGAGTAAAATGTGTACACAGTTATCATATAGTATTTATTGCAGCAGGCAAAAATAAATTAATCACATACTTTATGTTTGGGTTGAAAATACCGGCAGCATTTTTTTTTTCACAATAAGGTTATTACACCTACGCATAGCCTATTACCTTCTATAAATGTTTTATAAGCCATCTCTTACATTTCATGTCATGCTGTATAGTGGAAATGAGGCAATAGACAGGAGGATCTCTCACCTTCATGCCATGGCCAATAGAATCGAGACTGGCATAAGAGATGGGTGTACGGGTGTACTTGGTTTTGGGCTCTTTGCCAGTTGCCGGGGGGATGACCTTGTGGCTGCGAGGCACCCTCTTTGCCGTCGTGAAAACGCCAATCTCCCTGCGAGCCACTTTCTCTCTGTGCATGTCCACTGTCTGCGAGAGGAGAGACAAAGCAGATATTTTAATCAAGTTATTCAGGGATGTATTAATGTGCTCTCCTTTACATCACAAGTCTGAAAAATATGTGGACGGTATACAAATCTGGGTCACTTCTACAGTATGTGAGAAAATCTAATCTTTCATCTATTCCACATGCAAAAACACTCTTTAAGATAAATAAACAATTTAATTGATAATGATTACTTCATTGACATTATTGGTGCTTACGTTTAGACTTCTAGGAATAACTAACGTTGCGTTTGACTTAGGCTGAGTTTGAAACACACAGGGTAAACCTTCACTCAGTTTGCAGTCAGACAGCAAGTAACCAAGGCCACACCATATCCAGATCACTCATTTCCTGAAAACGCCAACCTTTGCACAGTATACAGGCGGCGCAAATGGAGGGACCTCTTTTTTATTTCCGTGCCCCTTTTGTAGTCCACCCCTTCTTGGGTGCAACACCAGACAATGGCAAACATCAATCACGGAGAGTGCTTCAGCCCCCTCAGTGAAGAACAGTGAGCATCATTCATTAGAGCGCCTCCAAGCCAAGCGAGCGAGCCCTCCGGGACTCCCCCCGTCCCCAGAACGTGCCTCAGGTGACCTGGTTGGTGAAGCTAGGCATGGAGAAAGCACTGGAATGCCCACCATCCCTGCCAGGGCTTTGGGGCCGGACGGTGGGAGGGGAGAGGGAGAGGGAGATGGAGAGGGAGGGGGGAGGTGGCTATAGGCTATTCTCCCCAACTGTGGGCATAGGCATCAAGGCCTAGGCTTGGAAGTAGACCCAGAGACCCAGGGGAAGGGAGGGGCTTTGGGGGCCAGAGCAGAGGGAGGGGTGGTGGAGAGACTGAGGGTGGCATGCAACTGGGGACGGCTGAGAGAGGTGGCTATAATGGCTTTTCCCACAGCCCCCTCTGAATTAAGTGGGCAAACAAGGACATTCTGTGGGTGTAATCACACTAGGAAAAATAAACTCAGGGAAACAAACTGCCTATTTGCTTATGAATTCTGTCGGCAGAAACACTCATGGTTGGCTGCTTTGTGCACTCGAAGTATGTTTCTCAAGTTTAAAAAAACAAACAAACAAACACAAGAATAAGGCGGCAGGCACGGCCTCATGGGAAATGGATGTTGAACACTTACAAACTTTTCTAATAACTTTTTACTCTTTAAAAGCAGTCACTAACATAGATTATAAAATATTGAATGCCATATTCAATGCATATTTAGGAGCAATGCATACATTAAATACCATTAAATATTTTCTGTTGTAGATAGATAAAATGGCAGCAGTGATGTTAAACTTAGAGGATGGTTTGAAAAGTATTCCTTCACGTCCCTGCTCCATGCCTTTTATTACATTTATCTGATCCTACTCCTGTAACACACATTACATGAATAACATACACGTTCTTCCAGTTCCCAGATCCCAGTTTCTTCCAGCAAAACTGGGATCATTTTGTACCAGACAGGGCAGGATATTTGAATTTCATTCAATGGAGATTTTAACAGGTTCAATATCTTTTGTGTCTATGAAATGTATTTACATTTCCTTTGGCCCTTAGGAGAGCTTCTCTTAAATGAGATCAGAACAGACACACAAGCCCTGCTATTACCTGTCCAATGAGATTGACAGAGGATTCGATCTGGCCAAGCTGAGCAGTCTGAGCATCCAGGAGCTTCAGGACACTACTGGCCATGTTGCTGATCTGGTACGCCACACTGGCCAGAGACTGGGTCGTGAAGGCCTTGGTCTCTTCCAGAGCCTTCTGGGATTCATCTCCTGCCTATGGGGAACGAGAGTCATCTCTGTGATCTACTGAATTTCACTTCATATACCAATACACATTTGCACTTTGACATGGAGCAGGGATAAAGTTCACAGCTGTTTCACATCTTGTTTTGCGTTCATACGTGCAACTATTAATCCTTCCTCTTTTTTGCATTTTGCACTTCTCTTGAGAAACCTTCCCATGGACATGCAGACAGAACGAACATGCACATTACTTAATTATCTCAGACAAAACAGAGCAAAATTTTCATACCCACCATCACTGATGGATTTAACTCTCTTTAGGCCTACTTCATTTGCTGTTGAGCAAAGGTGCTTGTCTAAGAGGAAGCCCGGTTTGAATTCCTCTTCTTTTAATGGTATGGCTGTGCTCAAATTACGTTCCTGAAAACAATTTTTCTTTCAATTCTGGGTTATCTGGGTTAATTTTTACTAACCAGATAGTCTTGAGATAGAGACCAGATAGCGCATGGCTCTGCATGTCACCTACTACTACCTAATTCACCTCACTCTACCAGGTCTTAGTCTACTTTGACCCATATTTTGTGCCTTCAGTAACTTTTAGAAGAGAATTTGACATTTGACATATAAGGGCTTAAGACAGACAAAGTGATATTTCCATTGCCGTGATGGCATAGTCCAAGCCTTTCACAAACCAACAGTTTTGAAGTTCAAAGGCGTTCTCACCTCGAGATAGTTTTTCTCACAGTAGTCCGCCACATTGTACAAGTTCGTGTAGTTATCCAAAAGAGTCTGCCGCGCCGACGGCGCTTCTTGGAGTATTTTAACAACTTCTTCGGTGTAGTTTTGATCCTTCATCACAATCGCCTTGAATTCCCGCAGAATTCAATCCTTGTCTAAGTGCGTGACATGAAAGATGCTTTCAGCTCGAAGAGGCACTGAGCCGATCAGCCTTTGACGTTGTCTCAATGAGGAAAGAGAACTTGACAGTCAGAGCGAGGAAGATTTGGTGACGGCGCGCAGCAAGCTGCAGACCGCAAAGTTGTTTTTTTCCACACTAGTTCTCGCTTAGGGCTAATATACAAACAGTCTGACCTAAAAGTAATTTAAATAAACGCGTAGGTTACTGTGATATATCCCTTGCAATAAGCTCGTGAAAAATGAGTGGCCAATCTCGAATCACTGGAGGGGCACATAGTTGTAAGTTTGTTTTATAATATACAATAGGCCTATATATCGCAATATGGATTTAAAGGAGTCTGAGAGAATTTATAATCAAATGAGGCCAATTGAGCATGATAACAACATATCCGGCGTGGGCTTATGCGGCCTCTCATCTCCACCTGTTGGCATGTAGCAGTTACTGAAAGTCATACTGAAAGTTTTTTATTTTTTTTAATGTTGATGTTATCCAGAAGATATTTCTCATTCTTTTCATTTCTTTCCTCATCGATTTTCTCTCTCTCTTTTTAAATGATCATCTAATGAATTAGGTAAAAATATGTTTGGTGATGCTTGCAACAAACAAAAACAGGCTAAGTAGGCTATATGTTTTTATTTTCATTTATTTAAACATTATTCATACATATGTTTCAAATAAACTTTAAAAGAACATCATCAAGAGAGAAGACAATGGTTTATAATTTACCCCACCCACTATAATCCCATCCTCTTAGCTTTCATCGTCCTCCAGAAAAATTGTCCAAAGACTAAGATGAGAAACATGGCTGTGAGCACCGTGTAGCATAAGGCGAGGATCTTGAGAGCGTGCAGGGACTCTGGGTCTGACAAGAGACGCTGTCGACCCAGGCGCAGGTACACCCCGAGTCTTATCTCGGCGGCATACTTGCCCTGCAGCCAGCAGAACCAGGGGCCCTTATCCTCCAGAGTTACAGGCTTAAAGTGCAGGTGGTGGCCCGTGTCAATGAAGATACGAGCACTCTGGTTCAGGCCTTCCATGTACTGAGAGCGATAGAGGGGCACAGAGCCTCTGTCCCAGGCCACGGCATGCTCTGGCCTGGCCCCTGGACAGGATAGTATGAGATGGGTGTCAGCTGGGTGGTTGTGATAGTAGATGGGTACAGGGGTTGATGACTCTTGCACAGTGTAGCCGAGGAACTCCAGCAGTGTCTGGTGCTCAAGAGAGCAGGGTTGCTTTGATGAGCAGGGAACATGGCAGTTTTTCACCCCCAGCTCAGCTCCGTATTTGTCTCCTTCCAGGCCCAGAGCTTTGGGCACTGCTGAGGAGCCGCAAGATGTGACCTTGTCTCCTTTGTGGCGGTAGCGTAACTCCAGGTAGTCACTTTGGATATAGCAGAGGCCTACGCGTGTCTGCTCCCCAGGAACACCACATCGGTCGCACATTGACCAAGACCAGAAACTTGTGAAGACCTGGAAGAGTATACTGTCCCCAGATTTGAGTGTTGCCACCCTTTGCTTCTTGCTCCATGGAAAGGAGACCTTCCTCACCTCCTGGATATCCACATCATAGCCATAGAAGTAGTCTCCAGAAGCTGTGCCACAGAGGTAGTGGCCTGAGTCGGCTTCCTGCGCCCTAAAGATGAGCAAACTGAAAAGTCGGATGGAGAACCGGCTTCGCAGTTCTGAACCCCGTCCTACACGGGACGAGTCCACCATAGATGTGCCCTGGAAATCTGTCAGCGCACGGATGTCAGTGGAGCCCAGTTCTTTCTGATAGAACCACACCACGCTGTGAGCTTCTTCTGGTTTGCAATGGCAGGGCAACTCAATGGTCATGTCAGACAAGTAGGCAGCATTGTCAAAGACTAGGAATGCAGGACAGGGCCGGCTGGCAAAGATGTCCTCTTTATCCTCAGGGGCTTCATAGGCAAACAGTGTAGACAGTGCACAGAGGGTCACAAGAAGCTGTGAGAGGAGGGTCATTGAGGCTCCTGCAAATAATCAAAGACTAAACTAACAAGAGAACTCTAGAATGCTCAAACATCCACTCAAAGGTTGTCATGGTGATACTGAGCAGAACTCATCTCTGCATGGTTACTATGTAGGCTCACTGATCTCAAAAGAACAAGTCTTGTTTCTTTTGCTAGTTTATTTATGAAAAACCCTGGGTCAAGAAACAGTCTAAACCCATGCTGAAACACTGACTCATTTCAGTTCATGAGAAAGTAGCTAAGAACACAAGAAAAATCCAATATACATGACTAACATGAAAAAAAATCTCTCTCTCTATAATGGTAAATATTATTACCATTCCAGTCTATGTAAATCCTGCTATGAGTACTTTGTCTCTTGTTCCTATCTTGTCAATGGTTCACCAACACACCATAGATGTGCATTAAATCTTTCAGTCTTTCACTAGGACTGTTATTTCCTACTGCCTTTACTTTCTGATCTCCACACCTGCCAGAATCACAGACTTCTGTTGCATCGCTGTCATCCCTGACTGTGGTAGTGTCACAGGATGTCTTTTCATCACTCTGAGGCACATCAGTCTGTGCTTTGCCATCCACTGCCTTCTGAATCTTACAAAACAGCTCCTCACAGGCCACCTTCTCTCCCCTACTCAGTAGACACACGTTGAGGCTGAAACGTGGGGTCCTCGACAGGCCGTCCAGCACCCCCACCACCTCTTCCCAGTCTGCAGGCTGGAAGTCCTGTGATAGGGCAAGCAGCAGCTCCCCCAGGAGGCCAAAACCCACCTCGGCACTGAAGATGTCCCTCAAGGCCTCCCCTCCCAGGCAGACAAGCAGGCCATACTTCTTGCCTTCACTGTTGCCCAGCCTCCGCCATTCCCGGCTGAACTCTGATGCCGTCCTGGGTTGAAAGTCAGGCAGCTGGGGCTGCAGAGCAACAGAGGACTGTACTTAGCTTGTGTATCAGCTGGATCATTTCTGTCACTGTGAATCTGTCAAACAGCAAATCTCTGCTAGCACTTCCTTTTAATGAGACTATTAATGTCTGCAGACCAGACTGAACCTAATCAGAAACGCTTACAAATGCAGATTGGACTTTAACAAGTATTTAATAAATGACTGAGGAGCATCATGATCGCTTCAGACCAACCTGCATCCCTTCAGAAGTCTGCGGCTCCTGACAGCTCTTAGTGGACGCAACCGCGTTCCAGGGCTGCTTACGTGGAGCACCGGCCCGATCTTTCCTGTCTAACGGTTTCAGGTGAGATGCTAAAACAATATCTCTGAAAACAGTAAAGCACAGTTTTTACAGTTAAAATCCAATTTATCCGATTTATGACAGGCACAATTCACAGATATCATGAGCAAACTTCTCAATTCATTGGAAGATCAGCAGTGTTCATTAGCAAAAATGCATGCACTGTACGTCCTGTCACAATTTAAACAATACATTATAATAAACAGTAGTCTCATTTGGAATAAACAAATTCATTCAGTCTTCATGTTATTTTAAATAGCATACCTAAATTCCTCATAGGTGGCAACTTTTTGATGCAGGGCGCGGAACTTGGCATCATTTTCGCGGCGATATTTCTTGTCAGCTTCAACTGCAGACTCCAACTCTTTCTCTAGGGCCGAGAAATTGATCACGAATTCTGACTCCTCCATTTCTTTAGAGAGCGGCTGGGGGGCAGCTCAACAAAAATCGTTACAATATCTGTTTTGATGCAAGTAGGTCACGGTTATTGAAATACAATTATCATGAGACCCACTTCAATGCAGAAACAAATTTCTTTCCAGCGTTCACTGACGCCAATTAACCCCTACTTCCGTTGACATATTCATATCCATGGTAACCCACCACCACGTGACCACAAGGGATGCCAGGTCCAATAACGACTGGACTTAGTTTTTTTTTTTCAATCGCTAAGCTTGTCAAATCTGTAGACACATTTTTAGTTCTTAATATTGAGTTTACACATCATCCGTCTTTTATGGCCAAACTATTACACTTCTTATTTTAATACAATATGCAGCCAATGACTGTATTTAGTTGTCAGAATTATGGATTTTCTTTTACTTATTTACAGATGTTTACACTACAATGCAAAACCCTTAGCTCTGCTGCAGCACAATGGCTTTGGATGAAAACGTTTGAATGAGCAGATCATTGAAACGTTCAGAAAGTGACTGACAAACCATTGTGGATTTTTAATTCAAATGGAGGCACTGGCAGAAGGAGGTTGTGTTAACTGTACCTGTATAAAGACTACTTTTACTAAATGCACACATTCTATTTTCAAGCAAATAAAACTGGTGGTTAGTCAAAGGAGACTGAATTTTTGAAAAGTTGTGGATTTTACTGGCCTACTAGCCTGTCTGCAGTACTGCGTGCATGTTCAAATAGGCATACACATTTTAAAAACATATTTTTGTAATGAAACAAAATTGAGTTTGTTCATATATTTAATTCTTTCCCCAAACTATTTCCCACAGGTGGAAAATCCCAGAATACGTGTGTGTGTTCGAAAGCGGCCACTAAGAAAGAAAGGTGTGTGCTAAATGGGGAGGGGGTGGAGTCACGACATTTTGCAACACCTTCAACTATCAAATTCTGAAAGCTGGGGTGCTAGGATTCCACATTCATCATCCAAAAAAAACATCTGCAAGTGTCAGAATTTCTTGATTTTGAGTCACGTTGTCTGCATTTTTGTACGTTTTTGCATGGAGACTTGGTAAATGTGTTTCTGTAAAGAAACGTTTTGGCTAATTGTGTGATGCAAGTACGCTGCCATGCTAGGGTTTAGAAAAAGTATATTCATTATAGGTGAATGCTCATTTGTAATTGTACAAACATTAACCTGATACTTTATAACTACACAGCCTGTATTAAAAAAAAGCATTTTTTTTCCCAGGGAGGACATGTTTATTGTACACAGTATAACAGGTAAGAAATGGAGAAGAAAAATAAACAAACAAGACAAACTTAGGAAGAAAGGAACAGAATAATAAATTCACAACTGTACTTAAGTGTTTGCTGGTAATATATTGTAACTAGATTTGAAAATTACAACCTATACCGCCACCAATATTTGTTTGGATATTCTGGTAGACAAAAGCACAGTGTCAGACAAGGCAAATACCATTGTTTATACATATGTAGTGCGAAATTAATATACTTGTCATGTACAAAATATTGAGCTTAAAGAGCCCATAAAATGTGCAAATCTTGGAACATATGATCAATAAGAACATCTCAAAAATTGGTGTCTGTGGGAGGGTGGGGCATGATAAAACATTAATAGGGAATTTGTTAGGGGGCCGTTTTAAAAACAAATCTCTTAACATTTACATTGTTAAATGGAGATCAGGTTGAGAAAGAGGTCAGGTCTTCTTCTGCCTTAACAGCCTCTTCTAAAGCCTTGGCAGCACCTGTTGAAAAGGTAGTACTCAAACGTAAGGCTAATTAACATAAGGGAGAATCAGATTCAATAAATGACCAAAAGATGTAACAAAAATACAAACCTAATGACCTCTGGAAGAAGTCTATGATTTCAGGAAGACTAGCCACAAATTCAAATGTTGGCGACACCATGGATGCATAGAAATCCCTGCCAGCCTGCAGTGGTGAAAATGTAAGGGCACAACAAAATCTAACAGCTTTGATACTTAAAAATTATCACAGAAGCAGGACTTAAGTCTAGCCACTTCCATGTCACTTCAATATTTCAGTGACAAAATGAATCACACATACCAAGATCTCCTCTCGTAACTTCTCCTCCATCTCCGCCACTTGGGATATGGCATCATACAACGGTACAATGGAGTCCTTCAATGAAATCACACACAAACCAGTTTTTGCACAATGCTAATGGACACTTGATAATCAACTATTATATCGGATACATCAACAATTATGAACTCACATCTGAGGAGCTGCAGCTGGCTGACAGTTCTCCCCTGTTGGCCGTGTCCTGCACAGCTTTAGACGCCCCATTTAGCTCCTTCACTCTGTCCAACAAACCACTCATGCTTTACATTCCCATTACGCTACCATTTTTCTAAATTCATCATCCAGTGTATCAACCTCAAGATACGGTGTGTAATGAAATGATTCATCCCGTTTTCCCATCCGTCTTAATGAACTACAGTAAACAAGCAGTCAGATCAAGTTGTGACCTTAATGCAACTGTTTACCTGTTAGCATAGCGAAGCGTGTTGAGGGTGTATTCACAAGAGCCCATTCCAGGCGAGATCATTGCAATCTAAAACACAATGATATTGACAATGTAAGCATAAATAGGCTGAGAAACAGACAATTTCACTGCATTTTTTACACTCTGTAATAACATGCATGTGACTGTAAACTTTCCTTGTATAACATATAACCAGAATACCAGACCTGAAGATCAGGACTGAAACGTACATCAACATAACAAAAACAATGCAATGGAAGCACAACGTAAGACCAGTGTACTGCACAATATTGAACCAAATTACCAGAAAGATTTAAAGTACAAGTTCGTTTCTTACATTTAAAGCCTTTTTCTGATCGTTTATGACGCAATCTTAACCATTTTGTTTCATCATAAAAGATCAGAAAGCAAGGCTTTAAGTGTAAAAAAACAAACGTGTCCTTTGAGCAAGCTGATGGTTTCTTAGTCAGCATCTTACCATACATGTCCTGGAGTTTTCTCCAATGAAGGAGTCCCGAAGAACTTGAGTTAGCTTACTCATCCTGAACGGGATGTGGTCACTGTTGTGTCCCAGGGACCGAATACATTCCTGTAAAGTTATGAGAGGGTGTTTCACTGGCCTGAGACAACTTAAGGACACATTAGATGTGTCGAAATTTCTTGCAAATTACACAATGGTATCTTCAACTTCAAAATCAAGTCACCACCATCACGAGTCTTATAATCCTAGTGTGCATTCTTACTCATACTAATTATTTGAGCACAGGTGGTATTTCCCTTATCTAACAGTATAGGCTATAGACACACTATCAACATTTCAATTCCACACACACCAACGACAGCATTGGGAAAGCATTTATGCATTCAGTTGATTTGTGACTAATGAAACTAACTGGACCGCTGAAGCCAAGACACAGAACTGCTTACATCAAATGGATTATATGTAGTGGGTGTACTGTCTGCTGTTCTCTTTGGATACCACATTACTCAAAACATCCATCAGTGTCCCGGCAGTCAAGCACAGCAAAGACTGCAGTGTGGTCTGCCTGTTTGATATGCACAGACTGAGTCATACGAAGTAGTGAGCTCAAATCTGTCAGATACGTGCTTATACTAGCACTAATGGGGCAGAATAACTGACTGAAGGCCAAACAGGGCAAAAAGATTTGACAGTCAATTTTATGGAAAGCAAGTATTCATGCAACGCAATCTGAGGTCATTGTTCAAAGAAGTGAGGGAAAAGCCTTGACTTGCACTTGCTTTTTAATATGACTGTCTGGCAATTACCAACCCATAAGTCCTGTTAGAGGTCATAGGTCGGTAATTTAATACATAAATCATATTGGCGAATCGACAGTTAACACCAACTAAATGTGGCAAGGGAAAACGAAATTGAAAAGGAGTTCCCTGTTTCATGGAGGTTCAAGTTGTACTTTGTATTCATTTAGCTGTTGAGGCATTCAAATGACTATCAGTGTACCAACTGGACAGCACTGCAAATTTACAGACTTTGATGGTAGTTGGAACCCAAGTCTGAGACGACACAGCTGCATACACAGACACACACTGATAAAATGGGGTGCGATCTTACCTTCAGGGCTAGAAGGCTGCGGTTAATTTCAGCAGTCTCAGCGAGGGTCTGCCGATCATTGCTGCGGACATCAATTCCCCGCTCGTTTCCAGCCAGATCGACCAGGGAAAACTTGCCGTGCAGCTGCAGGCGACGACGCAGGACGATTTGCAGGACTGCGTGGGAGCGTGAGGAGTTGGCATTGGCGAACGTCTGGCCTGACGTCCTGCACACACACGAGAATGCCACATATGAAACATTTTGCATTTACTGACCTGCTGCATATCAATGACATCCAAGGCGTTTTCCTAAAGATCAACTCCAAGGATGTACCAGAGGAAACACTGGATGATATACTACATTAAGAGAAATGCTTTTGAAAATCCAAATATGTTTATTTAAAAAAATAAAAACATCTCATCCAAAATAATTGGACGACAGTTGGATGGAAACCCAACTACCGACAGAGCCCTTACTGACCGGCACGCGCTGCCCTTCTCGATCATCTTGATGACGTCATCCACGCAGGTGACGCTCATCTCCTGCAGGCCCACCACCTGCACCTGCTGCCGCTCATCCTCCAGCACACGCAACTGGGCCTTCTTATTCAAGAGGTCAAACACCTACGCATGCATGCACATACACACACACGACAACAATGAAGAGACAAATATTACACGGTCAAAACATGGTCAGCAATTCCACACTTTTGCTTAAAATACTGTCCTGTATTTTACATTAACCCATGAGATGACATGCAAATAACAACCATAAAAACACAAGCAGAACCTACCTTGCCATTGTAGATTTCAAAAAAGGAAACAAAAGGATCTATATCTGGATGCTGCTTCAAGAGAGTGAAGACATCTTGTGCTGTGAGACAAGAGAGTTCAACTTGAACTTAAATTCATGAAATAAGATCAGATGCGCCAATGCAAGATGCATGTGCCAACTCCTTTACCTGCGAAAGCATAAATCCCCTTTGAGCTGTTCTGGCTCTTTCCGGAGAAATCCCCTCCCATCGTCTAAAGTAGGAAGCAAAAGATTAATACTTGATCATTAAAAAAAAAAAACAACACACTACAATGTTTCACAAGTGACTGCAACTGTTGAAATAAAAATGGCCGACTTACATGAGTCTTCCCACTGCCAGTTTGGCCGTAAGCAAAGCAAGTTGCCATGGCACCTTCAAAGATGCTATACACCAGAGGTTTGGCTGTATGTCTAGTAATGGGAAACACAAAGACAGAGAGGGGAAAAAAAATTGTATACACAGGACAAGACGTGTCACCAACTGCGCGATTTAGCCCTCCACCTGCCTGGATTCAAACAAGAAAACCTACAGCACCTGAGCTTGGGAGGCAATTGTGTTGACCAAAACCCATGGGACCAAGTCACCAGTGTGTCTCTTGATGCGTCAGGACAGGACAGACGTTTATGTACACACTTCACAGCTACAGTGTCAGCTGGCTACCATTAGATAGCACACAATCATAAAAGTTAACCATCACGAAAGCCAATAGTCAGCAGGGTTACCTATAAACAGTTTCGTTGTTGACCTCTTCATCAAAGGAGTAGTCAAAATGGAAGACCTGGTTCTCCAAATACTTAGTGAGGTCCACCTTCTGCTTGGGCTCGTGAAATAACAGCTTTCCATTTCCAGGGATAGTCACAACATCAACTTCCTTTCTCCCACGTTCTGAAAAAAACAAAACAAAACAAAAATAAATAAATAAATAACATAAATCTCATTCCACAAGAAACTTAATTTAAGGATTAGCAAAATCCCTGCTCCCAACCATTCTTCAAAAGATGAGAATGTCGTGACCTCCACCCCCTCCCCATTTAGCACACACCTTTCTTACTTAGTGGCCGCTTTCGAACACACACACATATTCTGGGATTTTCCCCCTGTGGGAAATAGTTTGGGGAAAGAATTAAATAAATGAACAAACTCAATTTTGTTTCATTACAAAAATATATATATATGTTTTTAAGCACACATACACGACCAGAATGCGACAAGGGAACTTTTTCTACAGTCTCTCTGTATTCTTCAATCATCTGATGAAATGGTTTGTTTGCTCGACTCGTTTCTGCTGGCTAAAAGAGGGGAAGGGAAAAAAAAAAAAAAAAAAATACACACGCACATTAAATGACTAAACTTTCATGCATATTAAAGCACATCTGCCATGAATGAACAATGTCTTTACATTGTTCATCATTAAAAGAATGGCATACAAGTCCATCACAGAGGCCCTTTAAGGTGAAATTAATGCTTGCATTACTTGCCTTGACCTTCTTGCTTTGGGTATCTGAGGATTTTGGCATGATTGACAGCCGTTTGCTTCCAACAGCATGACCATTCTGCGACACTGACATTCGACGCGCTGAAAGAGACAGCCGAACAAAGGCTTGGACTGTTAGCAGTGGTCTCTGCCACACCCTAGAAATGAGTAAAAAGAAATGCACAGGACAGGAGATAATCCAGTGCAATCACTTTGGAATTCCGAATAAGAACCATCGGTTTTGCCTCACCTGCTGTGCTCGAAGTAGCACACCTGGATTCCTCACTTTCACACACAGCCTCGACCACTGGAAGCTGGGCTGTGTGTTTTGGCTTTGTCCTCTTGGGGTAGGTTGGCAGCGCTGGAGGTGACAGTTGGTAAATAAATACAGAATACACAACTCCAGATAGGGCTTTTTTTATGGGCTAAAGGTCATCATACATTTTTAGAGCACACACACACACACACATTATTTGTTTCCAATCCTGTGAATAGCAGAATTTCAGCACAGTGCCTGAGAACATAATTGTACTGCATTAGCACAGTCATGTGTATCCAGCTTTCTCTCTCTGGACCAAGTTAGCACAGAAACCACACACGGCCCTTAATAAATGCCTCAGTTGTGGTGAATAAATGGAAGACATTGTATCCCCAGCATCACATACCTGATGGTCTAGGTATGGCAGATGGGGGCCCGTCCTGTGCTGCATCACCAGAGGGGGCAGGGGCCCCAACAGTGGATTGCCTGTATGCAGCCCTCGAGAAATTTGATGTGAACCGCTTGGACACTGACGTGGTTTAAAAACAACAAACAAACGAGACGGAGGCTAGTCAATAAAAGCAAGCCAACATGAGACATCTCCATCTCCTCAATCAACAGCAAAGCGACTGCTAGGAGAGTATGATTAGTGAAGCACTTCAGCCAAGGGAACGTGAGGACGAAAAAAAAAAAAAATTATATATATATAAATCATTCTGCTTTGATCGGAGGAGAGGTACTGTGAAGTGCATTTGATCAAATGCTAAATTGACAAAAGGTACACACTAAGTGCCCAGTTAATAGCAGTACAGAGGTGAGACAGATTGTGAGGTGGGGTAGGCAATAAAGGACCGCAGTAAAGCAATCAGCAGTGTTGTTTGAGGTCACCAAGTGCTGTCAGTAGAACGAACAAGATCTCTGGTACAATATAGACCAAATATAAAAATGGCAGTTAACTGTATGGGTTGATTTAGCTGCACTTACCCCCTACACAAAACCCCAAACATAATTAATTCAAGTGTACAGTGAACTGTAGTGTCTGATTGTATTCAAATCAATTAACTAGTAAAATGTCAACAAAACATGCATAACATGCAAACCTGGTTCCTCAGACGGACCGGCTTGAGGTGCAGCTTCAAAGTACAGACACACAAATATATGAGTGACGCAATTCAAAAAAAAAATATGACAACATACTAGTATTCGCTATAGGCATTACATACTGTCAGAAGGAGGGTGCATTCTTGATGACCTCAGTCTCCCTTCATATTTCTACACAGAAAGAGAAAAACAAGAGACTGAGTTGAAGATGAGTTAAAAATGAGCAAATGGCAGATTGTGCGTTTGTTCAGTTGTGTTTGGTCACCTTCTGCACTGGACCCTGATCAGCCGATGGCTGGGCAGGCTGTCTCGGAGTCGATAGTTGTGGCAACAGATGCGCATTTATAGCCAGGAGGTCGGATATAGCGATCTGTTACCAATATTACAAGGAGTAAGGAACAATTTAGAAAATTAAGGCAACAAACGAATATGGCACTATTACTGATGTGTTTCCATACAGGCCTACTGTTTTCCCCCTATCTGACAACTTATTACAATAGTTTAGCAGTGCTTGTCTCAATGAGAAGTCAGCAGACAACAGCCTGAAAAGGGTTTACAGTGGTGTAAGGACAGACTGGAGGTAAAAACATAACAAGGCTTAATCCCCTTAAGTGACTAGAAATAGAACAAATGCAGAGCAGTCACCTCTTTTCCTTTGTATGCCCCATCCTCTTGCCATTCCACATTCACTGCTCCTTTCAGCTCATCCACACTTTTCACGGTGGCTGCATGAGTTCTCCCTGAAAACAGGAGGCAAACTTTACATTTGCACGGCTGCACTGGACCGCGAGTGACTTACATCACACAGCCCAGTATGTTTTATTTTGATCATTCGGTAACTTGAAGCATGAGAAGAAAGCCTGTCAAAGCTAAAACTATTAAGACACCATACATTGAGTGACGAAATGGACCATCATTTAATTAAAGACAACGATTAACCATGCAACTAATGGACATTTTATCAGAAAACTAATAAAGCATTTTGTGTCGACGACATCTGACTAAGCAATTTTTTTTACCACAACAGTAGAACCAATCTATTGCTTTAAGTGCTCGTTAGCGGTGCCCTTATCTCTCCTCTTAGTTCTCCACGCAGAAAAGGTAAACACTGTTGAACAGAATTGGGGTCAAATTAAAACTTTTTACCCAATACCTTTGTTTGGATTTCTAAACGCAGTAAGCTAAAATTATGGTTGCCAAGTGTTAACTAGCACAACTGTGGAACTAAAGATGCACTAATGTGAATTCACTTTTTACAAACTTACCATCACTGCGACTAATCATGACAGACATACCGACTTCGAATTTTGCCTGTGGGGGATCCATGTTTCTAGATAAAACTACTTAAAAGCGAATAATTTATTGCAGTTGCAATGAATACAAAATTCTACCCAAACAATCGAAACTTTTCTCTTCCCATCAACCGCTCAACATTTAAAAGACGTCAACGGAAGTAGCCGCTGGGCAGGTCGGGAAAGAAAGGCGGTGCCAGGTTTCCAGAGGCAGTAAACGGGCTCTGGGCGGCTCCGCCTAAGCCCACTGGCCTCTTTTGCTACTGTCTATACCACTAGTATACCGTAGAGCAGCAAAATTTATCAGTGGCCTTGATGATAAATGAATGACTGAATCAATCAATGAACGAACGGTTCAGCTTAACACTTAACAAAGCTACTACCACAAAGGTCGTCCTTATATAGAGGTTGTCAATATTGGGGAGCTAGGTTTTCATGAAAATATGATTTCTGATGGGGTGCATCTGACTGAAAATATGCTATTTTGCTTTTTATTTTTCATCCAAAGGTTATTTCACTTTAATACAGATGCCTGGTGGTCATTCTGAGTTAGTTTAGGACATATGGTCATCTACTATAGGCTACCCTACCACAATACAGGGGTTATGTTAAATATACTGGAAGCAATATCATTACTGACATACTGGGCTTTATAATATATGTTGTGACCACAACAGTCGCATTGCCTGTATGATAAGATAGCTTTAGCAAAGATTCTGAAACAGCACAACACATTTTGTCACATAAATGCACATTGAAATTAAGAATAAGACTAAATAAAATAGTTGTATGAAACATTTAATAAAATCTTTTGTGTTCAATGTATTATTTTTTTTGTTTAATCTGCTAAAGAAGATTTACAGTGTGCTCAATGCACTCCCATCCACTTCAAATATCTCAACAGCCTATTTTGCCAGTGTGTTTTCATTGACAAAAATAAAATGCTATGTTCATTTTTCATTGTATAGCCTATGTTCTATATTTTCATATATTTCAATTCATAAATGTTTTGTATGCATGTATAACCATTTCATCAATTAGTGTTACAAACTTGACTTCCAGGACAAAACATTTACATTAATGCATTTAGCAGACGCTTTTTTCCAAAGCAACTTACAAAAAGAGGAGACAGAATTTACAATGCCATGCCACTAAACAAGGTGATCACAGTCATTCATTCTTTTGAAGTTATGCATAGCAATAGAGCAGATTATAAACGGATTATTTCTTGTTGTGAATATTCATCTTAATGCTTAATGCACCTTAATGCCACATCACAATTAATAAATTATGACTAAAACGAGGCCTACATCAAGTCCGTGTCCATGAGCACACACCTGTAGGTCAGGTTTAATTATTTCATAGAAATAGCCTGTGAATAAAAGACCTGCAGCAGCATTTTACAAACATGCAATTTGGTGATTCAGAAGGGTATGCAAAGCATTTAAATCACAATCCTCTTCATCTCACATCCTAACCTGAAACAGGGTGACAATTTTGTTGTCTTTAAGAATGCCACATGCATACCTGTTCCTGACTTTAACTTCCAACACAAAACAGCATGTAAGAGATGAAGAATAAGACCAGAAAGACAGCCTACAGTGTGTAGGACGGATGACGATCATACAGTTATAGCCCAAATCTCTCTGTGTGAGTGAAGAATGAAATGCCTCCAAATTGCATTTAACAGTGACCCTACTAAACCTTGTTTCCTTTAAATATTTAACACATTTCAGGTCTTGAGCTGCCAGATTTGCCCTCTGGTATGGTTTGGGTAGACAAAACAGCAGTGTAGGTTATGGAGAAAGAGTAGATGAGCCATTTTTTACATCTTCATCATTAATGTTCCAAAAATATTTTGTTTTGCAATCTTTGCACCACAAGACTTCTGAACCGTAACTTAGACAGCTACAGATAGAAGTACAGCAGGTAGAGGTACAGCTACAGGTACAAGTAGAGCAGGTAGAGGTACAGCTACAGATATGGGTAGAGCAGAGGTACAGGTACAGGTATAGGTAGAGCAGGTACAGGTAGAGCAGGAAGAGGTACAGCTACAGGTATCTTACACAAGTAAAGATATGCTCTCTGCAAAAACGTTCGTTTTGTGGCACACCTTGTGGGGGTACGATGAGCCAAAACATACTGAACTGAAAGGAAATTGGCATTTTAAAAGGATTCCTGCCTAGTAAGACATGGTGGCTCACAACAAGGACACACAGAGTTATGTAGTATAATACACACACACACAAGGCTCAGCTACAATTTTTCGTGTTGTCATGTACAGTTTAAAATCAGCATCCAATTTAACACTTAAAGAGCTTGTCTCCTTCACAAATGTTTTTTTTTTTTCAAAAAGAGAAAGAAAAAAAGGAAAGTGTGAAAGCACATGAAAAAGAGAAGCTATTTCTGGTTCTCAGGTTTTAAAGGCTCTGGGACAAAATGTAAGCATCTGTTATTTGAGGAGTGAATCATCATGGCTAAATGGGAATATGAGCCAGGCTCAGAGCCAACCTTGATTAGAATCACTTGCACAGAGATGCCTGCATATTGGACTACAATTTTATACAAATCTGAGCACTATAACATGAAATGTAGGCTAGGAATAGTCAGGAGTTTTAAAGCTGACTTGTTGTGGCATGTTTCATTTAATTTCAAAGAAAGAGGAGAATCTGTTGATAATGTAGATAGTTTTTTTTTTTTTAGGGCAGGGGGGGCATGCACAATACATTCAATTCAGAAAGTACACGCGTAGGTGAGAGTTAGGTTATATACTGCAAGACTACAGAAGACCAACTTTATGACACATGACAAGCAGTCATGCAGATTCTCAGCAGTTGTGCTGCACTATTGAGTTTCGTGCCACAGTTGTGTATGAGTATATGGTACTGTGGTTAAGATGACACTATCCAAGTGAGGCTGGGGTCATGATCATTTCATGTTCTTGGTGTGGCAAATTCATAATGGGGCTAGATTTGACAGAAAATGGTGGAGGGCCTACACCCACATCATGTATTTCACCTCCGCAACACTTGCTGGCAGTATTGCACAGGACAGCAGGCCGTTGTTCATTTCGAACACCATAGACTTCGGGAGAGATTAGCGCTGGCGCTGGGAGGGAACAAAGGATATCAGGGTGAGCGGAGACTCATATTTTCGATTATTTTTCTTTTTAAATTTATGTGCATGGTACTCTACTTATTCATAGACTCGCGTATTTTATGACATGATAGATCGTTTACTGATCTTAAATTCCGGAAAGTAAGTCTCGGTCATCTACACGTAAATTAGCGTACGGTAGTTGTTAGTTTCTTTACCGTTGAGAGTTAGCATAACGTTGGTCTGACCTGAGTTTAGTATCTTTAAGTCATGTCGAAGATATAACCGTGTATGGTATCAATCAAATATTTTGTATTGTTGCTGTAGTAAATCGTTTATCGTAAACAACAGATATCCATTAATAATTTGCCGGTTGGATGCTCGAGGGCATGCTAATTTATTTCAGTGGCCTACCTTGGCTGGGCAAACGCTAGCTGGATAGCAATAACCTAACGAGTGCAAAAATGATACGTTAGAAAGTTTATTCCCAGTATTAGCCTTGCATGGTCTTCACAGTTTTGCTGTATAGGAATAATTCATCGACTTGTTGTGCGATAATGACTGTAACGCATGTCAACAGAGATTGTTCATTATTCCCTTTTGTTGGGTGAGGCCTCGGACTGTTCACATTTTCCTTGTCTTAGCCCAGCTATCGGCTAACTCACCAGAAAGTTGGATAAAGAAAGTAATCACCGTAAACATCATAGTTAAATTGTCTGATTTTATGATATATTAATCTTGTATGGATTAGGTTGATTATCAACCGTAGTAGAAAATATCAAAAGTCCTTTCGACAACGAGATGGCCCGTAGTGACGTTAACGCGAGTAAACAGGAAGGTTAACGTTGTCATACTTCACGTTATCTCCACATGTAACGTTAGCTCATTAATTTGACAGATGTTAAAATGATTGCATGTAAAATCGCGAATTTCAAAAATGCGTGCAATCAATAAGTCTACGTGTGGTTATGTATTTTATACGAGATTTAGCCTCGGTTTGTTAGTTTGTGTTTCACTTAGAATTTGAACTGTTGGCTTTATATTATGTGTTCACTCTTTCACCGTTTTTGCCATCATAGCACACCCAATGAAGAGGATAGCCTGACTTCCTCATTACCTCTGACAAAATGTCAAGTAAGGATCCATGTTTACTAGATGAAAAATTGTAATAGTTTGTATAGTAGTATTGTAATATTTTGTATAGGAGTATAACTAAGCGCCTGTTAGAAATGCTGTCTGTAACTGCCCAGTTTCATAATTATACTGTACATGACTAATGTTGTTGATGTTATGCATTGTAGGTTTCTGCATTTTTTTTTTAGTTCAGCGGTTAAAACACATTAGATTTACCTCTTAAGGCTTTGGGTCTTTTTAACTATTACATGGAAAATGTTCTTACGCATTTCTCTCCATCTTTTAATGCAGAACGGCCATCCTATGCCCCTCCCCCTGCCCCAGCCCCTACCACAGTAAGTATGGCCCAGTGCATCGTTCGCCATGCCATTCCACCCTCCTTCCCAGAATGAGGGGTTCACAATGCAGCAGGAGGTGTGGGGGTGGAAGGCAGAGTTCACTGACAGGGTTCCCCTTTTGCCTGGTTTGACCTTTTTCCTTGTGGCCCTGTTCTGTGGGCTGACATCCCCACTCCCCATCATAATTTGCTGACTGCCTTTGAGATGTGCCTGCCTTGAGGTGTGTTGGGATGACCGTGCTTTTCTGCAAAGCATGGCTGCAGAAAAGTACAACTGATTCAGCCTTTTCACTAATCACCTGCTGATGCGTTGTGGCCCTGAGACTTATCTGTCAGCCCTCAATCTCTCTCCCCCCCCCCCCCCCCCCCATCACTCTTCATTTTGGTTATTTTTCTATGTTCTCATTAAGAAGGGGTCTGTAGTGGCACTGTACACTGCTGTCAAGTAAAGGCTTTGGCATGATTTTATGCAGCCCATGACTGGGGAAAGAGAAAAAAAAAACAAAATAAAACCCCAGCAAGATATCCCTTTCATTTTCTTTCTTTTTGTGGTCCCAGCCTCCCCTTGTTTGTGTCATTTCTCATTCGTGTTTTGTCTCATTTGTCTCCATCAGCAAATGCCCACCACCCCTGGCTTTGTGGGCTACAACCCATACAGCCATCTGGCCTACAACAACTACAGGTTGGGAGGAAACTCCGGCGGAAACAACAGGGTAATGGTAGGACCGGCATCAGGCCGGGGCAAGAGTGACACGAGAGAATTGACCTCTCTAGTAGCCTAGATCAAATTAAACATGACACTCAAATCAGACCACTACACGGTTGCTGAGATTCTAGTGTCTCAATTGGTGACTAGCTGAGTTAACATGTAGAAGAGTTAGTTGATGTTTAGGTCACAGCTAGAACTAGATGTCATTAGTAGCACCATAACTTCCTTCATCCCTCTGATAAATAATCACTCAACCACAGGATTGTTTTCTGTCTCCCAGAATGGGAGTTGGGAGTAGAATCTCCCAATTCACTTGAATGGTGGTTGTTTCTCAGAGGTGTAGCTTTCTTCCCCCCTCCTTTGTCTCCCTTTGCCCAATTTCATTTTTCCATGATGCCCAAAAGCAGATGCCAGTCAATTGCATGGCCACTGATGGCTGTTTTCTGATCGCTGGCATTAGGCTTTTGTGTTCTGCTATGACTCATCAGACCCGCTGGACAGCGTGGGACAGTGCTGTCCTGCCAGTTGTTGCAAATGAAAGGTCTTTCACATGGACAGCAAGGCATCTCTTGGAGTACTGTGAGAATGTTGAAACCTGCATGTGTATGAGTAGTTGAGGGAATATGCAAAAACAACAGGAAAAAGACCCTGAATGCTCATCCCCTCCTTGTGTAACTCCTGTCCTTAAAACAAGATGTCACATCATTGTCACTTTGAGCTGTGCTATATGTCCTATTTATGGGTTTCTCTCCTCATTGTGTCATCATACTGTGGCTGTCTCTGAAATGCAATACGAAGTGCTAACAACATACTGCTCATGTAGTGATCTTAAACATAAAGTTTAAGTCCGTTGAGATTGGTATGTGAACAGTATGTTGCATGTAATTTCAGAAACAGCCCATGTGCCTTAACTTGGGGCTTTTAATGTCTTCCCACTGACCCCTGACCCTTGTCCCCCTCACCCCACCCAATTTTCTACCCTCCCTTCACTGCAGAATTCCTCAGGGATCACTGTCCCCAAGCCGCCTAAACCGCCAGACAAGCCCTTGATGCCCTACATGCGGTACAGCCGGAAGGTAAGCAGGAAGGTAAGACACCCACGGTGTCTGCTTTTACTGCTTGTGATCTGGGAGAAGTCCCAGCTCAGGAGGGTCAGCTCACCCAGAACCGGATGTTTTTTTGTAAGACGAGCGGACAAAGGGTGATGCTGAAAGCCCAACAACGCACCATCTTTTAATTTTGGTTTTCCTTCCCCAGGTTGGAAGGAGCTGAGTGAACAGTCCTTGAGTTCATGTGATCTGTGTTGGCATCTTTGATGTTTCTGTACCTCTCTGGTCTCTCAAGACCAGTGTTGGGCAGAAATGCATTACTCAGAAGAAGTTACCTAGACTATTATTACATTATTACTTTCTCCAGTAACTAGTAGTGGGAGCAATTACAGTGTCCAAAATGTTACTGGTACAACAGTTACAATTATTTGACAGTGATTTCAAGGTTCAAGATTTCAAGGGATTCAAGGTCATGTAGCTCAGTGTTTTTTTCTGCAAGTACGAGTGGCTACATTATGTGTGGGATTAGGATGAGTCGTTACACCTGCATTTAATTAGCGATATTAAAAAAGGGTCTAATAGTTGTAAAGTATTAAATTATAATCATGTAACTACTTACTTTTGAAACCCAGTGGGATAAGTAAAGTAATATTACTTTTTAAGATCTAAAGAGAGGTAACTTATTACTGTTCCTGAGTTGCTTTCCCCAACACTGCTCATGACGGAAAACTGAATGGAATTTTAAGTTTCTTTCCAGGCTGAAATAAAAGGAATGATCCTGGATGTTTGAGCCTGTAGATATCATTTGGACTGGCCTTGTTTCTAACAGATGTCTATTTACTTAAGGTGTGGGACCAAGTGAAGGCCTCTAATCCTGATCTGAAGCTATGGGAGATTGGAAAGATCATTGGTGGGATGTGGAGAGACCTCTCTGATGAGGAGAAGCAGGACTACTTGAACGAGTACGAAGCAGAGAAGGTTTGTCTCACAGATGGTCCTTGTGAATTTCCTCATGCCTGAGAAGTGTTGACTAAGGCAAATATCCTCACATAGCCATGTTGACTTTGAGTGCACCTACTTTAATGTGCGTTTGGGTTTTTGCAAATAAAAATGCAGATTGTGAGCCACAGTAAGCCTGCCATCTGTGTTGGATCATTAGGCCATTTTGGTTGTTCATCTGTGCAGGTCCCCTTAAAGCAACTGCCACCCATTTATAGAAAGATGAGTTATCTTGTTTAGTTCCAAAGGAATGAAAGTGGAGCCGAGGAAAAGCAGTTACAATTCTGCTTTAGTTTGCAATTATTTCAGCAAGATTGTGCAGTATCCTTTATAATGCCTTTTTAATGTACTCCAACCAGCATTTGAACATGCATGCTTTATGCATCTCTTGGCAGAAATGTTATTATAAAGCTCTCTACTTTTGTCACTTTTTCCATTAAAATAACAGCCGGCTCTGTACACCATAGGGTTGCTAATGAGCTAGTGAAATGGTGTCAAATTAACATGCTAGCCACAATTGAGCACTGTAGGTGTCAGTGGTGTCACATACATTTATGCCATTGTGTAGGTCATGATTTTATTTTATGTAATTAATTTATTAGTTTTAACACTATGCAGCAATCTGTGTAGGGACTGCTGGCACATTTGTAAGCATAGATTTAAAAACATTGTAAAAATTTGTAGAGACTCCAAACAAAAATCCACAACAGCTGTTTGGGAAAATATTTAAAACTTTTTAGTCTAGACCTGATTGTGTTTTTGCTTCAAAATATCTGTGTATTCATTTGCTGTTTTTTTTTTTTTTCTTCCCCCCATTTGTCTTTGCCTGTCCCCTCACTACCCAGATCGAGTACAATGACTCCTTGAAGGCTTACCACAACTCCCCGGCGTACTTGGCCTACGTCAATGCCAAGAACCGCGCCGAGGCGGCACTGGAAGAGGAGAACCGTCAGCGGCAGTCTCGCCTGGACAAAGGGGAGCCTTACATGAGCATCCAGCCGGCGGAGGACCCCGATGGTTAGTGTTTTATCTGCGCCTGTCAATCAGTCCCACTGGTTTCCTCTCCTCGGTCCCTTCAGATCGCAGTGCTGTCCGAGATTACTGAGGGCATGCTCTAAGTCTCATCCAAGGGCTTTTGCTGGGTGGCGGCTGAGAACAAATTCTTTTTGCTGACACATTCTTGAATCTAAAACATTTTTAATCCTCCTGATTGAACTCATTCTCTGGGCTGTCTGGAGTTAAGCTTGCCAGAGACCAAACAGGTCTTACTCTGTGACCCAATGAGCAGCAATGTAGCAAGGCTATTTATCTGAACACTCGCTTTTGGACCTAACGACAAAGCTAGAGATATCTTGCCTTTTTTAACTGTTATGTTGCTGTAATTAAATGAATGAGTGGACTGAAATTGGATCAGCACATTATGTACATATTGAAAGTGAACACAAACTTAAACAAGTCATCCGGAATTATTTTGAAACAAATCAGATGTTTTTTTGGACCTCCCTATGTCATGAAATGGAAGGCTATGTCTTCCACAACCTGTCCGTAAGTCAGAATCCTTAGCAATACTCATCACTCACAGATATTGACACCCCCTTTGCCCACTTTTGTCTTGTAAAATCTTCTGCTTGCTGAAATGTGAAAAAAGGAATCGGTTACATTGTGAGGGCTGGTTGCAGTAGTCGATTAGTCTAATGTGAACAGAGACAAAGAACTAAATCACTCTTGACGGCTCCTCTCTAATCTCATCAACATCATCCTCTGTGCTACCCCAGACTACGATGATGGCTTCTCCATGAAGCACACAGCTGCTGCCCGTTTCCAGAGGAACCACCGCCTCATCAGCGACATCCTCAGCGAAATTGTTGTGCCAGACGTTCGCTCAGTCGTCACAACGGCTCGCATGCAGGTCCTCAAGCGCCAGGTCCAGTCACTCATGGTGCACCAGGTAAACACACACACACACACACACCAAAAGCAAACATTGTGTTTAGAATTTTTTGTGTTGTTGACCAAGATGTTATGTTGCATTTCTATTGATAATTTTCTTTATCAAGTCAAATACAGTAATTGCCAATGACTGCTGTAAACGCCTGCATGCTCTCACTCTCTCAGAGGAAGCTGGAGGCTGAGCTGCTCCAGATTGAGGATCGCCATCAGGACAAAAAGAGGAGGTTCCTGGAGACCACTGAGTCTTTCAACACTGAACTCAAACGGGTATGCACAGTATGCCCCTTCTTGGCACCCAGGACACCGTCTCAACATGACTGACCCATTTTCTTCACTTGCCCTATTGGCAGCGAGTTCAGACATTCATTGATTTCAACACTGCGGTTAACTGCACTGCACACTGCTCTCTGACACACATTCAGTTCTTGAAAATGATCTCAGTTCACTGACTTGAGACCAAAGGCAGGACGAAGCCAGAAAAATTTGACCATGAAATTAGGAGTTGATTGATGGCCTTCCTGAAATGCCAGACGTGCACTACAGAACTGCTTACAAAGTGTCCCTTGAGTTGATTGAACAAGATTTTTACTTTTTCATCTGTTTATATTGTGTTTGGCCCAATTTTGAAAATGTATGTGTCGTCTTTGCACGTCCCGGTATGCTAATCTGCTTGCTGGTGTGGCTACAGCTGTGTGGTCTGAAGGTGGAGGTGGACATGGAGAAGCTGGCGGCGGAGATGGCTGCTGCCGAGGAGGCTGCACGCCGCCGGGCGGAGGAGAGGGAGAAGGAGGCCGCAGAGCAAGCGGAGAAGGCTGCAGCTGCGGCGGTGGCTGCCCAGCAACAGCAGCAAGAGCAGCAGCAGCCGCAGCCTCCGGTGGCTACTACTCCTCTGAGCAATTCAACCCCTGAGCAGAGCCCAGGAAGCAAGGAGGCTGAGGACAAGCCCACTCCCATGGAGACAGGTAAGGCTCACCACTGCACCTCCCGATCACCATGATGAGTGATGTCTCAACATTGTGAGGTCTTGGATCGGAAATTTCACTTTTTGTTGTTTGTTCGTACTTGCATCTGTACGTTTCAAGCGTTGTTAAGAACTTGTCACGATCTTGATAGTTAGACCATCACAACTAACAGTTCATCTACGAAAAGTGACAAGTCAGCAACATTTTCGAGCAACTGGCCCTAGTTCAGGAAACACGGTACACTGTTTACAAGGCTAATTCAAATGCCTCAGCTTCAAAGGGGGACAAAGAGGACAATGTTAATATGAAAGGTGTGTGTGTGTGTTTGGACCTCACAACTTTTCATCTCATTAACTTGTGCCTAATTAGATCTTGAGGTTCCATCCCAGCAGTTTTATATCACGTTTTGATCAATATATTAAAACTGTTAATTAGCGCACTAATAAAATATTGTGGGGGTGTCCAATGGATAGCAGAACTGCATCTCCATGATCTGTGGTTCTTGCCCTTGCAGATGAGGCTCCAAGTGAGCCTGCGGAAGGTCAGCCTGCTGAGACGGCGGAGGAGAGGGCGCCCCCTGCTGTTGCTGTTGCTGTTGCTGTTGCCCCAGAGAACCAGACCACTCCTGAGCCAGCGGTGGCTGCCGGTGATGCGGTCACTCATGAGGGGACCACTGACAGCACTGGCTCATCCGAGAGCAGCAACAGCAGCAGCAGCACCAGTGGTGGCAGCAGCATTGCCAGTGGTGGAGGCAGCAGCAGCAGCACCCCCACCACCACCACCCCAAACCCCAACCCCACTACTGGACCAGGGGAAGCTGTCCCTCCACCTGAGCCTCAGCCTCCAGCCCCTGAGGAGCGGCCACTTCCACCCCTCCAATAACCCCCCCCTCACACGCACACACACATACACACACACACCACTGCAACCGCCTGGCCTAAACGCCATCTTCCTCTGCACCACTCACCCAATCCTTGCATTTCACAGCCAGCAGGCCCTAGCCTCACAGGCTCCCTAAACTGTTTATAAAATGCCTTCCAGTTGGCATGTAACTAAAGGGTGCTCGTTCCTGCTTTAGCGCAGTGTGCACAAGCACTGGTGTCATTTAACTTGACTAATGGGGACTAGTTAACAAATGTCCTGCCGGGAGGGGGTAAAGATTTTTTTTTTTTTTTTTTTCTCCATATGAAATTCCATTTTATGTTCCGTCGTGGCATTCTTCAGCTTCCATTTGACTAGTCTCAACTATCTGAACCCTGGTAGAGCCATCTTTAATTACCAGCATGTGCAAGCACACACACACACCCCAACCTTGTTCTCAGTGGGCTGTGTTGTGCTTTGCTTCTCTACAAGAAACTAGGCTACTAACTGTTACAGGAAATAATAAAGGTCGAGGTTAGGACCCATGCCAACTGTCCAGGAAGTGACGTCAATGTACCTGCTGGTCTTGTGCCCTACACAGCCCTAGTGTGCAAGGAGGGGGTTTGCTGTTATCAGGAGCTGGGCTTATGCCAGTTGTTATCCATGCCTTTGTGGCATAGTCTGTCCTACACCCCAACCCTTATCTTTCTGGGGTTTTTTTCTTTTCCACCTTACTGTTTCATTGCCTCCTTTTTTATGACCGATTAGTGAAATGATAGTGAGTGTGTGTGTGTATGTGTGTGGACTATAGTTACCGACTGTTTTACCAAAAAGCCCCAGCAAATGAACTGAATATGTGACTTTTTTAACATCTGATATATTTTCTGTAAAGGTGATGGGAGATCATACACCTTTCATACCCCTGGACTCACTGCATATTTCAGACTTCAAATGAATTCCTTTTAGATTGATTTGAATTGGATCTTTTAGCAAACCTTTGTCACCCATATAGTTTTTGTACTGTTAAGCTACAATACCCCAATAAAGTAATTTCTATTGTGAATGAATCTAATCGTCACTTGTTTTCAGTGCAAACAATAATCATAAATGCTTCATGTGTATCCTAAGAAAAGGTAACTTTTTCAATTGCAAATTTAAGCTGAATTTCCCAAAGGGGCGAATCGAATAACTAACTTTACACTCCAGTGATCAATGTAGAGTAGACTATCTGTTTTGATGTGCTCCACCAATGGGTAGTGTGTCGCTGACATGTGGGCAACGGGCACAGGGCCATAAATGCGGGCGCCTCTCCACAAAAGAGCGCGCCAGCCAGTCAGACCGACACAGCACTGAAATCGGCAACGATGCGCACTCGCTCTCTGTGCCTCTCCGTTGGGATCCTGTGGTGCATTTCTCGGGCCGTGTCTGAATACTCATCAAAGTCTGACCTGGAATACGAATTCGGCGACTACCGTGGCAAGTGGTGTATCGATGACCATGGCTTCGTGTATGGCATCGGTGAGGTCTATTATCCGAGCCCTTCCGCGTGCCCCTGCACCTGCACCGAGGACGGACCTCTTTGTATCAGACCGAAATGCCCGCGCATCCATCCACGCTGCACTCGCATTAAGTACAAGTCCTGCTGTCCAGTGTGCGAAGCTGTTAGCAAAGTCTGCATTTACGGGGGCAAAACATACAGACCCTTAGAGGAGTTCAAGGTGAGACGCTGTACTTAAATTAATATATTCTTCCAAGTATTGAAAAAAAAACTTCAGGGAGTACTATTTTCTTGTATGCAAACTCATCAAAATGATGTGAATAACTTTTGCTCATAGATAAATTTTATTTATCTCGAAAAAAAATCTGGTATCCTTAATCATAAGCATGACATACATACATTACATTATAGCATACAATACATACACACATTATAAAAATACAGGGGGAAATCCTTTTATGTGTCATTAAGAGTAAGTTGTGGAAGTAGTGTAGAATGCGCAGGAGGATGCCATGGTAACCTTAGTGCAAAAGTGTCAGTGCCACTACATTTCCAGTGCCAATTCTGTTCCAGGCAGAGTATAAGTAGGCTACATATCAAACACAGCAATATAAAAAATAAAAACTATACAATCAGTTAAGAGAGCAGAGGCTTAGTCCAGTCCATGTATAGAATAGTGGTGAATAGTTGTGAAGATTCAACATAGGCTTTTGTATTTTCACTCTAAAAATTCAAATTAATTAAAAAGATTTATCACTGATCATTGTACATAGTCAGCTGTTTGGTTATTTCTAACACCTGAGGTCACATACAAGTGATTTTTCTGCTTGTGCAACCTTCCTGTTGGGAGACATACTGACCATGTAGTTGTATGTGCCATCTCTTAAACATTAGAGTTTTCCTGGCGGACTAGGACAGATGTTTTCAAAACAAATACTTTGAGTATGTGCCTTGCAGTAAAGCACCGTTTTCCTCTTTGTGCTTTATGATAGTCATAAGCTTTATTTAGCCTTGTGATCTCAGAAAGATCTTTGAAATATAAATGCATACTTAACAGTAAAATGGCACACTATAATAGGCCTCCAACTGACCAGTCTCCACCTTCCAAACTGTTGGAAGTTAAAAAGACAAACAATGTCTTTATTAATAAATAAACAAAACTCAAATTAAACTTCATAAAATCTAACTTTGGTTGTCTCGATTTTATTCATTTCCCTGTTTGATTAAAGAAATAGCTGTGCCTGTTCTGTAGACCAGTTTCATATGATAGAAAAGGGGGGATTGCAATTCATGCAAGCCTCAAAGTGAGTATGGCATGAAATTAATTATCTCGATTTATTTTCAAAGCTCTCCAGGCACGTGCTGTGCATACTGTAGTGCATCATATTACCAGTCCTGTACCTGATTTCAGATTTACCAAAGCTTGCCTGAAAATATCATGGTCGATAGACTTCATTAATAGGAAACTTTGATAAAAAAAACAACAGAGGCCATGTTTACATTTGTGTCATTTCCAGTTTTAGCCTTAGGGCACCTTGCAGGAGCAGAACTCTCTCTTTGGCTAACAGATGTCCTGTCTGTCCCAATGCAATGCTGTTTTTCTCTAGTTATCTCCTTGTGAGCGATGTCGCTGTGAGGCGAATAGAGAAGTCTACTGTACCATATCTGGGTGTCCTGCTCTGCACTGTGTAGACCCCACATTTGAACCCAACCACTGCTGTCCCATATGCAAAAATGGTGAGTGACTGCCATGCAAATACAATATCCACTGCACACTGCATCATATCTCTTTACATTACACAGGGCTTGATACTGGGCATACTGTATGTATCTACTTTACCACATTATGGAATCAAGGGTGAAAAATGAAATGCAGTCATCTGCCTGTTTTGTAATGGTTTGTCCAAAACCCATTGGCTCTCAATTGAGCATCATCATCAAAAAAAAAATAAATCAAATAAAAATGCTGCTCATACACAAATAGCAATTACATAATTATGGACTTGCATGAATATGCCACGTGGCTTTGTAATTTGGCTTTGTCGGGTTGTTTATCTTTTATGTAATTCCAAAGAGTCCATTGGCAATTGGTTGACAGTCATGTGGGAGGAACGGAATTCTTTGTAACTGTATTGATTGGTGAAGCCCCTTTGAGTGTGGGTTGCATGGGATGGGAAATCAGTGCAATGGAAAAAGCGTGACGCAATGAAGGTGCTCAATAGACTAAATGGCCCTCACCACTATTCAAACCAGAAATAGAATCTAGCACACAGCCGCATGAGGCCACTCTTCAACAGAAGGCGTGAGAAGAACAGCTTGTGTGTGTGTGTGTGTGTGTGTGTGTGTGTGTGTGTGTGTGTGCGCGTGTGTGTGTGTGTGCGCCTGGCCTTGCAAGCGCATACATGTGGGTCTGTGCTTGTTGTGCTGCTTTGCCGTTCTGTTTGTTTGGGAAAGAATCAAGAAGTAACAATAACTTGAGCTGCAAATCCAACAGAATCACAGCCCTTCAATTACTTTACTCTGGATTACAGATGATTGGTGTTTGAACACAAATCAACTCACTATGAATGCTGAAACAGGAGGATAAACTTTGCTAAGGGCTTACTGTGGCATAATTTTAAAGCCTCTGCAATGCTTATCAGACTGAAGTCTCACAAACTGACTAACAATCTCAGTGGTGGCAATTCCCTCAACAACAACAAACTGGGAAAACACACACACACACACACACCTTAAAGCAAAAGAATAAAAGAGAATAAAATACCTATGAACATTAGACATGTAAAATGGAAACAGTTACTGTCTGCCACCCAAAAACTTGTCCAAACTCACAAGTTAAAATGCATTTTCCATAATCCTTAAACATGTTAAACAGACAGGCTTTACTTATTTCAAAATATCACACAACATATAATATGTAACAACATTAATTGTTTTTTTTCTCCTGTTGGAATCAATCCAAAAGAAGCAAAGACCACAGGACTCTTCAAGTTGAAATTAAGTTGAATGACAATTTTCTGAATTGTTTCTGACAGATAAATGACATATTTTTAAAAGCTAACTCCATGGGAACAATCTTACAGATCAGAAACATTTTTGTTCTTTTTATGTCATAGGCCCCAACTGCTTTGCGGGAAACCAAGTTATTCCAGCTGGGGAACGTGTGGAAGTAGATGAGAGGACGGTGTGTTTCTGTACCTATCGAGATGGTACGTGGCAGACGCACCCGCATGCCACCTGCGAAACCCGCCAGCACACCGACAACGAGCTGGGCGGAACCGAAGCGTCTACCACACAGATGGAAGAGAGCGAAAAGGAAAGCGAGGTCGAGATAGATTGGGAGATGGAGAGGGAGACGGAGAGAGACAGAGAACAAAAAAGACAGTTCTCGCCTAGGCTGGACTTCATTCCATGAGGGGGGACCAGGGGGTCATTATGTTTTCTGGCGTTGGTAGTCTCATCAGAGGAAGGGGGCCAGATAGGCATCGAGCCCAGGGTAAACACATACTGTGTGGGCATGGCTGCCAGTCTTGACCTCTGCCATGCTCCACTCCCCTTTCCGGACCCACATATGTTGACCAAACACATTACAGCCATTAAACAGATTGTTTCCATCTGTACTACACTAAATGGGACACGTTATAGTGTTGGAGATCCAGCGCCCACCTGCCCCCTCTGCTCACACACACACACTCAACAAAACACAATATTTGTTTTATGTCTGTGTCTTGTAAATATCTAATAGAAGAGGAGTAGATGCAGGTTGCAGATATCACATCATATAGCAGACAAAACAGCAGAGACACCAGGACTCTTGTAAAATAGTTATATCAACGAAGGGCTACTAAACATCAAACAGGTAAATATGTGTAGGGCCAGAGGTAGAGGGTATAATCAACATCTGTATAAAATGGAAATCACTGTTTTGACAGAGAATTTCATTCAGACATTTCTTACTAGATGGTAGATTCATCATTCTCACTGCTTACATGTAAACACTGTAATACAGAAGAAATGTTTTAGATAAAGACAGAAATTTCTGCAATAGTAGGCCTGTTTCAGTATTGTTTGTTGTTTACATGTGTGTTTGTGTGTCATTACTTTGGGCAAAAATCATGCATTTTATTTGAGTTTCACTCTGTTAAAAATGTACAATAATCATGGTTAAGTGATGAGTAAAATCAGCTTTAGGACAATGTTTTTATTCTTGTTTATGGATTGATGTTTTGTGGCTCCATAATACGACTGCAGGATTCAGAACTACGTGAAACAATAAATCTAAAATGAACAATTAAAATAGACTCTCATTAAAATGAAAGTGCACTTGGGATATTTTTCTAAATTTTGTAGCCTAATTGAGAGTATAGTTTCACCAGTGTCATTTCAGCCCTCTGTGTTGTGCTGACAATACAAGTTATCTGGTAGCATACTGTAGGTCCCCAGATTTGGCATATATCATAGTAGATAGCCTAGACAATGCCACCAAAAAAGAAAAAAGACGGAGCTATTTCAACACCCAGGTAGTAGCCCAGAACAGGCTGACATTATTTAGCTATACCAAGCAATGCAATCCTATCATAGCAAAGTGTTATATCAACTGTCTTTCTACTGTGGAAAATTGCTAGACATTGTGTGGTGTTAACATCGCCAACAGCAGCGCATATTCATTCATCGCAGTAAAATATCCCATGATCTCTTAACTCAAACAATTAGCACGGGCTACCTCATAATAATATAAACTGGGGAACCCACCGATTTCAATGCCCTTTGATTAGCAGAGCCAAAGTAATTCAGTCTTGAAATCACATCACATTTCTGCATTGTCTCCAACCCCCACCACAAAATTTCCTTTCCATGTTAAAAGTTGTTCTCAGAATTTGTTCTCATTTAGCCAGGGCACATGTGGAAATGTGACTTCAGTACCCTGGCCAGCAATACAGAGGATTATGATGCATCCATCTCATATTCATTTTGGTAAAATATCTCATGATATCTTAACTCATACAGTTGGCATAGGCTGGCATATATAGCATGTGCAGAGAGCTTAAGAGCTTAAAAGTTTAGTGAAATTACCCTGAAAATAGCCTAAGGCCCATAGGGTTAAATGCTTTATTATGAAAGAGAAACAAATCATACTTATGTACACAACATTTTGTACAAATGTAAAATTGGACCCATTTTGCACCTTGGGGGGCAGGTGTCAACAAAAGTCTACCAAACCTGAGACCAAACCTATACCCTTGCTGTCCATTATTAAAAGGTACCATTTCTTGCCAACATGAATGCCTTAAATATGACATTTGTGATGTATGCATACATATTTTGTCCCTATTTTTTTCTTAAAACCAATGATGATTTAGATAAAAGAAAATGGATTCAAATGAAATAAATGCTCAAATTACATTGCTGCAATGGGTGGCTTAAAGTGATGTGAATGGCCTCTCTGTAGCCTACCCTATGGGTACAACACAAAAAAGTACCTTAAGTTTATGAGGTAGTTGTCGAAAGTATCAATAACTTATTCATACCATTGTTTGATCAAAATTTAGTACACAAGCCAAAGATATTCCATGTGAAAAGTCACTTATTTTCAGCGTATCGTCTTTGTGTGGTTATGGAAAAGGCAAAAAGTATTTCAGTACTCAGTCTGGTCTACCCTTCAAGCGGAAGCCACGTGTTCACAACTTTATATCCCAGCATTCCTTTTTCCTCCTTCCTCTTTCCCCCTCAGCAACAATGTCTAAGAGAGGTAAGAGGCCGAATCCGAAATCTACATTCATCTTGTATTTATAATTAGAATAAACATGAGGTTGGGAGATATGTACAAAGTTGTACTGTTTTTTCTTCAAATCTCAGTAGATATTTTGTCAAAATTCTGAATCCTTACAAGTTATGATACATTTACTGGGGAACGGAGTCGGAAGCCATGTTTGCTGTTAGCTAGCAAATCGAGCTGTTAATTCTCAAAATAATGACCCCCTAAATTATATTGACTGATTAACTGCAGCCCCACAGGCTCTATCACACATTTATCGGGTTGTATGCGTATTACTTCTGAATTTTAGAAACCAGTACTGGTTGAGTACGCATTCGATAGCGGTAGCCCGGTCAAATATAGCTAGGCTAAGTAGCTGTTAGCCGGCATGAGTTTTGACATGCGGGTGGATATTATTGGTCTACTTATAGGAGGCAGCAGTCGTGATACGTTTGTTATATGCATTTGCCTTTGTGGTTTTTATTCTCAATATCTGTCGTTGTTAATTTGCGTCTGCAGAGACGTGTCTGAGTTGTGTAGCTGACTGTCAATACATTCCATTCAAGGCTATATGCTATCAATATTAGCGAGGTAATGGGAATACTAGTGATAACGTCAACCTGAAGTAAAGGGGCGTATCGAAATAACAGTACAAACTATTTGCATGTCCAATTAGGGATGTAAATGTGTGACCTTAACGTTTGATCGTTTTTAAGACTGACTTAGAAGTTAACATAAATGGCTTGATGTTAAAGGCATGGTGACTGACATCGAACTGTGCGTGCACGCACGCGTGTGTGTGTCTGTCCCTTCTTAAAAGCACTTGCTTCGTCTGCGTAGTGGCTGGGTGAGTTGTCGTGGAAGGGGATATTAACCTCCATTTCTCTTGGGTGAGATGGCAGTGCCTTGTACTGAATTAATCTCAATCCGGAATGGTACATTGCTGTGACATCGAAGTTAACGCTGCGTTAAGGCATGTGTGTGTACTGCAACTCTTGTGATGGACATTGGTAGTGGTAGTGTATATATGCCAAATTACTTGATGCTAGAATTGTCGTGCACATCACTCTTAATGTGAGTGTAGAGACAATTTTTTTGACTACTCTGAAATGTTTTTATTTCTCTGACAGGACGTGGTGGGTCGTCTGGAGCGAAGTTCCGCATCTCACTGGGTCTCCCAGTGGGAGCAGTCATCAACTGCGCTGACAACACAGGTATGCTGTGTAACAACACCTGCAGTTGGTTTGTGCGTTTCAGGTAGCGTGATCCAATGATGTGAACAAGGCAGTGTCAGGTTAGAGAACAGCGTTCCACATACTGTCAGCAATTAAAATGTTGCGGTGGGATGACCATGGGCATGAGTTTATCAAACCAGTTGCCATCACTGAATTGCACCCTCAACACCTGAAGTTGACCAGTCAACGATGGTAGCTGGCATCTTCCGTGTGGAACACTGTTTGGTACTAACCTGGCACCACCTTGTCCAGATAACTGTTGGATCAAATGAAATCAGCAAAGGTAGTGTGTTCTGTTAAGTGCCTGCTTAAACCCCTTCATAAAGCACTTGCTTTGTCGTCTTAATGGCTGGGTGAGTTGTCGTAGAAGGGAATATTAACCTCCATTTCTCTTGGGTGAGATGGCAGTGCCTTGTACTGAATTAATCTCAATCCGGGATGGAACATGGAATTGCCTAATGGCATTGTAATATCTACGTTTAAAATAGTCAGTTTTAAAGTGTCACCTGTGGATATTTGAATTCATTTTCTCCTGTTGCAGTTCAGATGCTTTTAATACAGCCAATTGCCTACTACCTAAGACTGTAGTTTTGTTACATTAAGTATCTGTGTGTGTTGACAAACACCCCTTGTGTCTATGAATCTGTCTAAAATGTGTTTTTTGTTTGGTGACCAGGTGCCAAGAACCTGTACATCATCTCCGTCAAAGGAATCAAGGGTCGCCTGAACAGGCTGCCTGCTGCAGGTGTGGGTGACATGGTGATGGCCACAGTGAAGAAAGGCAAGCCAGAACTCAGGAAGAAGGGTGAGTCTGCCGTTTCAGTTCCGACACTGACCACCTAATTCTTACATAGTTCATATACAGTTTCACTGTACTGGACTGGTGTCTAAATCACCAGTGCCCCCATTAAGCCCTTAACCCTCAGACGTAACTAGCATGAATCGGTTATGATTCGCTGATTCATGCCAGTCAAGTCTTTGAGGTTTCAAGGCTTAGGAGGGACATTGTGATTCAGCTACTGTTTTAGAATTTACCCAGGACCTTTCTTTCAACACATTTCAACATAATTTCACTGAGTCGTGCCTGACAACTCCCCTTGGCTGATTAAAATAACCACAATGCACAGTGTCTTGGGAGATTATTGCTTTTTCTAAAACGGCACCCACATGTATCTGGCACTTTCAAAGGCCACAGTTTACAACCTTTAACTCTGCAATTTTTTTTTTTTTTTTATGAAAATCTAAACCCAGATGCTTGGCTGATAACATTTTAAGACGTTGGCCATTTAAGACATGCCCAAATGTGAATTTAACCAGTTGACCTAAAGGGATGCTAGACACATGAAATGAGCTGTTTCTAGTCCTCAGGGATTGGCAAAGTTGTGAAAGTAAAATATTCTGTCTGAGACTGAAAATTGGTGTACCGTCTCTTATTATCTGCACCATAATTAGCCTGTTCATAATTGGGCAAACATGTTCTGCGGTGTATTTGTGGGAAATTAGAAGTAAGGTCAGTAGGAAGTAATGTAGCGCCCATACCCCCCCACTCCACTCCACTTGTAATGACACGCTGGCCTATTGATTGCATTCGACTGTGTGTTGTCTGGGGAGGCGACCTAACCATATCTAACATGCAGTGACGCTGCGGTTTTCAAGGCCAATGCTGATTTCTATCAATTTCTTTCCTCAGTGCATCCTGCGGTGGTCATTCGGCAACGGAAGTCGTATCGACGAAAAGATGGCGTGTTCCTATACTTTGAAGACAACGCGGGGGTAATAGTGAATAACAAAGGGGAGATGAAAGGTGGGTGTCCCAAGTGTGTGTGTGTGTGTGTTTGTCCCTTCTTAAAAGCACTTGCTTCGTCTGCTTAGTGGCTCGGTGAGTTGTCGTGGAAGGGAATATTAAAGTCCATTTCTCTTGGGTGAGATGGCAGTGCCTTGTACTGAATTAATCTCAATCCGGAATGGTACACTTTTATGAGGGTGGTTTTAAAGAATAGACTTGGAAGGAACATTGGCAAATTTTAAAGTTCTATTGTGCTATTCCATTCTCCATTCCATGCTATTCATTTCTATAGCCCTATGTTAAGTTGTAGTATTAACAAGCAGTCTGTTACCTGTAATTGAATCGAAAGCAGCCATTACAAGCTTGGCGTAGCTCATGTGTTTTTATCTCATCTGCCACAGGTTCTGCCATCACTGGACCCGTTGCCAAGGAATGCGCCGATCTGTGGCCCAGGATTGCCTCCAACGCTGGCAGTATTGCCTGATGTACCTGGCATGTGCATTTTCAATAAAAGTCTTGGAAAGTCTTATCGCATAATGTGTCTTTTCTTAAAAAAAGAAAGTTAAGTTGCATCAGGGCAGAAAAGTCTAAGGTACTTCTATTTTGTAGTTGAGGGTAGGTTATGAGTTCCCTGACCTGTTAAATTGCATGCCATCTCCAGCTGCAGTAAGCATTGGTACAACTTGTTGATTGTTGCTCAGTGATCCCAAAGGGATTCTTTGCAGTCTCCAAGTCTAGACCATGCAATTTCTAAAGATTCCTCTGCTGGATATTCAAAAGTGACTATCTCTGCTTCAAATTCAGGAGCTGTCTGCAGGGCTTAAAGTTCCTAGACCCTGTGCTGGTATTTCTGCTATGTGCCAGATCATTTATTTAGCTGTGAAAATGGACTGTTGCATACCATATTTAAAAAAACTGCCTAATTCACTGACCTTTTACTGGATCTCACACAGTGAAATTGTGTTTTGTGCCCAGAGGATAATCTTGCTTGTGTTTGTTAGTGGCCCATTTTGCAACAGTTCTGCAACTGCTCTCAGATCTTTGGTTGGTTTTATGTTCATAGGGGGACAACTCTTCTTGGGTTTTGTATCCAGCATGGGATCCTCCTAACCCAAGGGTTTTTTTCCCCCTCTGAGAGCTACTTTGAACAAATCAATGTGGCTGAGAGGGACTTGTTTCACGTAGTTGATCCTAGAAACCGTTTAACATTTTGCACACAATGCAGTGCCAATGCTCACCTAATGCATTGTCTAAATTTGTGGGAGGAAAATATTTGAATAAAAATGAAAGGGTGAATATTTGGATTCAAATTTCTGACCTTTATTGGTCCCTCTACTGTGCTTACTAGGCTATTCAACCCTTTCTGTTGACCAGTGCTGGTAATTGGTAGTTGATCCGAACTGCTGCGTTGTGCCAATTAGGTTGTATTGAGGGTGGAGTAGTACTCGTACTTGTGAGCTGAGGAACCAATGACATATTTTGTGTCTAGTATTGATTTAAGTGCCCCCAAGGGTTCTCGTACCCCAATCTGACAACCGCGGCACTAGAAGACATTAGGCAGATTCGACGTTACCTGACTATCAAGACTGCTGCAGCCAGTAATGCATTCTGGGTTGAACACAGCAGAAATGACCTATGACCAAAGAAGAAAACAGTGGGATAGGGAATATGAATGGGCTTAGAACCCAGAATGCATTGCTGTCTACAGTTTTCTGCAGCCGGCTTGATGTTGAATGTTGAATCCGCCCATTTTTTTTCCTTTGAGGGGCGAGCATGAAATGTGAAAGCTCTGACCCTTGGTAACATACACACAACTCAGTACTGAATGTCTGGTTAATGTTTGCTCTGGTGGAATACTGAAGAAATATAGTCCAACTATAAAACACTTGACATGAGTGTTGGGCTTGACCTGGAATAGGATCTAATGACATGCAGCATTGTTTACTAGGGTATACAACAGGTCCTAACACTGCTTTAAAGTCTTTACCCAAGAGTGAGGGGAGATAACTTGCCATCAAAACAATAATGAGGGGAAGAGCACTAGTTTTCTATGCAGTGGCCAAATGTGACCATTGCTGACATGTACGCTAAAAGGAGTACACTTTCGAATGAGTTCTGGAATGAAAATATTCAGCCTACGGTGCCTGGGGATAAGGCAGAGGAACTTCCATGAGTGGTGGCGGTGGTGGTGGTGGAGGGTTGGGAGGAATGAATTGAAAACCAGACTGAGAATCACTACATTTGTTTCCTATTGGCAATCACACCTAGGCCAGAATCTAATCAGAACTCTGCTGTTGCAAAATTGCCTGAATAAATTGAGGCCTTGGAGTCATGCTTGCTCTAAAAGCTGCGCATTGTGGCACAGGTAGAGGGGCCAGAGATTGGTCCTGTGTGAAGGCAGAGGGCCCTCTACTGGCGGTAAAAAATAATGCATACATATTACACAACAAGACTGGGTTCTTGTACAGCTTTTGTGGAGAATCGGCTGTAAGTATATTGAATATCTCAAAAAACTTAACAGTGACAATGTAAATATGTACAACACACTTGACATTTGACTTGAAGCTTACCGAAAAGAAACATCTAGGTTAAACGAGATTGTGCTCTGTTAAAGGCAAAGACCCACAATGGTTTCCTGGAACATTATGAAATTCCAAATAAAACCGCTTCAAACTGCAGACCCCGTGTCACCCCTTATTTCTCTCATTTAACCAGGTATTTAGCTTTGATGGCGTACACAAATTCTCTGTTGACTTTGACATAACCATTGAGCCACATCATTTCTGAAAACATGTAAAACAATTTTTAAAAGTTTCTTCTCTCTTTCTTCTTCTTTTTTTTTACACACTTATTCTCATCATAATATAAACACTTAAATACAATAGAAAAATGAGTCTCTTTGAATCTTGTAGTGAGTGGATCCTGGTGTGAGCTGCAGGATGGATTTGTGTCCGGTCTGAGGGCTTGGTCATGTGGCTGCTCTCCGCGACCGTCCCCAGAGGAACGTGGGACATCGTGTCGTCAGCTGTTCAGGCTGTCTGCTATTTCAGAAGCCATTCATTCACTGAAAGAAGAATTACAGACAGGGCTCGCTTCAGAATGCACCTTGACAAGTCAACCCATGGCATTATCTAATGCCCTAGTGATTGGTTCAGTATGCTATTAACGCACAGCTGCTGATACATGTGTCACTTTTTAATAAGCGCCCTCCGAATGTTGCATTTTACAAAGCACTGTTACATTCAAGACATATGAAAGGTGTGAACCAAGCCTGATAACGAAGTAAAAAGGGAAGCAAGAAAATCCACAGATACTATATATAACATATATATATATATATATATATATATATATATGGTAATGTAACGTTTGTTCATTCCTCCACCTACCCACCCACAAAGCAGTCTGTGGTGTGAGGATATGGGTGTTGGTGTAGGGTGTACACAAACAACTCTGCATCATCTGAACAAATATTTAAACATACACACAAACTACCTTCATATAAAATACATTCTCTGGCAGCAGCATTTGAACACTGAAGTCGAAGTCAAACACAAACAAAAATGTTCTTTTTAACCATACACACACACACACACACACACACACACTATATGTATAATAATAATGTGTGGTGCAGAAAGACTTAGAAATGTATCTTAAATTTCTCTTTTTTTTCTTTGCCTCACTGTTAGTGTCTCTACATATTTGGATTTCCAAATATTTTGCTTATTGTAGCTTGATAAATAAAAATTACATGCCATTTTTTAAGTCATATTACTTTACAGCATTGTTTCAAATGTGCTCAAGGCTTTAGTGGAGTCTACAGTACCGTACCCCTATCCATAAGACTTAAGCCCAGTCTAGTACCATACACCTATTCATAAGACTTGAGCTCAGTCTAGTACCATACACCTATCCATAAGACTTGAGCCCAGTCTAGTACCATACACCTATCCATAAGACTTGAGCCCAGTCTAGTACCATATACCACCATGTACCACACACTTATCCATTGAGAGCCAAGTGTTCATGTGTGCGCACCTCTGTACTGAGGCCTCTGAAGGCGGTTGTTGGGGCAGTCGCGTCCGCGCTGCGTGAAGTTGATGTTGGTCCGGATGCAGCGCTGGTTGAGGGCCTGCGCCGGACGCATGTTATCACTCATGCTCAGGAAAATGTCAGACGGCTGGTTTTGACTGAGCAGCCTCAGAGACTGCATCTGCGATGCAGAGAGATAAGACAGAGAGAGAGACAGTGAAGTGGTAAAAAGATAAAATGAGAGTGGCGTGAGGGAGAAAGTGAAAGAGTGGCAGAAGGGGGGGGGGGCGATAGTGGGAGGAGGCGAAGAGGGAAGTGGTGAAGAGAGAAAAAAGTAGAGGGAGGGAGAGATGAAGAGAGAGAGAGAGAGAGAGAGAAAAAAAAGGAAGGAGAGCGAGAGAGTGGGAGGGAGGGGGAGGGCAGTGGTAAAGAGAAAAAGAGAGTACAGGGAGAAAGAGGAGGAGGAGGGGGTGAGGCGAGAAAGCCATGAGGAGAGAGTGAGAAATGAAAGGGACGGCAAGAGCAGAGGGGTTGGATGGATGGATGGAGGAATAGAGAGAGAGAAAGGGCAGGAGAAAAGGTGAAGAAAGAAGAGGGGAATAAAGAGAATGAGAGACAAAGAGCAGGAGGGGGGGAAGGTGAGGAAGACATAGAGGAGTGATGGGGAGAGGCAACGACAGCAGGTAGGTTTGATAGAAAGAAAAAAGAGCGAGAGAGAGAGCGAGAGAGAGAGAGTGGAGGAGGCACGGGTTGTATTATTAATTAGAGTAGCAGAGTATTCCAGGGCAGGTGCCTCACCAAGGGATATGAGAGAGGGGGGAAAAATGGAAAGATGATGTTGTTTATCTGCAAAAGGCAAGGCACTAGAATATAATGAATCCATTTCTCTTTCACACCGCAAACACCTTGACAACAGAAGATCTTCACAGATACACTATGTTAAGCACAGCGCCCACTAATTTAACATAAATTACTCAAAAACCAATGCTATGTTCTCCCCCTCATCCCTACTCAACTAAAAATGGTTTAAATAACCTCATTTGAATGGGGGTACTTAACATCCTTGCTTATATACCTTAGATGCACTCCAAAGGTCCAACCCTCCTGAATAATTCACTTGTGATGGAGAATAGAACATGACCACGTCAAGCTCTCAACCGAACCAACAGATCTATAAAAAGCCTATTGGTTTGCTCTGAGCGTCATAAAGTATTCCAGCCCTGGCTGGACTGGCCACTAGAGGGACTGACTAATCAGCTCCTGCTGAAAGGCTGCAGGCATAAAACACTGGCCGGGTCCCAGCGGAGCGTGTGCGTGTGCGAGAGTGTGAATGTGAGAGAGAGAGAGCGAGTACTTGTGTGTGTGTGTATGTATGTGTGAGAGAGCGGGAGAGAGAGAAGTGTGTGTGTGTGTCTGTGTGTGTGTGAGAGAGAGAGACAGAGAGAAAGACAGTGAGTGTGGTGGAAGGGTACTGTGTAGCCTCAGTTGCATACCAAATCACCCAAGATAATCATTATGGTAGAGGCTGGTGTGTATGAGTGTGTTGTGTGTGTGTGTGTGTGTGTGTGTGTGTGTGTGTGTGTGTGTATGAAACTGTATATAATGATCTGAGCAGTGGTGAACTGTGGCTGAACAGTAATGTGTGTGTGTGTGTGTGTGTATGTGGGGTGTACCCACCTGCAGCCGTGTAATATACACCGGCTTGTTCATGATGATCCAGGTGGCGGTCTCAAGGCACGGAGGGATGGTCAAGGAGCCCTCATATGTGATGAAGCGAGACGTCTCGGGGTAGAGCTCCTTCAGGTTGAGGCCCATGAGCAGGAATGCGTCATCTGAGGAGGGGAGGAGAGCAGTGGAGAGGTGTGTGTGTGTGTGTGTATGTGTGTGTGTAGGCAAAAAATAAAGAAAATAGAAAAAATAGGCAGATTGCTTATGGCCAGAAGAATAAAGAAATGGAAGAATATTGTTGTGATTGAGATTTATGTGATTTGGGGTGAATACAAAGTATCAAATATCAAACTGGCTGAGTACTTCAGTGTCACAGGATCAGGGGGAAGTAGAAAAAGTATTGAGCATAACCTTTCAAAATCGAGCCCAAGGACACTTACGCTTATAAGTTATTCGTGTAATGGTCTCTCTGACAAGCATGCGATTTAGGAATGAATTTGAAGCTTCAGCTATCTGTAAAAGAGACAGGTTTTAAATTAAAATAAAACCATAAAATATAGCAAAATAATAGTCTAACACCAGTGCAATATTTGAATCACCAGCATTAAAAATACATCAATGTATCATGGAATCTGGTCTTACCACAAAGAGATCAAAACATCTTACAGCTGTGTGTATTTGTGTGTGTGTGTGTGTGTGTATGATGTGTGTGTGTGCACATGCATGCTGTTCTGAGTATACGTGAGAATATTTTTCAATGTGTTTTTGTGCAGCTGCTTGTGTGTGGGTGTGCGTTGTGAGAGAGAGGGTATATGTGTGTTTGTGTGTGTGTGTCTGTCTGTCTGATGTGTGTGTGTGTGTGTTTTGAAAGAGAGTGAGTGTGTGTATGTGTTTTGAAAGAGAGTGTGCGTGTGTGATGTGTGTGTTTTGAGAAGGAGTGAGAGTGTGTGTGTGTGTGTATACACTTCTGTTTCCATCACAGCACCACCTGGATGGTTGACTAACCTTCAGGAACATGGACACCACCGCTATTCCATTTGGGCTCTTGGCAGCCTCGCTGTAGTTTAGATACAAATCGTGGTTGTAATGAATGAGCTGCACCTACATATGAGAAAGTGCCGAGAGCGAGCGAGTGAGTGAGGTAGCGTGTACGCGAGCGCAAAAGAGAGAGGAGGAAGAGAGAAAGCGAGAGAGTGAGTAAGTGAAACAAAGAGACAGAGAGAGAGAGAGGTGAAAGAGAGAGGGAGAGAGAGAGGGAAAAAGCATAATTCATGAGTCACACTTTTTTGTGTGGAAAACCCATTAGTCCACTTGAGTTATTCCAGGGCTTGTTTACAGGCAAAGGCTTGTTTACTGCACAGGATATGAAACAGAGTTTTCTAGTTATTAGTAGAGTGTCGCAGGGACTGGGGGTGTGTGTATGGGTGGGTGGGGGGGGGGGGGGTGGTAAGGCTTGCAAGACTGGTGCATTAGTGACTCTCCAGCCAAATCAATTTGATGCAGCTAAACGTGGTGCCACGGGGGTTAAAGCTCTGCTGACTCTGCGGCTTATTCCACCCCTGTACCCCTGGTGCAGCTCAGATCTCTATCCAGCCTGGTGCGTGGTGGACGGATGGAACAAATACAACTATAGTCATTAATTACAATGAACGTGCCTGTCTCCACTATAATGAAGCAGTTAGAATGCAAATTGCTGGTGCACCCCAACAACCCCTGTTTTGACAGAAACCGAGACTGTGGATTATCGGGATGAATGATGGCGGCAGGGACTGGGGAGGGCCAGGGCGGAGATGCACCCAGCGACAGGGAGGATCACTGAGGATATCGTTCTCATCTCTCATCTCTCTTCGGAGCCTCGGATGGGCGCGTGGACCACCGGGTGACGAGCTGGGTGCCGGCGTGATGGAAGCGCTTGTTCATTGCTTAAAAATGAACTGTGTTTGTTCGAAGCTTCCAAGACTCATTCATCACCATTCAAGCGATAGTTCTCATATCTACAGTGGTTGAGTACTTGGCTTTAAATGATGCCTTGGGCCATGTGATTGCCATGGAAAGGGTGTGTGTGTGTGTGTGGGGGGGGATTAGAATTCCTGCTATTTCTTTGGTCAAACTTTAACAGTGAAACTGTCTGAGTCTCTTTTTTTGGCTAAATGCCCGCAATAAAGCACATCCATGTCATGTCATCGTATCTACAGCCTGGGAATAAGCAAGCCAACACATTTTCTTTTGCAATGCATTTTTTAAAGTTAGCCCTCCACCCTCTGTCTCCCTGAATGCAAATCCAATCGCGGTTTTAGATGCCTGGCCGCGGAATGCCTTGGACACGCAAAAAGCCCCCCTGTGTTAAATTTTTTATAGAACTGTTCGTCGTAATTAATAGCCTCACACTTTAATACACTGAATTAAACCTTGATTTTTCTCATTGAAAATCATTGAACAGGCCTTGCCAAGTTGCACATCTCGCTTGCAGGCAGAGATATGAGATCAACAGCATTCAGATTTCAGGCCTGTGATCTACTCTGACAATATGACAGCTCAAGGGTGACGTATTGGTGATGAATGATGGGTTGGAGTGAATAGAATAAATGAATGCCTCACGTCTGTATTCACGATACATTCGCACTTGTCCAGGGCAGCAGCGAATTTCACCCAGGCCACAGTAACAAGAAGGCAAATTAAAGCAAGCAGTGTATGAGGTGTGCATACATCCATCGACACATCGGCCCACTGAACAACACCCAGCACTCTACTAATCCTTTGGATCCTACCAGGCATTTAGAAAACAGATTAAGCAAATGACTCCAAGACTGATACTACACACTTGGATTTCTTTAACACAGAACATTTTCTCTGATCCATAACCCCTACCCTGTTCCCCATACTCACCAATTATGACAATTACACGGGTGATTAACTCTTATTCAGGATCACACACATATGCATTTTACATTTTATCTGGTCAGCAGACATTTTAAAGAGATGGGTCACATGATAAATGAAATTTATGTAATGACCTACTCGTTGTGTAACCAGAGCCGCATGTTAGATTTTCCCTATGAATCATACAAGGACTCAGATAGAGAGGAGAAATACAGAGGATAGAAGATTTTTTTTGACAAACTCTTATAGTCAATAGTGAATGTTTCTTCTCCCTGGTCAAGGGCATTCTGCTGAATAGCTCATTTTGTACACAGCTGACAGCCAAGCCTCATATGGGTGACTACTTGCATAGTCCTTTCATTTTGAGTCGATAAGGACAGAATTTTTTTCATCTTTGCGAAAGTTATCCCTCTAAATCCAAAATGACAGACAGCGAGGGCAAGCATCTTTGCAGCACTACCATACTGGGAAGAAAGCCCATGATTTTGGTCTCGGTTTCGCTGCCACAGATAAAGCTGTCACTGCCTCAGAGAACTGCATTTCCCACTGAATCCTGGGGCGCATTCAAATCATAACACTGATTCCTCATAGGGGTTTTGCAAAATGATGACCTCAGCATTCTTGGCCTGTTTGAAAGCCAAGTGTGGCAAAATGAATGGGAGAAAAAATAAATCCTTGATTTCTACCTCTATAGAGTTCTCTGATAAGGGCTTCTGGTCCTATCCATGGTAAGTAACCTGTCACAAGCTCAAACAACTCTGTGCCAGAAAACAGTGGGAAAAAAGTTTCTTGTACAGCTGTTAGCCGTTAAAAATCAGCTAGAGACACAGCTTTTCTTTTAAGAGGCCATGTCACAAAGCACTAGCTCCACCACATGATGCCATTTCCAGGTCTCAGGTATCGCAGCTGCCTCTTCAGAGAAAAATATGGGCCAGCGTTGGCATCAAGCCTGATCCAGAGTCAGCCACGAAGTGGGCCATGCAGTCCTTAACACCACCATACCTCCAAACACACACTCACACTCTTCCAGCCCCCCACTGCCTGCCTCACCTCTCCAGGGAATGCCTGGCCGTTGAGCAGGTGCTCGGAGCCCTGGTTGTCCTCGCTGCCGAAGTGCAGGCGGATCTCCTCCAGTCGGTAGCTGTAGCTCAGTGGCCCGCCCGAGATATTTGCCAGGTGGGACTTATCGGGCCGGAAGGACACGTGTCGGCCCGTGTTGTACATGGTTCCACCGATCTGCAGAGGAAACCAGGTAGAACCGTCAATGACAAGGCCAGAGGTAGAGGACTGTGGAGGACTGTGTGTGTGTGTGTGTCTGTCTGTGTTTATTTGTGTGTGTAAGTGAGGAATGGGGTGGACTTGTGTGCGTTCGGGGAGACGGATGGATAAGTGCTTATGTGTGTGTATGAGTGTGAGCAGGGTAAAGAGTAAACTAGTGTGTGTGTGTGTGGGGGGGGTGGGGGGGGGTTAGGGTTAGGGTTAGGGTGGGGGGAAATAGTGGATGAGAGAGAGAGAGAGAGAGTGAGAGAGAAGCCAGTGAAACAAGTATATTATGATCTGTCTGCATAAGCTTAAAATGCCCCCATGGGATTCTTAAGTGGCATACATGATGCTTCAAATGTAAAATGTCCAAGTTGGCTGCACACACGCACGCAATCCAAAGCATAACATCATATTAGCAGTCAAATGTGATAACTACAGCATTCACTTCTCACTGATAGCTTTGGTGCACACAGTCTATCAGGACCCAGTAATTAAGTTAGACACACCAACACACATACAGTATGTGTTTTTACATATGAATGAGACATACCTGGTGCTAGAGGGAATAAGAGAGAGAGAGAGAGGGAGAGAAAAAAATATATGTGAGATTTCTTAAATAGAACTGTGAATTAAAGACAAAACTAAGGTATGCTGTTTCAAGCATCGGTACAGTCAATTCCTGCATGATGAGGCCACAGTGTTAAGTGCTAGGGAAGATGATAGAAGAGAGAGAGAGGGTGTGTGTATGGGGGGGGGGATGGTGAGGGGGGAGAGAAATGGAGAGAGCGAGAGCTATGGCTCAGATGATGAAAGATGGCACTTTGAAGGTGAAGGAGAGTTGTGTTCGCAGCTGTCGGCTCACTTGCGCATGAATCTTAATAGAGTCGTTTATAACGAGGTAATCTGGTTTAGGTTAGGGTTAGCTGGAGAAATATCGCCGAGGTTCCCGGCAAGGGTGGGGGAGTAATCAATTTTATTTGACACATTGTTTTAATAGGCTTCCAGCGAGAGGCCATAATCTCCATCATGGCGCATAATGCAGGGGGAATCAAATGAAGGCGAGATGGGCATCCAGTGCCAAGCCAACGTCAACGGCAACGCTACGGCAACGGCAAGTTTGTTGACAGCATTATGAATTGTGATCAGCGTCTCTGTGACAACACCTCTAATTACCAGCCGGCGCAGTCACTCAGCTTACGCGCGCTCTGTATCGCCATGCACCCTGACCTGGGGGTACAGGTGGATCGCTGCACAACAACGGCTGATAAGCGTAATAACTCTTACGTTCACTCACTCAGACACCCACACAAACAACCACACGTACACATGCACTCACCTACATTTAAATTTCCCATCTGCAGTGATGGATTTTCCATTTGGGTGCAAAAAGTGCAGTATCTTTATTGCTGCTGTCATAGTGGCTCCACTAACTTTATTGATATCATGCAATTATAATATGTTTTCAGACACATACATACACACACACACTCTCACACACACACACTCCCCTTGGCCATGGGGAGCAGAGAGGCTCTGCACCATCTTCAGGAGCTCTGCTTGGGGATTGCGCAAGTACCTCTTAAGTCTATGAACACAGATCTGCTACTTGGACCTCCAACAACACAGACAGACCATTAGCATTCACATGTGCTTTTGCATACACACACCACTCCATTTAGGTCATTTCTGGCATGCATGCACACACACACACACACACACACACACACACACATACACACACGGTGTGCCTGTCTCTGAGGGCCCTCCGTGTTTGTGCACACATGAGCACCTCTTTCGTAGAGCGTGTTCCCACTCGGCTGCGAGTCAATGTGACGATGGGGCCTGATGCATTATTAAACGTCGGAGAGGCACAGTGCCGCACCGGTGGCCCCCTTTTCTCCAATGCATGCACACGGGCAGGCAGGCAGTCCATGCACGCACACACACACACACACACACACACACACACTCACATGCACACGCACATGCAGACAGGCAACCCGCCCCGACTCTGGCAACTTTGTCGGAGAAAATTTCTCCTCTGACGGGCCAGGGTGGGCACAGATGGTAGAGCTGCCTAATCTCTTCCAACAGATGCACAGCTACATTAATCATAGGGCCGGGCTTTAAATGAGGAATTAACTCTTTGCTTCCTTTCCCAGCTGCCCCTGTCATGCGGGTGAAGCTTATCTTTCTGCCAAGCACTGGCTACCATTGGTTGGCAAGCATTTTTTGTTTTTCTTTTTTGCTAGAATGAATGCATGAAAATAAATAAATAAACAAATAAACTAATAAATTATACATACATACATTCATACATACATATATATATATATATATATATAGATAGATAGATAGATAGATATAGATATAGATATAGATATATATGTATACTTATGCAACTTATACATGAAAATAAATAAATAAATAAAAATGAATAGGGATATATATATAAAACTTATGTATATGTGTGTAGATGTGGTGCTCATCTTGCTTTATCTTCCTTGAGTCTGTCTCCATGGTTTCCGCAGGTTGAGTAGGTGTTGAAGGACACAGGAGAGGCCAGGGGAGATGGTGAATGAGGTTTGGATGGAGGCGCAAGGAGTGAGTGGATGGAAATATGCTTGAGCACACACAGAACATGTGTGTGTGTGTGTGTGTTTGTGTATGTAAGTGGGGAGGTGTGAGTGTGTGTTTTTATATGTAAGAGTATGTGGGAGAGAAATCATGTGATCCCACAATGAATGTGTCAACATGTGTCCAGAACACACACACACACAGACACAGACACACACACACACACACAGGCACAAGCACAGGCCAAGCATGCCACTCATCGCAGCAGACTGGAGAGTCCTGTGGGGAGAGTCCATGGCCTTGAACTGTGCCTGACATCCCTGCAGTGCTGCTGGATCTGCTCTGGCAATGGAGCACATTTGGCAGCAAACTGACGAACGAATGAACGCTGAGATTACGATCAGCCCGGGTGCACCCTCTCGCCCATCCCTGTGGTCAGTCGCGGGCATGCGGCCAGGCAGTCTGACACCACACCAGGGAAGCTGCTAATGATCTCCATGTCAAGTGAGGAGCATGTTGTTTGTGGATAGAGGTAATGAATAACGTAAATACTGTGTCAACTAAAGGGGAAGGGGTAGCTAAATGGCCATATTACTGTCCTGTTGGCATAGAGATTTTTTTGTTAACACTTAAAGTGTGTCTCCATAAAGCCTTATGAACCCATAAATGGTTATGAGGTATTAATAATGCCTCATAATATTTGACAATAGTTGACATAATCACTCAAAAGTAGTTATAACTGCAGTTATAAAGTCTTATGATGCTGTAACATAGGAATAACTGAGCCTGATGTATCACCACACATTGTAATACATTGGTAATACAATGGTTGTAGCCACTTATGTCAGTCATTTTAAGGCATTATGAATATATCATAACCCTTTAAGAATATATCATAACCCTTTATGAGTGTGTTAATAATGATTTATAGATACAGACTTTAGGTAAAATGTTACACTTTTTTTTTTTCTTTTTTGAGTATATTGTACATCAGATGCAAATATTTTATTGCGGGTGTGAAAGTCAACTAATATGAAATATATTCATGAACGATGAAGAATAACGACACAGAAACCGCTAACAATATTTTCAAGTCTTTGAAGATTTCCTGAATCTTTGAAGTGCTGCTATGAATTAATGCTTCAAGTTTTTTTTTTTCCGCCCAATGTTTCACCTTCTCAAAAACAAGTGAAGACAAGGAGATATTGTAGTGTCATGATAAGCCCAAATCAGGCCTAATTATGATAAAAGTGAAATGGTGAGGTCCCTGGCGAATACTACCTTTTACCGATGCCCTGGGGTGAAATTTGTAGACACAGAAAGTAGAGGTACTCTGCAGTATTCTGTGTCAAGCATATGGATTTGCTAATTAGTTTTACTACAGGGCAGTCTTTAACCACAGGCAGATCTAATTAGCGAAATCATCTGGCCCACTTCAAGGGTGAAAAAGAAACATGGAAGTCCTCTTTTTTTCCGTCAAGCCCTGACTTCTGCTACTACAGTGCCTTACTGAAACAATGCTGCTTCCAATAAGATAACAATGCTTCCAATGCTTTTGATACAATTAATAGATTGTCTAATCTATCCATCCATCCATCCATTCGTTTATCCATCTATCCCTCCATTCATTTATCTATTTTTTTATCCATCTATCCATCCATCTGTTTATCCATCAACACTTTTATCCATCTATTCATCCTCTCATCCAACCTTTTGCAACAAAGTGTGAATGTGTGTGTGTGTATGTCTGTGTGTGTGTGTGTTGGTGTGTGTGTATGTGTGTGCGTGTGTGTGTGTGTTCATGTGTATATGTGTGAGTGCATGTGTGTGTATGTGTATGTGTGTGTGTTTGTGTGAGTGTGAGTGTGTGTGTGTTTGTATGTGTGTGTGTGTGTGTGTGTTTGTGTGTGTGTGTGTGTGTGTGTGTGTGTGTGTGTGTGTGTGTGTGTGTGTGTGTGTATGTGAGTGTGTGTGTGTGCGCGCATCATAATCACTTACTTTCCGTCCGCCTGTGTTAAGGCGTAGAGGTGTCAGAAAGGGATCAAACATCATGTGACTCGTCTCGATGTTCACTGGAGACTGTCTCTTCCCAATGGCACACAGGTTCCATGCCGAATTGACCAGGCCCCAGAAAGATGGCACTGCAACAGAAGCAAACCCATAAATAAGTAAACAAAAACAAACAAACAAACAGAAACAGAAAAAGACAACAAACATGAAACAAAAAATGGGTAGAAAGCTTTCAAAATTGCTTGCCCTGAGGCTTGGTTTGGCACAAGTTACACCAGAGATGTATCATTTGGGGGCAGAAATCCCAAGGTCATGTTCATTCATTTTTACAGAGGGCGCCACCAAAAAGCCCAACAACAACAAGTTTGGTCTGCAAGAGTTACACCGCATGTCAGCTAGGAGCGCATAAGATGCATTACAAACCCCAGTGCAGCAGCAGGTCTGAAATTCATCACTTGGACAGTATCTGATAGCATGGATTAGATACAGTCCAGACACATTTGGGTTAGCTTGTTCTGCGGCAAGATGGCATTCAGCACTTGAATGCCTCATGAACGTGTAAAGCAATCTGTCACAAGCCGGCAGCAACTGCCGTGCGCCTCCGCCAGGCGAGGGTTTCTGATTTATGCAGGCTTCTCTCATAGCCAAGAAGATCAGGGAAGAGATCAGTTGTTATCATCACTGATGCACCACAGCAACCCACCAGATGAGCCTTGGGCAACCAATGCTGCCGAAGATGAGGAGGAGGAGGAGGAGGAGGAGGACGAGGAGGGTGTGGTTGTGGTGAGGAGAGGGGAGGGGAGGAAAAACTAACTAACATGTTTGCTGTGACATGGGCTGAAATTCTGATATTCTTTGCAAATGAAGATGAATGATTGCCATTTGGTAAACACTGGATACTGATAATGATGAGCTCTCTCTTTCTCTCGCTCGCTCTTTCTTTCTCTCACTCGCTCTCTCTCTTTCTCTCACTCGCTCTCTCTCTCTGTCTCTCACACTCGTTCTCACTTCCTCTTTCTCTCTCATTAGGACACCTCAAGCCAATTGCTGTGGCACACAAAGGCGGAGGGATGGCAAGGCCTTGGAGGAGGGAGATAAGTGCCTGTGGGGCTTGAGAAATTTTCTGGCCACTTCATCAATGACATCATTAACCTGTGGTGCTATAATTAAACAGGGCTTTTGCCCCTGCTAGCTAGCATGGGTGTTGTGTGCTGCCTCAGCAAATACAAACTTCACAGCAGCAGCAGCAGCAGCAGTGACAAACGCACCTAGACGCACCTGTTGAGCCACTATTTAGCATGCACGGGGGAGGGATCACATTGGCACTCTGGGCCAGTCTCTTTCACCTCATTTCACTTTGGCAAAGAGTCTGGCATCTCTCAATATGAATACGTTTGCTACCTGGTGGGCAGTGGGTGGGCCAACCATTTTCTACCCATTTGTCATGACTTATATTGTGTGGAGGTAGGCTACTAGGTGACGCTAGCCTGGAAAAAGGCACATAATATCCATAGTCAGAAAAACATCTTCACAGTGTAAAATTATGCTGAATATGAAGTTGAGGTAACACTTTAGAATAGGGTACACATATTCAACATTAAATAGCAGCTTATTAACATGCAAACTAATAACATATTAACCACTTGTTAGTCATTACAAGTGGTTTAGCCTTACGCTACATGCCAAAATTATGAAAATTACATATTTAAGTGGATGATGCCTCATTTACATACTTACACATTACATTTCAAAAACTTAATGCCATAATGTAAATAATCAGCTAAGGAAGTTTTGTGGGGATATGTATTAGTTATTTTTTTTACCTTATTCAAAAAATCCTCCATGGGTTACTAATGGACATACACAGGGTGATAAAACAAAAAAAAGCTACCCTGACTGCAATGCAATCACATATTTTCTCTACTCTAGGGTGGCACACCTTTCCAAAAAACACAGTGAGACTTACTGCTCTTGAGTGGTACCGACAGGCCAAATTTGGGGGTTCCGGCTCAAAGACTATTGTTACATTCGCATTACCTGAGTGTTGCTGCTATCGGTGTGTGTTTTTGGTATGCTACTTGTCCTATACCTGTGTCTTTTCGAGTCTTGCCAATTATGTATTTACATGCTTATTTATTTATCTGTTTGTTACCTTTGAAAAGCACTGATCAAGATTGGCACTCCTTCATAGTATTTAATACATTGTATTTAAAGGGATACTAGATTGGTAAGGCATATTGGCCTTGTAAGACTGATGTTGGTATCAGCTATCTTTATTTAGAAACACTCAAAATGTTTCTCCTTTTTTATTAAAACTTTAAAAAAATCTCTTCATTTGTAGAGCTTGTGAGCTGCCATCGTGCTTACGTCTCAATGCTTTCTTGGGTAAAAAAGTAACAGATTTTTAATAAAACCAAAAACATTTGGTGTTTTTTAAAATCACGTTAATGTAGCTGACGCCAACATCAATCTTCTAAGGCCAACATGTTTTACTAGCCGTGGATCTGTTTAATGTAATGACAATAAAGCTTCTACTCGATTATGTTTATACCATATTTTTTCAGCCTTTAACTTCAGAATATTGATATGAATTGCATCAATAATACGCAAACACACTTTTATGTGGTTAAGCTTCAATTTAAGTTAAACTCAAATTACAAAAAAAATACATGAAATAAAAAATAAAAAATGAAATAAGGACAAAGTTTTAAAAGCTTTGTGATGAAATTGGTATATTGAAGGCACACACACACACACACACACACACACCATGGAACGGGCTGTCAACTCTCTAACTGAAATGCCACAGTTATTACTTTGCTGTTATTACTTTCCTGCACCAGTATTTGAAGAATGTACCAGTTGGTCAAATGTGGCCTTTGCCTTGACTCTTTTTGCTTATGACATTGATACACAGAGGCCCTGAGTTCCAGTATCTGAGCTGGTGCAGCACGCTGCTGTATGGTTTCATGCTCCCTGGAGCACAACGGCAGATAAAATGAATGACTCCACTAAATTGCTTTAAAGTTGCTTTAGACATAATCATCTGCTAAATGTCAGTCTGCAGGGTGGTTTCATTATACCAGCACCTAACTGAGTTATTAGAGGAGCGGATTAGTCCGAGTCGACGGGGCTGTTTCCTGGACTTTGCCTGTTAATAGGGAGGGCATGGACAATCTTAATGAAATTCTGCTTAAAAAAAAAAAAGAAAGAGTGAAAGACAGAGAGGGGAAGGAGACATAAAGCCGCTCTGTTGGAGCAAGTACACGACTGCTGATCTGTGAGTTCTGTGTGTATTATGTAGGATTTACTCCGACGTGTGCGTTCACATTCGTTTGTTATCACAGAGCCTGCCAAGATATGCCGGCCACATCTTGCAGACAGAATCAGCAGGTAAGCAGGAAAGAAAAACAAATGGCTGCGTTTTAATAGACATGATGCATGGAGCGAGAGAGGGAAAACAGACACACACATACACGCACGCACACACACAAACAGAAAGAATCCTCTGCATTGAGTGATGGAGCAGGAAATACATGCAGAGAGAGAGCAAGAGAGAGAGGGATAGAGAAGAGTAAGGGAGAGAGAGAAATGTAGAGAAAGAGCGATGGAGGTAGTGAGAGAGAGGGATAAAGAGAGAGATGTAGTGGCAGTATGTGAGGGAGGGATGCTGAGAGAGGGAGTGAGACAGATTGAATGAAAGAAGAGGAGAAAGAGGGATGAAGAGAGAGAAAGAGAGAGAGGGAAAGAGCTTGGCACGCTGTGAGTGTGGGGAGGGGCAACAGATGTGTCTGGCTGACCTCGCCACGAAATCCTGACCCGTCAGGCCCCTTGCCAGAGACATCCGTCGTGCCACTGCACCCACCACGGGCGCGTGAAAGCTTGAAGGGTTCACTGACAGGGTGACGTGCCTTCTCCCCCGCCCTAAGTGGAGAGATTAAGAGCTGATGTGATCCACACAACGCCCCACCCCCCAGCCCCTCCTCGGCATCCCTTCCAAGCGTTGAGCGGCTGTCCCATGAGCGGAGTGGATTGGCCCGTGACTGCTGATCTGTAAATGCACCGTTAGCTTTCAAAGATATATGTCCGTAAACATAGGTACCGTCTGTATGTACACATGTTGTTAGATTGACTGATAAATATGGAACTTTAGAAGCCTGTGTATGATCAATATAGGCTTACTGAGTATATGATTCGCAGAGAGATGACAGCCCTGTTTTTCTGCTACCTGCACAGGGGTGCATGCCAACATGCTCAGTCAATTAATTAAAAATCCTGATCCGTCCTTCCTAGTGATTTGAAAATTCTGCTGATGGATTTTTAATGCATTTTAGTCATTAATTTTCAGTGCTATCTCAGCTGCATGTCTGTTGCTTAATACAGCACTTGTCTCTGATTGACTGTCACTAGCAACCAAATTAACAAATAAAGAAAACTTGTGAAATCAATTAAAAGCTTGTCAGTACATTAAGGATTTGTGTGGCTATTTCATGTTTTTCTCATCTCCCCAGAGGTTACTTTAATGAGCCCAGACCTCGGAGAGTGAAGACCATTTTGACTTTTTCTGGTAATCAATTATATCGCTCCTCTGGCTGCTCTTTGGGGCGCCTCATGTGTTAGGTGACCTAAATAAATGTCTGTTTCCAAAAATAATGATGTAACCGTGTGGTAATCCCCTTTGCTGAGCTGCACACTGACATTTGGTTGGCTGATTCGTGGAAAATTCACTCTCCAAAGCAGAGACGAACCCACAATTCTGTCAAAACGGCACACCCTACTTTGAAACATTGTTAGGCCACACTAACATGGGGTCATCGGTGGTACAAAGAGCGTGGCAGGCACCATTTGTATCAACACAGGAAGCACATTCAGAACATTGAAAAAGCCCTATGCATCAGCATCACAATTCTGCACCATAATAGTAAAACCTGCCAAGGTGAAATCGTCTGCAAGCGCTGTGAGCAGTCTTTGTCTCTGTATGTTCCCTTTGAAATTCTTAAAAACACTGTCTGGGGTTTCTTGCTACCAGCGATGAAATTCTCAGTAATATATTCTAGGGGAACAGTCGGAGCTATCCTTAAATGAATAATGTTCAAGTGTGCCCTTTCAAGTGGGATTCCACAACAAAAGAGATCATGTTAATCTGATGCTTTGCCTAAACTCTACTTTTTTTTCACTCCTCTTTGCCTGATGTTCAATAGCTTAGCCTAGCCAGCCTGCTGCCTCAGTCACTTATCTGCCAAAACTGTTATCAGCCGATCTTCTGATGACCTTAGCATAAAAATACCCTCAGATTGGATTAAAAGGCAATTTGTTTTCACTTTTCTTTTCCTTTGTTCAACAATTTGTGATGTACAGTGAGGTTAAACACATCATAATTGCATATATAATGCAAATACAAAAATATAAATTGTTCTAGATTGTTCTACAAATGTCACTTTGTGAAAGTTTAAGACTAGGGAACAAAGATGAATTGTGTTTAAAAAAGAAGTAAGGATCAAGAGGACTCTTCTATTCAGTTGAAAGACAACTACTTCTTCATGCTGGCGAGAACAGTCTCAGGAAAACAGATTAATGAGATATATTCATACACTCTGGAATCCGGAGCAGACACAGACATGACACTTTCTCAGTGTTATAATAACTCAGCAAAACCCATATAATTTATTCCTTTGCTGTTCAACAGGGGCTTTGGGCTGAGGATTTGACGTCAACTGAAAGTTTTTTCTTTCCTGCTTCAGTAATATCTTCTGAGAACATTGTGGCTGTGGAAGACAACCAACAAAATGCACTGAAATTCTAATTATCATCAGTTTTAAAGCAAAAAATATATCATCTATTCATCTAGGATTATTAAGCATTCATAAAAATTAGGGATGTTTGACATAGGTCTAACCACTTATAATGAAATGAAAGTTTTTTTTTGCTGTGGTAGGCCTACCAGCTTGAAATATCAGAATGCATAAGAAAGCTTTTGACAAAAGGCAAAGAGAGAGCCAATGTAAAGGTGTGAAAGAAGCTGCTTATTCAGCAAATTATTTTCATAGAGCTATATGGGACTCAATTAGCTTTCATAATGGTGTGTAGCACTTATGCTATGTCATAATGCTTTCTGAATGCAGTCATGTATTTTTATGGATTGCTTTAAAGGCTTGTCTCTGGTTCCTTGATGCATTATGCTAATTCTTATTTACACCAAAATTACAGGACTGATTTGCACTAAAAATTACATCCTGATCAATTTACCTGGCTCGCCTGTGGCATAATGCACTACCAAACCACCACTACCATCCCCTCCACTGCAAGTCTGTCCAAGGCTTCTTCCTAAAAAAGGACATCTTTGCTGGATCCTGTTGTCTTATGCTTGCTCTGGGGATTTAAAAAAAGGCTTTGCACTGTGGCCTGTGATAGATATATGCTGTATGTTGTGCAGATATTAACACATAAAAAATATTTTAGTACTTTTGCAACAGCTTTGTGGATAGAGAAGTTATTTTAACATTTAACATACTGTATGATGATCTAAGATATCAACAGTGCCATTGTCAATTGGAAAAGAAATTTTTAATTTCAAGGCTTGGACTGTAAACTGTCACAGTCATTGTACTGTGTAAGCAAGTAAGTAAGCAAGCAAGTAGGTAGGTAGTTTATTATACAATGTACAATGTACTATTGTTACCTTTACTAGGTTTGTGAATACTAGTCTTAATTATTTAAAACTAGAATTGGCAAAACATTTGTTAATTATTAATGAATCTGTGTTTGGGGCAGAATCATTATTCCCAGTGCAGTGAGAAAAAGACTTAATGCTTTTTGAAGTATTACTTCTGAAGATTCCACTCAAGGCTACTGGATAACTGTAGCATTGACTCTCTACTATACTGGGCCCAGTGATGGTTTAACATCATTTTATCTTGCATCAGTTTTGGTGTCATCTAAGGTAACCTATCATCAAAGTCTCAAAGCTAGCAAGAATTACATCACGAGAAACATTTTGCTGTCTAGGTAGGTCGAACGAAATCTGCCAAGCGTGACGGACTGCAGTGACAGAGAAGAAAGAGAGAAAAAAGAGGGTCTGTAATAAAGGGTGATTTCAGTGGTGCCCTCGGGGAGCTTAAAGCCGCTATCTCAAAAGCTGACGAGTCAGCCACTCCCTACTGCCAAGGCCTTCCTGGGTGTCGCAGCCACTAACTTTGTTGATGCTTCTGTGATACGGCTGGCGGGCGGGCAGGCAGGCATGCAGGCATGCAGGCTGGGAGGTCCTCTCCTGCCTACTGTACTATACCTCGCTGGCCTTACACTATTGCATTTGCACCATCCTAAATTTCACTAAATTGCATTTTAGCCTGTGTGTGTGTGCGTGTGCGGTGAGCAACGCCTCGTCTCCACGTAGCTCATTTAGGCTGAGAGTCCATCTGGGAGGAAGGGGGAGCTCCGACTTGATTGCATATGCCCAGACACCACACCGAGGAGGGGAGGAGGAGACAGAGCATGAAAATGAAAGACATGCAGAAGAGGGTGGGGAAGGTTACAGATGATAGAAACTGACACACTGGAGATGGGGTGAGCAAGGAAACAGGAGGAGACTTTCTCTCTCTCTCTCTCCTTCTCTCTCACTCACTGCCACTTGCTTTCTCTCTCTCTCTCTTTCTCTCTCACTCACTGCCACTTGCTTTCTCTCTCTCACACTCTCTTTCTCTCTCTCTCTTGCTTGCCCTCTCACTCTTTCACCCTCTTTTGCTCACTTTCTTTCTCTCTCTCTTTCCCTCTTTCACTCTCTTTTGCTCTCTCTCTTTCTTGCCCCCTTTCTCTCCCACTCTGTATTCACTGTGGGTCATTTATGAAAGCCCCCAACCTTCCTTTTAAACACCATTTTAAATTCAATAACATTTTTTAAAAAATCATTTGCACAGGATATCTCCCATCCCTGGGCAGACTTTGCTTGCTTTTCTGATTCTGATTTATAATCTTTATTCCTTATCTAGCTAAAGTAAATGACACATTTACCAAAATGGAGAGACACACTAAATTCAAACTCTGGTACACTTGAAACATGTCTGATGCAATTTAAAACACATTTTTGCCTGTGTACCCCTGAGTGTTTTGAACCACATCCCTCTGTTGTCTACAAGCACAGATTATATAATAATTTTGAAATAGACCTATTTTCCTCCAAGCTTCTCTCTGCTTTATCATAATAAGAAAGATTACGTTGTTTATGGGATATTCCTAACGTTATTTAGAGGACATTGGAATCACTGTAAGCTGAGAATGTATTTTCCCCTTTTTGGATAGAATTTGCTTGTTTTTGCTCCTCTTTGAATAAGCAGCCATCCACTAAATCTTGCACATATAATATATATGAGATAAATATTACAAATGTGAAATTAACGCCTGTGTATCCAGAGAGCTTGTAAAATTATTTTTGATGTAAGCCATTGAACGATGCTATGCATTCAGATTTCAATCTCTTTTTCCACTCTGAGTGGCTGAGTGAGTCATGCATGGTTGACTATTGTTGGAAAAAAGAGTGTATGTTTGACCAGGGATCCTGCAGGATTAAAAACCCATTTGGCCCACTGTGAAAGCGTGGAACTATGTCCAGAACTCCAAAACAGTTGGTCAGATTCACCCTCAAAAGCCCAACAGTGATCAGACTTGCAATTATGCACAGCAATGTTTCAAGCTTAGAGAGCAGACGAGTGTGCTGAGTGTCACTGTGCCAGCTGCAATAAATCTGTCAAGTGTGGGGTTACTGTACTTGGCTCCCTGAACATGCTGATTTCAGCTTTACACAGTGTTCCACACGCAGACATGTCTGCCTGGGTTTGACTATGTGTATTTCTCTCTCTTTGTGTATGTGTGTGTGTGTGTGTATTTTTAACCTATTCTTTACAAATTGGCTTTGTCTGCATTCAGCTTTTTTTCCTTGCTTTCACTTGCTTCCATTTGTCAAACACATGTCCCTAGTTTACCACCAAGAATCTGTGCTCTGATTACACTGAGCTTTCACTGAGCAGACTTTTTGTCTCTACTAAGATTGGACAGTGAAGAAAGACATGAAGTGAGTGGCAAAGAGAGAGAGTGAGAGAGAGAGAGAGAGAGAAATGGGCTGGAACCAAGAAGTGACTGCTGGTTGTACCCGTGTTGGACCTAAGTCCCAATGGCCACTTAGAACCAAATGTGGCACTGAGCCACCAGTGCCTCAGACTTCAAGCAAAACTAGTGTTTTTAAACAAAACCATTTGCTTGACTTTTTTTTTTTAGAGCGAAAAGAACACTGTCCAACAAAATGCTTAGTCCACATCATGGCATGACTCTCATTACACAACATCAATAAACAGCTTTCCAGTTTAGCACACGCGAGATCGAATGGGATCAGCACATAAGTTGGAGGGTGGCACAAGACAATTTGATGGCTTCCAATCAATGTGTTGGGGACAGATGGCAGGTTCACCCAAAGGCGGGGAACTGAGGACAGATTGGACTTAACACTGGATCGGACAGATGAATGAAAACTCAACGGTGCTTTTACACTGACACTGGCAAATGAAGTGCGAAGCCTTTCCTGTCGATCGTCACTGGGAGTCTGTCATATGCTGTGCATAAGCCAACAAAGTCTGTCTGCGTGCGCAAGGCCATCGACTCGAGACGAGGCTCTTTGTGGCCTTGGCGCCGCTTAGCCGTGTTATTGCAGAGGGCACAAAGAGGGGCAGTAAAACTCACGAAAAAATGGAAACATGAACAGACGGCTGTCACCGAAACACATGTTCTGTGTAGACGCGTGTGGCAGGCAAAGAGAGAAAAAAATGGAAGGGACCATGGAACAGTGATCACCACATTACTCCAAAGAAAATTCTGTTGAACCAAGTGAAATATGAATAACATGAATTAATTACCGTGCCACACAAATCAAATAAAATGACCGCGACCATGCATGTGGCGCGACAGTGTAATTAAGATTCAACACGTTTATTATAATTTGCCTCTTTACTTCACAACCACCAATTACAGATACTGCATTACCTCATTTGCAGGATGCTTCCTCCTGAAGCAAAACACACCAATCGTGGCTCATATTAAGTCAAGCAACTGCTTTTTTTTTCCTCTGACCTATTTGTACTAATGGGAGCCTGCTTGCTGGAAGCACCCATCTTATTTTTCTTTCTGACGCCTGCTCTCTATGAGCTCTACAACACAGTGAATGGGAGAAAAAAGCCTTCCATCCGTTCCCATATAAGTGTGAGTTTCTGTGCGACTGATAATGGCGGATGTCTGGCAAGCTGATGCTGCTCGGGAGACGCTCCAGAAAGAGAGTGGCCGTGTGAAAACAAACGGGGCAACTCTGTGTCAGGTGCCAGATCAGAGGTGATCATGACTTTGGAGGCTGCGTTGTCTTTCAAATCCCCAGTAATCGGGGACACTGTGCATCACAACAGTCATATCCTTGGCCTATCCCTCTGGTATTACCTGCGAAAACGCAACCAGGACACGAGCGTGTAGACTCGCATCGCATCGCACTACCAAAAAGTGCTCCCACGCACAGGAAGGAATTAAGCTATTTTGGTGCGTTTGAAATAGAAAACAGAAGAGGTGGGTTCGGAGCCAAAGTGCCAAGGGAGGTAAATTTGTTGAGGCTTTTTGTATCCTGCCAGCTGCATATGGAATTCAGAGAATTTACACACAGATTAATTATATCCAGCACCAGGCATTCTTTGGGAAAAAAGTTCCACTTTATTTTCAGCCACCTTAGGATATATGTAATAAACGTTTAATTAATGAATATCTCTGATACTAGCACACATTGCCCCAAATCCATCAAGAGGTACTTATGGTTTGAGTTAAAATGGAGAGGTGGAGCTAGTCAGTAATTTCAACTGCAAATGTAATATTTGAATAACTTATAACTTAATGACACTTTACTTTAGGCTACAATTAAATGAAGTGGGGTATATTCAAATCTAAAATATATATAAGTATATATATATTATCTCTTTAGACAGTAATTTCGCGAAATGCCACAGCGCCTCACAAAATGTTTAACATGTACAAATCAAATTCAAGAATGCGTGCTGCTTGGATACATAATGCATTTAATGTTACGACTGAGTTCAATCTGTGTTTGACACTGAAAAGCACATCCTATTTTCATCTAAGCACACCACACTCCAGCCATTTAAACCTGCTCTTCTACTCTGCGTAGGAGTGATTTTCTTTCCCCACTCCCTTCTATCTAACTATCTTCTGCTCACCATCTCTTCTCTCTCTCCCTCTCTCTCTCCCTCTCTCTCGCTCTCATACTCTCTGTCTCTCTCTCCCTCTCACTCTCCTCACCTCCCACTCTCTAAGCCCACCCCCCCCCCCCCCCCCCCGCCCCCACCCTCAGCTCTCACTGCCTCCTCCTCTTCCTTAGTAAGAGTTTCAAGGGCGTATGTGCAAGAGCTGGCTATGATCATAGCTAGATTTGGTGACCTACTTTCTCCGACTGTATAAAGCCAACACATTTATGTTCTATTGAATGACAGATCAAAAAATACACTGTATAAATGTATTTAGTGCATTTTTTATTCTTTCATTGCTCTTGCCTGGAGAGAGTGATGCAGATACACGTCATGAAATCCCAGATAAAAAAAACTTGTAGGGAACCGTGCTCTGTCAGAGATTCACCACTTAAGCTCCCTAATTGGCTTATGGGATATTAGCATGGAAAATTGCAGTCTCTGAAACAACAGATGCTTTGCCTCCCCCCTCAATTTCAACTACCCCCCCCCTATCAAACACATCCCATCCTTCACTTCAGCAAACACACACCACTACTTCACCAAACACCACACTCACGTGCTTCTACACAACCAAATGTACGCGTGCATGCACTTGCTTGCATAGAGAGCAGAAGAAAACCCGATGTAGTGTTTACTCACTGTGGCAAACAACACCCTGAGTCATGATTGAACAGTCCTTAAGGCTGCTGTTGACAGGCTGTTTGGGGAAGGTTGCAGCTTGGCCTGTACACTGCTCACAATACTGTTGTCATTTGCAGCCTACAAACATCTCAGCTGAGCAAGTCGTGCAAGACATTCCCGGAACGTGAGCCCACGGACTTCTTAGTGCCTAGCCAGTGTGTTTTATTCACTAACCACTACCAACACTAACAGCTGAATCACTCACTCCCCATAATGGCAATGCAGGCATTGCTGTGATACTCTCACTTCATGTGGACTGGATTCACGTGTGGTTGACAAGAAAAGAAACCATACACAAGAATGTTCTTGGGAAAAGAAACAGAGTCTACGCAACCACTGAGACACATTTGCTACCCCTTGTAGGTGTGCAGTATGTTGGCATTCAAAAGAACAATCTGTTGTTGTTATGGGTGAAAGGATCCCAAAGGAACACTTTACCTGGAACAAAGCTCCCCTGAACAGCATCTTTATAAGCCCACCAACCATCATGAAGCTTTGATGATCCGGGCTGAGCTGAGAATAAAAAGGACAACACAGATCATCATATTTTATTCCACAAAGCTTTCAAACAGAAAGTCACGTCATGTCATTTATTAATTGCAATCAATCACTGAACAACAGACACGTGATGAAACATGTACCATTTCTTTCTTTCTAATGTGGGTCCAAGATTTGGAAAAAAACAAACAAAAAAAACAAACAAACCAAAAAAAAAACTATTTTTAAAATCTAATTAGCGCTTGACATCTACATGTGTGTTGACCACATTCACAAAAGGCACCCACTGTTCCTGTCAAAACACATGGACCGGGAAATGTATTTCCATGCATGCTTAGCTGTGCACTTTGATGTGTGGACATGCATTAAGACGTCTGGGAAACTCCTTGTGCATCATGTATGCTTCGAACCTCGGCTACACGGAGGAAAAACTAGGTCAGGATGGAAGCAGACTACTGAGTTGAACATGCAAACACACTCGCTTTCATTGCTATTCTCCTCATCTCTCTCTCGCCCTCACTCCCACTCCCTTGGCTGGCTACAGGTTGCTTTGTATCTGATCAAACCCCCCCTCCTGCCCCTTCCTGACTACATCGCGTCACATCAACATTCAATCATTTGATAGAGACGCTTTCCAGGGTGGGGGCCCAGCGTGCATAATTCATCAAGCGCCTCTGATGCATTATGCAATGTTCCTTTCCATTCAGAGGCATTAGGATGCATTGTTAATATATTTTAGTTTCAGTAACAGTAATTTCCAATGCATGCCATGGTATGTATAAATTATCTTTATGTTGGAGGAGCTGGTTGAAGGGTGGGTCAAGTGGAGGTGTGGCAGGGGGAGTCTGCACTTCGCAGTGACAGGACCCTCAGCTCCCTTATGTTCGGTCACAACAGGTTCATTGCATTGCAGAAACAAAACAGAAAAAGCGGTAACTTCAACCTGGAGTGGAGTCCAAACTCTGGGAAAACGCAAGGGTTAGGGTTAGGATCCTGCCATAACATATTGATGTAAATTTGTTATGAAAGTTGTTGAAGGGCTACAGTGGATGTTTAAATAATTGAAAATGTTCTGATACCACTGATGGTAAATAACTCGCCGAAAATTAAGTTGTAGGACCTTCATGACATGTTCTGAAGCTGTCATAGCATTATGTAATCCTAACAATTATTGATTTCGGTCATATGATACTGGAACATCAACAGTCAACAACCGATCAAACTACTTCCATGACAAATCAAATGATAATGATTGTTTTATAGTCCTTAGCTGACTCACAATTACATCAATAAACATTATAAATTGAATGTAACAGAGCCATAACAATAACCATAAACAAATTGTGTCTGTAAGGAAAGTTAATTAGTCAGACAAAAAGCCAACTGCCTAATGCTCTTCTTGCTATGGATAATTTAGAAATCGTATGTGTATAAAGACTATACACATAAGATCTCTAAATTATCCATAGCAAGAAGAGCATTAGGCAAATCATTCCAGCAAGACTTCAGAAAGAAAAAAGTTTGGACTACACATATAATGTATGTGTGATAAGTTCAACTGCTGTTTACTATGGTTATTATAGTTACCAAAAGAGCATTGATATAGAAAGGTAATTAGACTTTTTCACCGGATCTACTTCATAGGTGTGCATTAACACACACCCTACCAGCCAATCAGAAATCAGTATTTCTCTGTGTGATAAAAGTAATATAACATGTATAGTTTCCATTTCAAGAGTGAATGTTGGCAAATTCAGTTGGGCTGATGGCAGGGATCATGTAACCTAAATAAAGTTGCTTGGGAATCAACACATTTGGTTTAAAATGACACTGCAGGACTTCCTATGGTAATCTATGTTCAGTGTGCTGGGTAGAACTGATCAAATAAGAACTGATAAAATAAGTCTGCATATCATCTAATGCTTCTGTTTGAGGGGGTGTTCAACCTATTTATAAATACAGAGGACATATACTAAACATGAAAGGTTCAACAAAAGCCTAAACGATATTTAACTTCTTTTTTAAGATTTCTTTTTTTTTTTTTAAATTAGAGTTGTTAAAGAAGGGGGGGGGGTATGTGTCAGTTTACTCTCTGCTGTTTTGTCGGTATATGATTAAAATATCATCTGACATGTCAACATCCAGAATCACTCTGTTTTTTATTTTATAATTTACACCACTATCTTAAATTCAGGCCTGTACATATGCAATGTTCACTGACAAGGTAATAAACACGATTATATTATAGGCTCATGCATTAATTGGTTTCAGTTTCATGAAGTTGCAGGATTGAATTTGCAATGATGACCTGCATGGCTGGGGCAAATTGTGTGTTATTCTCCCTACTAGAAGTTCATATAGCATCTAAATAACATGATAGTTCTATTAAAGTAGAACTGTTGCAAAGCTTTACATTATTGATTAAAATATTACATGTTTAGAAACAACTGTCAGACTTAACAGATTAAAGTACCATGGTGTTTGGGGGGGGGTTAACTGTCAAAGGGAGGCCTGTTATGAAAGGTATTGGGGGCCACTGTTTTTAAGGACTGTAAGATAGCAGATTTCATAGATTTCAGATTTCTCCTTCCAATGGCAGTTATGAAACAACATCCAGACACTATTGCAGCCTGACTGAAAAATATATTGGTAACATGAGCAAACCTTTCAAAGCAGACTATTGAGCTGGCCTTTTTTAAGTGCCCACAATGCTGTGTTTCTCTGATGCAACACAGCCACTGCTTTTATGGTTCTGTGGGTAGACACACTGACAGTGGTGACTCCAAGGACATGTGTTTAATTTCAAGAAACCGTCTTTATCAAGCCCACTTGGTCCATCACTAGTTTCTTTGGTAGCACACTGGTCATTCACTTCTATTCCGTTTGCCTTTGATTACTTAGCACAGAATTCTCACAGAGGCAAGGGGCATATTTGATCTATGTGTGTGTTCCCTGGGGACTGAACCTATGACCAATGGACTGTTTCCGCTGCTCCCTTCCAGTTTCTGGCCGCCAGTGCATTTCTCCCGAGCAGATCCACTTTATTGTTATTGGCGGCCTCCGTTTACATGCACTTAACGTGTAATTGCCTGGAACATTAGCATCTCTCGAGTCGCCTTAAAAGCAGACAAGCTGAGCTGGGCACCCAGCGGGTCGGTTACGGGAGAGGCTCGCTGGCTGTTGTCTCACCAGCCCTTACGCTCACACCCCACCTGCCCACAGAAAAATCCAGCATTGATTTCCTGCTCACGTCTGACTCATGTTCTTTGAGTCATGCTGTCTCTCCAGCCTCTTCTGATTCTCACTCCACTCTCACTCAGCCCTCTCGTCCTCCTCGGTCGCAACGCTTCTGTGTGCTGCTGCATTTCCTCTGTCTCTCCCATCACCCACAGACATGCTTATTACCCAGCCAGAGAGCCAGGCTTGTTGGCCTCCTTCTTACCAAAAAAAAGGGAAAAGGAAAAGGAAAAAAATAAAAAAATAAAGAAAGAAAAAAAGAATAAAATGAAATTTTAAAAGAAGAATATAGTAAAATATAGCAAAACCTCAAATGTCTAAAAAAGAGTGCAAACCACAGGGCTATGCATGGACCCCAAGCCTGCATGAAAGACCCTGGAGGGATAAAATATACTATGCTTCATCCAGAAAGGGCATGCAGTGGAGTAGCTGCAGTGCATGGCTGTGAAAAATAACAGTGGTTGTTATTATGCCATGCATATGCCAAGATTATGCCAGGCGTATCAGCCAAAAGGCAACAACTTTTTTAGAGATCAAACCTTTGAAATGTATAAAGGCTACTAAAAAATTCTGTTTAATTATCATTACAGCTGGACTAGGGGGATATATGAGTGGCAAGCATGGGCTAGATGTATGCCATTGCTTGAGTGCCTGAGTGATCTACAAAGCAAAGCAGCACAGCTGGGGTTTCAAATGAAATGGTGTTTGAAAATCATGGCAAGTCCTCAAGACTGTCATTTCCTACCAGCCTCTATAGTCTAGTATCACCAACAAGATCTGGTGGGGTGGATTCTCCCAGAACATGCTTAAGTGTGGCTAGAGAAAGGTTATCTAGACTTTAACAGCTCCAGGGCCAGTATTATTAGCACTAAGCCCCAAGATTAAAGCCAGCCCAGATGAAGATCCACAGACAACTCAACGACGTGTTGAAAGGATGGAAGTAGTAATTCTTGAGCGGACATGCTTTGAAGAAGCATTTTATGTGTTTTCTGTTTGCCAGAAGAGCATTAATGTGGCTTATTGTGCAACTGATGTTTGATGTCAGGAATTCTGAGCGCCTGCCAGGCATCCAAATGACGTGAACAGCTGGATGCATCCGAGAACGTCAGAGGTGTGGATGCGAGCCAGAAGTGGACGCGCAAGGGAACGCGGAGAAAACAGCGCAACTCTGCCAAACATAATTTTAGTGCCTAAACATTTGCCTTCATAAGATAAAAATTCTAATTAAATTCAGATTGTGTTAGCATTGGAAATTCGAACAGACGTCTGTCTGATTACATCTTTTGTGCAGTGATGATTTTAACTCGTTAATTTTTTATAAGGGAGGGGAAAGAGAGAGAAAGACAGAGAGAGAGAGACTGAAGAGAGAGAGGCAGATAGAGAGATACAGACCTAGTGAATGAAGAATGAAACGATCAGTGATTAATTATGACAATAATTATGAGCACGGCTCTACCTGTAAAAATGGAGTAGAGAGTCAATACGAAACTTAAACATCGGTTACGTTAAGTGCATCAGGATCTCTCCGCATGCACAAAAACTCTACTTTTACCACCTCTGGTGGTTCTATATCAACGTCTTTGTAAAGAGTGATAATAATTCTGCCTGCGTTTGCCTTTGGCTCGTAGATCCCTGTCCCTCTCACCACCCACACCTCCCGTTTTCCCCGTCGGCATACCTGCAGAGAAGATGATCAAATTTGCATGAAGAATTGTAAATATTTCCCAGACTTTATGCATTCTTCTGTTATTCCATATTCCTCAGACTGCAGTCAAGGTGATGTTGTAAACTCCGGACCAGTACGGCGATCACAGGGCATTATTCCAACCGGAGGCAAAGCGGGTCATGCATATCCCGAGTGGGAAGTGGAGAGAAATTGCACGATTCCAGAGGCGCTCTACGGGTACACCCTAGACTATGGAAACATGTAAAACAAGAGGAAAATATCACACAACGACAAGCGTGAAATGTCCTTAACGTTTATAGTGTTCTCCATGAAACGCCTCTGTCGCTCAAAAGTCCATATTAATCCAAACTGATAATCTTCAGTCTAAATCGCGGATGACATCCTGTTCGGTAGCACCAGTGGACTGACTGCCTGCGAGCGCTAAAACACACTACCGGCTATTACCGTCATCCTGTGGCACCTCATGAGACAAACGGGCGGTGCTGTTTACGTTTCATCTTCTGGATGCGATGCGCACTGAAACTAGTAAAACGAAATCTGTGACGAATTATTTTGCCCCACGAAGTTTGTGTGCAATATAGCACAGACTGATTTAGACCGCAATAACACGCTTATTACATTTTATGCAAATTCATATGGAAATCACTGAATTTCTCCTCTGAATGGTATGTGCCATAAGATTACTTGCGTTATAGACTACAGTGCCCCAGCACTCGTTTCAAGACAGACTGAATATTATTACACCAGATGAACCACACCAGGGAACATCAGTGGCTTGACTTCGGGGTACCCTGTTCACAGAGGGAAAACCGTTTCCTGAAACATGCGCTAATTATGAAATTGTAGCCTAATTGAGATGGTGCACTGGGCAAAATTTGAATGTCAAAAGAGTCTTTTTTCATGAGCGCATTGGAGGCATTGCATTCGTCTTTCAACCCATCAATGTCAAGGGGTTTCATTAGTGTCACAACTAAGGAGTCAGGATGTGCCTTTTGCCTAGAACAGTTTCTCCAGTTCACAATCGAGACAATCAAGTCAAGCGTAATAGATTAAAGCAAGTCCTTTTATTTCACAGGCCTAATATGAGGTCTAAAAAATATGTAAAGTTCACACTCTGCTTCAAAGGCTCTGAAACTGACTGTTGTTTAACAATAATTCTCAGTTCTTCTACATCTGTGAAATTGTCAGTTGATATCTCTTGACTCTCAACTGTTCATGCTGTCAGAGATATAACAAACCCTCTAAGGCTATTTCTATGACACTCAATATATTACAACAAAAATTTAGAGGATAGGAAACAGATCATATAAACATGCAGATATATGTGCAAATGCTAAGACAGCATTGATATTAATGATGACTATAAATAGCAATCTGGTGGGGAAGCTAACAGTGATATTGTAAAGAATGTTAGTTTATGCAGGTCAAAATTTGTGTGCTACCATGATAAGGTGACAAGGTGAATGTTAAATTCTCATCCAGTGAAAGTCTTCTAAACCTCAAATTAAGTTGAAAAGGGGCACCACAAACAAAGTTTAAATCTACCACTGTAAACCTCACTGAAAGCCCAGTAAACATGAGATGAGCGTTTCCATAATATCTTAGACTACCACACAAATGATTCCCCTGGTGGTGTCTGGTACTGGATTAAAGAGTCCTACTTGTTACATGAGAGCATGAGATGGTAATCTGATGCACACCACTGGAGATTTAATGATTTTGGGGTTGTTTAAAGCCTAAGAGTTCTGCAATTTATGCTATGATTTGTAATTTCAACCTTGTTTGGGTGGTTCAAGGCCACTCTAATGTCATGTGAGACCACACCACATGAAAAAACATATTTATAGGAGAGACAAAGCCATGATCCCCCACACCCCTGTTCAAAAGTCACTGTGCCAGATTTATTTGAACAAGTTTCTTCTACCCGTAGACTGAATAAGGTGCATTAAGAATCTCCTGCCAAAAAGGCGACATAGTTATTTCTGCCCAAATTAAGGGTTCTAGATCAATTGCTTGGCCAATTTCAGGGGAAAATGAATCACCATGTTTGCATCAGTGTGTCTGATGTGCGCACTCTGCGATTATTATTTCAATTTTCTGCCAATAATTTAATTTCAATGCCACTGGTAGGACAGATTTTTTCAGGCTGCCATAAAAAAAATACTTGGCCACTCCACATGTGCCAACAGTCTCCCCTCATCCTCTTTAATAGGTGATCATGAAAGTGTTTTGACTGCCCCGACAGCAATCTATGCTTCTGTACAACAAGGAAGATAAGAATAAAATTCAGAGCCATGCAGTCACAAAATAAAAGGCTTTACAGATTCTCTCATTTTTGGGGATTTAGCCTGACTCACATAACATACTTACATCATATTTTGATCATGTTGTATGGAGGATCATTCTGCCAATGAAGTTACCTTACTGTTAAACAGTGATGCCATTCAATTCGATTCATCCTAGCAGTTTGCTTAAAGGAATGCTAAAGATGATATTCTCAGCTGTTCAATTTATTTGGTCATGCTGGAATTGTAGTATGCCTGTGTAGCGTATGGAGCTAACAAATGGTTTCATTCCTGCTGCAGTTTTGGTCCTTTAAATAGAAGTTTGTGTGTGTGTGAGAGAGAGAGAAAGAGATAGAGAGAGAGATGGAAGAGAGAGATTAGTTTAGGAAAAAAGTTGGTTTTAGCTCTTTCCAAACTGTTTAAGAAGACCTCAATTGGAAATCAATGACTATTAACACCATTGCCCATTCATCTGCACTCCCCCTCTGTCTGATATAACACAAACTCCACCCTGCGGATGAAGAAGTCCTACAACCTAACAGTTATACTTTTCACTTGCCTCACTTAATAGAGAACATCTCAGAAAAGGTGATTTTTTAAAAATGGGTTACCTCAAGAATAATGTCAAGAAACAGCATGCTTTATCTATAAAACTATTGGATATTTTTGTTGTTTATAAACCATGATCATGTAAATATTCATGTAAATATTGACCCTGTGGCAAGGGAAGCATGAGATTAAATGGGATGATAAAATTAGGACATTTTTGTGTGGTTTATTTATTTATATTTGGTTTGGATAAAGCCATGTCAGACTGTACACTTTAACCCTGCTTAACAAAAATACATCCGTACTTGTTATACATTTTTGAAACTGGGCTAGTTCATGGAAATCTACTGTCACACTGACAGGACCAATAAAGACACACATACTATTAGGTAACACTTTATTTCAAGGGGTCTGCATAAGGGTGACATGATCGTTATAAACATGACATGATGCGTATCATAAACATTAATGACACTGCATTTATGTCTATGACTGTCATTAAGAGTCATTTGGTCTTTGTCTACATCCCAAAGTCTGCATTTCAAAAAAACAAATGACACTTAATGCCAACAGTCATAAACAGGATTTAAGTGTCATTAATGTTCATAATATGTGTCATGTCATGTTTACATGTGTCACCTTTGCTTTGCTGTATTCAGCTGTGGAGCTAAAAATGTCAAAATACTACATAAACATATATATATATGACACATGTGCATGTTCTGTTAAATCCATAACACGGAATTTACCCCAATTATCATTTCATGCCAATTATCATTAAGTAATGGCTTCAAATGGTCAGTAGATTGAATGATCATGTTTAAAGGCCACATTTCCAACATCGCAAGCTGTGAGTGCCATGGTTAGACTATTCCTGCTATCTGACTGCAGTGTAAATAAATAAAACTGTAAATAAATTCAATCAGTAGTTGCTGGAGCACACCCTTCACACATGAGCAGTGAACTCATCATCCCTCATCAAGGTTGCCTGCTGAACTATTCAACATGTAGCATAGACCTGACTCCAGATCAGTAGTGAGTTTGAACGTTCCTGCATGACCACTTTTATGTATCTTGTGCATCTCGTCATCTCATTGTGTTACGTGTAATAGGTATCATATATATTTTTTTTGTTGTTGTTATTGAAGCCATCATCATTAAATAATGTTTATTTTAATGGATGCAACTGAGACTCCATGTCTTCACAGAAATGGTGCTGTGCAATTTCATATCATCTTATTTCAAGACATTTGTAAAGGGTTCCTCATTTGGCTTCCTGTCGGTGGGGGCCTTGAACTGAAAGCAAATTAAGTCAAATGACTTGTCACTGTACAAATATTTGGCTATTTGTTTGAATCGGTATTTCAATGCAAAAACAACAATTATTTTTCATGCCTTATTAAGGAGTTCATTGCCCATGGCTACGCTGTGAAGCAGGCAGCTTTTCCTTGAACCTTAACTTGCAAATATTTCATTAAGTCTGGTACATTCAGAGAGGGAAAACATTATCACCAGACAGGTAAGGCCCAGCAGTCAACACAGGGCACACAATCTTTATCTCACAAACACCAGTGACATTAGACAGGAAGCACTGCTTTAAGACCTTGAGATAGCTGTTAGCCTACTTGACTAAGTCTTTACAGTGGATCCAGTAAAGAAGTGCAAATCATTTGAAGGCATTTCCTTTTACGTCTTCACTTCTGTTGCGATGTAGTCTACAAATGTCTAATGACCCTTGTTGCCATTATAAAGTTGCCATTATATAATAGTTTGTTTATTGGTAAAAAATAGCACTTATGTAGCTTATTGGTTGCAAATAGTTACGTTTCAGTAATGATTGCATGTCGTCTGAAGGTAAAGCATTAGCCTGAGTAACATTATATTGCACTTTAATGGTAAAAAAGAGTTAGGTCACACACAGTTGTCCAATAATATTCATATGTGTAAAACTGTAAAAATGTGCAAACACTCAGTGTTAGATAATGACAATGAGACTATTTAGTAATGCCAGAAAGCTATAGGAAAATGCCATTTATAATCAATTTACAATCAGTGTCTACTTTGCCAAAAAGTGCTACCAAATGCTCTTAAAGAAATTATGGCTTAGATTAACCATGGCATAAAAATGGAAAGCCTGTAAGGAAAGCCTGTAAGAGGTCAAATTCTCATAAGATTTGAAAAATGTATTCCTGAGAGGTCTGTCAGGAAACAATATCTAGATGGTATCTTTTCAGTTTACAGATCATAAAATAGTTTAATTCAAACATAAAACATCTATGCAGTTAATTTAATCAATGCTGACCAAAAGATGTCAAAATCTCAATCTCTATTTGACCTTCACACATTTACACTGGATGTATTGGTCTCTTTATGGCAAAGTTTGCAAAAATATCTTTGGTTTTTATTCAATTACACAAAGATAGAAAGAGGACTTATTTGGAAATACCCCATGCAGAATTCTCAGAATGTGTCAGATGGCTTCTCGTTTTTGCACAGGAAATGTATTGTGACACTTTCTTTAAAAATACAGATCCTCAGTCTCCATGGTGATGTAATTTCACTCTCCAGAAGTCCACCAATAACTCTGGTGTCTTAACATGGACCAAAGGTTTTATTTCCACACAGACAAAATTTCCTTTCAAGTGAAATAAGTTTCAGTCGAAATATTCCTAAATATTCATTAAAGCTAAAATGTCTGATTAACATTAGCCTGCAAAACACATTTCAGTCCAATACGGTTGGGTCCATTTGGGTCCAGAGACCATTTCCAGAGAACATTTCCGTGGTAACAAGCTCTCATCCAAAATAGATGCATTACTATGATATGAACATTTTATTCTAGACATGTCTTATTCCTAGACATTCTAGGAAGAGGAAAAGGGGGAGGAACTTAACATTTTAGGGGGACCAGATCTCTGAGATTAAAACCGGGGACATTATTTGAGAAAAAACATTCCCAGTTCTGCAGTCAATATCATTAAAATAAGTAACGTTTTGCCGACAAACACAGTGTTTTAACAAAGACAAAATGGGGACAAGGATGTCTGGTCAGTCTAGATGAGTCCAAAACATGCTAACATTCATTCTGCAGGTACTCCACAAAGTGATGATCCACACCAAAATTCTGAACAGATTCAAGGTCTTGTCTTGCCACAATGGTCCATCTCCACCACACATAAAAATGCATTTCACATATGCTGTTAAAAATAAAATTATTACTACCTATCAAGACTTGACAAAATAAACAGAAAATAAACTCTTTACCTTTATCTTTGGTGCCATTTATCCAAACTGTTCATTCATATGTGATGCATATGAAATCCCCTCAAGATAAGGGTGCTTTGTTGGCCCTCTCCATATGCTTAGCATACCCCTGTCATTGCACCAGGCAGCAGACGCACGTCTACTTAAGAGAAAACACCTTTACAGAGTTGATGAATGTTGAACCTTTTGAAACGTTAAACATTTCAAGTGCCCAGCTCCTAAATAGTGTGGGTGAGATAGACTTGGCTGCTCTCCCACTTCTTAGTTGCTTAAAAAAAGCTGCAGAAGCCCATTTACATATTTCACCCATGCAGCAAAAAAAAAAAAATCAAATAAATAAATAAATACAAATAAAAACATTTAAGGTGATTGATAACGCAGTTTTGCACAATTTTTTGTTGGCACATGTGGTCCCTGGAAGCTGCCATTCTTTAAAGCTCTGTGCTATACTAATTGAAATGTAGGTACACAAAAACTGTGAGGTAAATTTGTCCCAATCAGCAGGTTCTCATTCCATCTATCACAATGATTTTTTTGCTGATACATCAAATACAAATCTGTTAAATGTGATTGATGGTTATCTTAATTGGGATGAAACTCTTTGATTCAAATACAGTGTAACCGTCCTATGTAGCCAACTCAAGCAAAGAAAAAAAAATGCAATAAAAGGCTAACAGAGAAGGTATCTGCCAGAAGAGGAGAGTCAGAGATCCACCTTGGACTGCATGGCTAATCCTGTTCAGGCCATCTCCAGCACCTGTCAACTCACCCTGGGCATAATTTAGGGTAATCCTAATTCAAATCACAAGGAAATGACCTATTTGTTTCCTCCTCATCAGCAAGTTCTCTGTCAGCAGATGTTTTGGTGATTGTTTATGATGCCTCATCAAATTTAAGGAGAACCAATTACAGGAGAGTGGATATGGATAATGTGTAGGGAAGTAAATGGCCAGAGAATGGACAACATACTGCATATTACCAAGGCCTTGGTTTAGTCTACTCAAAGGCACACACACACACACACACACACACACACACAAACACAAACAGGTTTGGTTTAGTTTGATTCGGAACTCCTTGCCTCTGTAACTGAACTTGTGTGTTTAAACATTTGAGCCATGATCTGTTCCGTTAACCTTAAAGAGAATTTGGAATGGTGATCAACACTAATGTCAGTGATGTTGACATAGATATCTCATGGATGAGAGGATCATTTTAAGAATTACAAAATAAAAGGAATCAGCTGAAAAAACAGTAGTCTGTGACACCAAGTAAAACAGTAGACCAAAAAGTTCATTGATTTATGCCCTTGCAAAGTGTTGCAAGAATAAGCAAATACATAAATGTTATGCTGACATCATTCACATATAGCTTTGCTGACCTGTATGTTCCTAATGCCAATAATTAGCATTCATGTAATCAGAGCTAGACAAGAATAGTTAACACATTGAAAGCACTCTGCAGTTATGGAAATGCTTTCAATGCTTTTAAAGGAGAAATCCAGTGCAGTTCAATCCCAGTTGTTGTCACCGAGTGCTGTCTGTGGGAAAAGGAATGAGAAAATCTGATTCAGCAGAGATTGAATGGCAAACTGGCAGATAACCTTAACTGAATGGCCTAGGAAAATAAAACTTAAAGTGAGTTTCTGTGCCCCATTAAGTTAGTGTAAGCTTTCAGTTCACCATTCAGTCTATGCTGTACCAAATATTCTTGCACTTGGTGACCTGGTGAGGTACTATCAGGTACTATCATTAATGGTGAATGTTATCTCATCTGTCTGTTGCCACACCATGCAGCTCACATCACAGAGGAAGGGTGTGTTTTTTAGAGTGTGAGTGCTGGTGTTAAAAGTTCTTATCACACAGTTACCGTAAGCAGAAAACACAGAGACACAGTTACACAACAGCTCTGGCAGTGGAAACACAGTCAGTGGAAACACAGTTTAGAAGGTTGGCAAGCATTCAGACTCTGTAAGTATGTGTGTGTTATGAGATGGCATAGTATTTCACATTACACTGCAGCTTAAAAGCGGGAGAATTTTGAAAAATCATTACCAAATATCAGATGTTCACAGGCACTATTAGATTACTGTAAATACAAGCTGTTTCTTGGACATTCTCCATAAGCTGATTTAATGCTTGTAGGGAGGCAAAGCATACTTTTCTTTCTTGAGACAATCGGATAAAATGGTAGGATTGTAAAAGCCGGGCCTTTGCAAAAGCCCCATCAGAACTGTTGGGTGGCAAGTGTAAGTGACTTTCCAAGAAATTACCTTGCTTTTCGACATGCATTTATTTGTTTTCAAACAACACAAAATGCAAATGGTAGCATTGCAAAATGTTGAAGAGAATAAATTGTTTCATGCACAGTATGACATAGATGTTGTAAACTGAAATCACTGTCATGCTTTTCATTTTGTGAACAAAGGCTAAATGCACTTCTCACTTAATAGCCTTAAAGGTTCTAACAAAGAATGATTCTTAAAAACATAAAATCTAAATAAATACACTAGTTATGACCTGTTATTTCCATAATATAGAGGAATTATGAGTAAGCTTTGAATTAGAATCTATGATTACATTTGTAACTATTCATGTAATTCATCAACATATGTACTCAGTTAAGGATGTACTGATACCAAAAAGCTTTTCTGGTAACTAATCTGGTATATAACCATCTACAAATTATATGGCACTAATTACGTTGTTATATGTGTCAAGGTGAAAGCTTTATTCATTTCAAAAGCAAAAAGACAAAAAATTGATTAAAATGTTTTACTTATGCACTGGCAAATACAAAAGCAAAAACAACAAACAACAAATAATAAACAATCAATTGTGTTAACTTTTGCCTCAAAATTGGTAACAACCTCTTATTTTGAGACCTAACTTGATTGGCACATCTCTTGATTGATGACTCGACTTTAAGGTGATATTATGTGATGCTCGGAACTCTGTATTTTGGTCTGAGACCTGAAGGCAGAGCAATAAGTTAAAACAACCCACCGCAAAACAAACGTATGCCTATGGAGAGCTCCCAGGCCTACCAGGCTAAATAATTTTGGCTTTAACAGTAGAGTGTTGCTCGGTATAGTCTGCAAAACTATTTATTGTTGGAATGTTTAGATCCTGCAGCATTTTCCTTAGACAAAGTTATACTTGGGAGATTCAACTCTCTGCCCACCTATCCTCAAAATGATTTAGCCAGTTCCTCTTTTTGATCACTGACATTCTTTTGAATAATTCAGCCTGGTGTCACACTGCCAAGATGACCTGTGATGCATGACCAGCAGTACATGGTTGAGTGGAAAGGCTATGAGCTTCATTTTGGGAAGAGCACTCAGCTTCACAAGACCCCTCTGTGTTTCCTTTTGTCTTCCAGATTGACAGGAAACTGCAACACACAATGTTAAGCCCCCTCTCCCATATTCTGCTTTTCAAAGGTACGGAGATGATCCTTTTTTCCCTAGCTCATTATCTAAGGAACTAAGGACCACATTGTAGTTGTCTGTGCTTTGGTAATGTACTTGTATTAAAGATGCAATGCAAAGATAGTTGTACAGGATAGGCCTACCGTTGATATCAAAAGGGCAAAGAAATGCAAATGTAACGGATTCAACTCATCCGTTTCTGTCAGTGTGACTCCTTTCAGATTTTGCAGGGAAGTACTGTATTTATTAGAGCCTTTAAATGATGAACTAATGGGAAAGAATAAATTCTAAAGCTCATTTTACCTCAGATTGTTTGATCTGTTTATGCAATTACTTGAAGCAATAGTCCAGAGTCAATCAACCCATAGCTCTGTTCTTCAAGGTTGCCGAGTGCTGTCAGTAGAAATAAGAATGAGATCGAATAGCGAAACAGCAGTCAACACTAACTGATGAGGGCAAGTAAACTTCATTCTGTTAATGTTGCTAGCTTCCAGTCTGTGTTGTACCAAATTGCCATGCTCTTATTCTTCCTGGCAGCATTCAGCAACCTTGACTGTCCATTTAACTCCATTCAAAATGTATGAGAACTTCATTTGAAGGGGTCTGCATAAGGGTGACAAGAGCCTATCATAAACATGACATGACATATATCATCAAAATTAATGACACTTCATTCATGTTTATGACTGTTGTCATTAATCATCATTCAGTTTTTGTTATGGCTGAAGACTTTCGGTAACACTTCAGATTAGGGTGCACATATTAACCAATTAGCAGTTTATTATCATGCAAATTAATAACCAAAACTTTTAAAATCTTAACACAGTGAATGTGAAATGCGTGAAAATGTTGCTATGGCACTGCGAATGACAGATGTTTTGAGTTACTTTATTGTGTGCAGGGCTGTTAACAGTGCTCAAAGCAGCATAATAAGTTTAATACTAATAATCTGACATACTACACATTTTTATGCACATGACAAGATCTGTAAAAATGTTATTCGGTTGAAGTATGTCTTTGGTCAAATGTTGTTGCTAAAATAGGAATGGAATTTTCATTTGGGTAAAGTTTTTGTTGACTGAATGTCATAAGTTGATCAAAGGAGTAATGACTTTTCTGTTATTTCTCTAGGTTATTTGGTCTGGTTGGCCACTGCTAATTGGACTGTAACTGTACCCCAGACTGTAGCTGCAGTAGAGGGATCCTGCGTTGTTATCCCCTGCAAATTCTCTTATCCCCATAAACCAAACATCACAGAGTGGAAGCCATATTGGTTTGAAGTATCAAAAAATATTAAAAACGTGATTTACAGCAAAAACAAAGACACAAGAACTTATGGACGATTCCAAAACCGCATTTCAATGTTGGGGAAGATTGAAGAGAGTAGCTGTTCACTTGAAGTAGATCGAGTGCAAAAAAATGATAATAGTTCATATTTCTTTAGGATCGAAATGCCACATTTCAATAATTATTCATATTTAAAAAATATTGTATGGATTTCTGTCAAAGGTAGGTTAACTGGAGTAGCCATCAAAGTCTTTGTATTTTAAGTTGAAATATTATTTCTCTTTCAGTGTACAAATGGTTTAGTGCGTGTGTGTGTGCGTGCGTGTGTGTGTGTATTGTTGTGCAGCTGAGCCTGAGCCTCCATCATTATCAGTGGTGAAAAAGGTCCATGGTGAAGTGACTGTTTCCTGTTCCGTGTCTCATTCCTGTCCCCCTCACCCTCCCAACATCACTTGGAGCTGCGAGGGACGCGTCACCGTCCAGTTCGAGCCACTGAAAGAGGGACAACAGAAACTCACCTCTAGCCTGATCTTTAACCCTATTGCCTCAGATCACCAACACACAATCACATGCAATGTGCTGTTTCATGGTGGAAAGAAAGCCAGCAAGTCTTTGAGTTTTACAGTAGAAAGTGAGTTCAAGAAATCAAAATATCTGCTGCAAATGAAATTCTGCAAATGATGTTCAACAGATTTTTCCTCCTTGTTACATATGCCAGAAGCATCCAGGATACCCAAAATCTTTTTGTGGTCACTTCATTAGATGATGCTGATTTTTCAATGTGTGTGGAATGGGTGTTGTGCCTTATGTCAATGGACAGTGTAGGAAGATAGCAAGCAAGAAGGAGAATTGGACCCAGTGGCCTCAGTGTAGTTCAGTGCTTCTGCTGTTACACCACAGCTCCCTCAGGGATCAACATTTAGTTTCCATGACCTGATGCTCTTTACCTTCTGCTGTCTAAACATTATGGCCAATCTGACACTGGATGACATCGAAAAGTATTGACAGTTTCAATGAAGATAAAGCAAAACAATTAATTTGATTTCGTTCCAAACTACTTTCGCTAGGTTAAGATCCCATTTGGAATTTTAAAATAGAAAGCCTTTGGGGACAGCTATGATAATAATCAAACTCTCTATAAATGGTCTATAAACAGTTCCACATGTACAGCAAACAAACAAACAAACAAAAAAGCTGTTGGAAACATGGGTTCAAGATTTCTACTTGGTGTTCTTTATTTTCTTAAATTTTGATGTTTTGATGTGAAACATCAAATTCAGCACTGAGTTTCATTCCACGGTGGCTCTTGGTCTTTGATCTTCATGGCAGTTTGCCTGCATGGGTGTGTGGGTTCTAAAATGGAAGCTGTGTTTAATCTGCTTGATAATACTGTTCTATACATCATTGTGATGTATGGAATGCATACATCATCATCAGTAGGGTTACATTGACACATAACAGCTTGGATTGCTGTTATGGTGTGAATGTGTCATTGTTGCCATGTTATACAAATTCCATTTCAGCCAACTACCTGAGACCAGTATAGTCAAAAGACCATAAATGAGGGTTAAATGACCTAAGATCACCAAGCCCCTTCAAATTTACTGAGGCATTTCTTGGAGTGCCGTTGGAGTACACTTGGAGTGTGCTAATTTTCCATGAGATAGCACAGGCATTGACAGACACAGCTTTTAAAAGAACGTTCGAACACATCATGTCAGACTTAAATATTTGCTATGAATTTGAACATAAATTGTTCAATCCAGCATGACCAGAAGACAGACAGAGAGAGAGAGAGAGAGAGAAAGAACCCCCTCCACACACACACACACACACACACACACACAGACACACACACTTTTAAGCCGAACCCGCTCCAGTAACTCTCACATATGTGACATGTCAGGTTGTGTGACGCAGGCCGGCACTCAGTTTTGATGTATCGATTCATTAATGCAATCCAGCTCCTCTGAGGCTTGCCTGGAAATTATTTTTGTTTCAGTGGGCTCTTTCGCTCCTCAGCAACACCTTGCTAACAGAGAGGGGAACTGTGATAACAGCTTGGGTGCTGCTGTGAGGAATGAAACTGTATGGCATTTAGAAACTATTAGGTTCCCATCAAACTGAGCCCCTTCACATTACAATACATGCTACTGAATTGGAGGTAGTGTGTGTATGGTGTATTGAATGTCTTCTGTGGTCTATGGTCAATACTTAACATCCTGATCACTTTCCCATGTATTCCAGATTCTTCAGATCCAGTGACAACAGAACATGGTATGCCCAGTATGGTAAAGTCAAGCACCATAACTTCACAGTACATGCTTTTGAACCAGTGGTACAGTGCATCATTTCGGCTCTTTCAGTCATTTCTCTATGGCTTTACTATGTTTTCAAGCTCAAGCGATCACAGAAGAAGGGAATAAGTTCCACACAACACAAGGTATGTGCACTTGGAGATGGCACACATCTGCAACTCTTTTATTCACATTGGTGACAGCCTAGGCATGCACAATGCTTTTGATGTTTATGCACTTGTTAATATCAAAGCTCGAGAGCTCATTTTCAAATTAGTTTTTGCTATACAAGCAGTAGCTGCTGATGCCTGTTGCTTGCTTTGAAGTACTAAAAGGGTATAGTTAGCAAAGATTGCAAAACAACTCTGTGGATGAAGGAAGAATCCTTGTTGGCATGTGGTGGGGCCTGATCAGCAGGCTTCAGTAGGACTGATTTTTTGACTCCTGTGTGCTGTGCTCTGCTGTTCTCATAAATGAATATGTCCATTTATACTGTTTTTTTTTGAGGACCATGCCAATTGTATTACTTCAGTATTCCATGGGCAAGAAGGTCTATAAATGGCTTTATAATTATTTCACAAATGTCATTTTACCTTGACAGGCATGGACAAACAATATTTCATAAAATTTTACAAAAAAGTACTGTTTACCTTTTAACTCTATTTGTGCATGGTGATTCTCTTTCTGGCAGATCTTTCCATCCAAATTGTCCCTGCGGTGGTCTCTCTTGTGTTTTTCTGCACTGCCATTCTCGTTGGCCTCCTACTCTACAGGAAGCAGAGGTTAGTGCTTTGAGTGAAGGTAAACATTTATTTCACAGGCACATACTGTATCAGACATGGCTCTGTGTTGTAGCTAAGAATAACCTGTCCTCTCTGTTCCTGTCACAGGCGAAAACAGACGATGCAATGCCACCTGAATGCAGACAAATGGTAAGTGCTGGTCTCTGTCAGTCTGTACAGTCTGAGTGTATTTGTTGCACGCAATATGTCCTACATTATTGTATATTTATAAAAGATATGTAATGTATAATTCTATGTAAGCACTACAGCAAATTGTTCGGTGGTGAGCATCTGACACACGTGTGTGTGTGTGTGTGTGTGTGTGTGTATGTGTATGTGTAAGTGTATGTGTCTGTGGCTGTGTGTGTGTGTGTATGTATCTGTGTCTGTGTGTGTGTATGTGTGTGTGTGTATGTGTGTGTGCGATCCAGCAGGACAGGCCAAAGCATTGAGATATCTGATGAGGTGTATGCTAATGCAGAAGTGATTACGGTACTCATGTCATTATGTTATTCATTATTTTAAACAGGTTCAATTAGCACTTCAGAGCCTCAACCCTTAAGACACAGAAACCAGCTCCCAAACAGATAAAGTCTGATTAAGAGCCATATTTGTAATTTAAGGCAGATAAACCACTTAGTTGACATTTCAAACACCTTGTTTCACTTTTTTGTATTTTCAGTCTGGCAAAGATGTTGGTGTTGAAGATATCTATGCTAACACAGAGGTGATCCACACACAATTCTCTTCTCACACATACAAGCTCACATTACACTACTGGTGCAATGAAATTGGAAACCATATCAGTGTCTGTGACACATTATATTACATTTGACAACTGTGTACTGCAATATCATTGGTTGATGGGTGAGGGTTAATTTAACATTTACATTTATGCATTTAGCAGACACTTTTATCCAAAGCAACTTACATTTTGTCAACTATCAATTACATCTGGGCCAGTCTCTCCTAGAGCAACTTGGGGTTAAGTGCCTTGCTCAAGGGCACAATGGCGGCAGCTAAGATTCGAAACCACAATTTCCAGACTACTGGCATGCTAGCCAGGTTCCTTAACCACTACGCCACCAACACCCATTGGGTCTGAAAACATCTCTGTGTATCTTTGCATTAACCAAACATAGTGTATGCTCCCTTTCTCTTTATCGTTTCTGCAGACCATAAAGCTGGAGCTGGGGATGAATCCAGGAGCTGGATGTGTTAAAGAGCCAGATGACAACATTTATGCCAACATGTAGTGGGAGAGGGAATTGGGAAGAGAAAGAAAGTATGCAGATGCACAGATAGTAATGCCTGATCCTGAAAATGATGGACTGAGGACAATATCCATTTTATTTGTCAGAGAGCTTTAAAGATACACTACGCTATTGGCCAAATATATGCCCAGAGATGAATTAGTATTGCTTTCTAGAGTTTTGTGCTACATGACAGATTGCACTTAATTAATGAGAAAATCCAACCAGAGATTATTATTTGTCAACTTTCTTTGTCTTACCCGTCTGCTCGTATGTGTTGCATGCAGACTTCATGAGCCATGGTGTTAGATATCCCCTCTTTCAAGCAATGGCTTTTCAATGTTTAATCAATTCTGTGGGTGCATGTCTTTGATGTTGAGTATTCTTGCTTACTTGGTTTCATAATGAGTGGGTCCTTGATTTTATTTCTTTTATTTGCTTGCCTGTTTGAAACAGTTATACCTGCAGCATCCAATCAGGCGGCACCCTTTGGATAAGCTGAGCATATACTCACTGTGGCATGCCTAGTCCCTGATAGAGAAAATATTGCACTAAAGTTAACTTGCAGAGCAGTGATATTTACAGAAAATAGTTTTACTGGGCTATAATCAGTGCACTCCAAACAAAGTTTAGGAATCACATGCAATAAAGTGATGAACTTTTAAAAAAATATGTATATCTTATAGAGTGTCTATTCCTGGTGCAGTCTAGTATATCTAGTTGGTCCTATCCTACTAATAATGCTGCTATAATTGTTGATGAAGGATTAATACAATTATAATAAAAACAGTGCAATGATATGAAAAAGCAGGAATTAAGACCCGATAAATTCTTGATGATGCTCTATTCAGACCTTATTGGGCACTAATACAGAAACATATTAGAAACAAACAATAAATAGGCCCTAATATATGTTCTCTACAGGACCTATGCAAGTCTTTTTTTTTTTTTTACCTTGGAGCTTCCCCTGCAGTTGTTTTACAGATTTTTATTATTATTTTTTTAACTTTTAAATTCCTGGCAACACATATGGATTTGTTTACCAACCAAAGGATTGGAACCAGCGATGACCGTTTTCAAAGAATAATGTTGGCTGACATGTTAAGACATGTTAATTTTGTCACTTTTAAGCTGGGCATCATTGGCATTTTGCAAGTGTGGTAAGAGACTGTAGGGGGAGCTGAGAAAGCCTTTATTCGCCCCGTAATGAGTTATTCAACCACCAAAGTGACTATGAAGCTGTTATCAACTGTTTTATGGCATTGTGCAATATGTGTCTGGATTTCATTCACAAATTTCCTTGTACATGTTTTTTATGTTTTACAAATTTGTACAGTTTTTCATGTTTCTCAGCTGATGTGTTTTTCTCAAAGCAACATACAACTAATTGTAGGATTTCAGCCCATAAATATGAGCTGTAAATCAACCTAACTTACCTATGCACCCTTCACTTACCACTTCCTACTGTTCATCCTGTACCTGTGTGTAGCAGGGATGGTGGATGTGAGGGGTGGTCGTGGGCACGTGAAACATATATGGGTTGGTTGAGTTTATTGATCAGTTATGTGTCACACCCCACAAGAGGACGGGATGATCTCACTGAATAATTTCCAGGGAATGACTAATGGGAAATCATTAATCATGAAACATAAACACAGGTTTAATACCAGCCTAATGAAAGACTAAAGCTTCTGACAGCCTAAGTCTTAATTGAACCATTTTTTTTTCTGATAAGCAAAAACTATGACAGCATTGAAATCATTCATCCTGAAATGTTACAGCAAAGCCAGCTTGTGCTATTACAGTTGTTAGATGCGACATCAATCAAACTTACATGTGCCACTGCACATTATCCTAAATGATTTTAAAGCTAGACGCTAAAGAGAATGTCACGCAGTTTTGGATATATCCATTTAAATAATTTTTTTGGTTTTTGTGTAGCATGGTAAAATGAATACCTTAACCTTTTCTTTTTTAGCCTTTTCTTTCGGCTTATTCATTTTGGCAACACCTTTTGACCAGTTAAACTCACACTGAGCCAAGCTTGCTCCCCAACAGACATGTTTTACATAATATATTGCTTTGAAAAATCAACCTTAGAAGAATCTGCTCTAAGACTAAAACACTAATATTCTGAACAGTTTAAGTGTCATTTAATATTTTATTTCTTCTAAGTAATAAAGATTTTAATGGGCCATTGACTAGAGGCCATTAGTTTGAATGACGGTTGGAAAAGATTAAAATGACCGTGAAATTTCCCTGTTAAAAAGTACATATGTGCAAGTTCTGTGAGGTAAGCTAGCCTTCTACTTTAAGAGGTTGCCATAGTAATGCAATTTGCTCTGGGCTGAAATCAGTTTGTGTTTGCAAGGCTGTTGGGAGTGCGGTAGCACCTCACCTAATGCTAAGAAATGAAGTGTCCTCATTTTTATGAGGTGCGCACGGATGCAATTTTCTGTGCCTCCAAACATCCATTACTGATAAGGGAATATGGAAAATTGAACATAGTTTCCTGTGCACATAATTCTAACAGATTTGAATGACAGAAAAGGGCAATCTGCACAATTCGTATTATTTCAAGGAACCAATTAATGTGGGACATGTGTTCCTGTAATTCAGCTGAAAGATCAGTGTACTACCAACATTCAAGTCATTGTTTGAACCCCTGCGGGGTACTCAAACATACAACTTGTCTTCCCTGCATGTTGGCTGATTTCATATGAAAAGAGCTGCTAAATAGACTTGGTGTAACTGTACATGCGTCTGACTCAGGGAGGCAGAACGAGAGAAAAATATAGAACATTAAACAGGAAAACTAAGTGCTTTGTCAAGTGGTAAACTGTTCTGTCTGTGGTCCCTTAAGACCAACTACTGATCAATGTCTTAGAAAATAATCTTCATATATTATATAAACAATATAAAATCTAAACATATAATAATAACAACAACAACAACAATAATAATAATAATACACAAACAAAACAGACAAAGAAGTAAACATGCATTTCCAGTGCTGATCATTTAAATAAGCTTACGAAACAAACCATTTAATATTACACACAGTACAGCTTTCAACGAATCACACAATACTGTAAGTACATGTGTGGATGGCACCAAGTCAGTCAACTTACAACCACAGTCGTTCCTCTCCCTCAGTGCAAATGGCACATTTTTACTCAGAATGGCTGGGGGGAGATGGCACTGTGGAGCCTCAGTGGAAGTCTTGCTTGTAGGTAAGGAGCTCTGTATTTGTGGACAAGTCGAGACAACACTCCCCTCACCCACTGCTTGGCAGTCGGCCCAATCTCTCATTCATCAATGCTGTCACAGTGCCACCATGTGTCATTACAGTGGTAATATTGCTGCTGGTGGGTGAAAAGGGACGTTCAGGCCATTTATTTGCTTCATATTAATTCACTGTGGTGCATGGTGAGGTACTGTACTCTGTCTCACAGACACTTACTTCCTGTTTAGCTGTCACGAAATGATTTGTCATTGCGCTTAATAACGTTCTTTTTTTCACCTCAAATTTGTCCTCATTCACCTCATGCATTCCCCTTTTCACCCAATGAAATATAATTTCAAAAATGCTCTGCAACACCTACAGTGACAGATGTTGCTGGTTGTTCATGTCCTGGCTGTCCTGTTTGATCAGCAGGCAGTCCTCCAGCTGGGCTGGGCTGCCTGTCCGACGGGATGACATGATAGCTTTCAGGAGAGGCCACAGGGAAAAATGGAGGGTCAACGACTGACTCCAACCTCTGTCAGAGAGAGAAGACTGAATGTATGATGATAAGAAGGTAAAAGCTACTCATGGTCACATTTTTGTCCAAAGATGACTTTGAAATACTGTAGATGCTTCACCATATGCATGATAAAACACTTAAAGGAGAAATGTGTGAGTCAATCAATACTCTTGTTATTTGACGCTGCCGGATGCTATCAGTAGGTATGAAAACAAGAGAATTTAGTACAATGTGAACCAAATAGCAGCAACTAACGCTAACTGATGGGGGCACAGGAAAACAAACCTGACACAAAACTCCTTGTACCCCCATTAACTAGCATTAGCTAAATAATGGGGGCAAATTCATGAATTTGTAAATTCCGTCTGCATTGCACCAAATCTCTCGTTCTCATACCTACCGACATCAACCCAGCAACATCAAAACAACAAGACTACTGATTGATTCAATAATGGCCCTGTTGTTTGAGGTCACTGAGTGCTGTCTGTAGTAAAAAGAACAAGACATTTGTATACGATATAGACAGAATAGCAAACCACTGACATAATGGGGCATAGGAAAGTTAAGATGAACGTGAATTTCTGTGCCCTATTCAGTTAGCGTTCACAGTCATTTCACTATTCGGTCTATGTTGTATCAAATTTTCTTGTTTTTTTCCAACCAACAGCATTCAATAACCTTGAACAACAGGGCTATGGATTGATTTCTCCTTTAAGCAACACTGTTATGATCCATCTGTCCTTGTGCTTTATACTCTTCCAAACGTGTGAAGGCACTCAAGATCATGTGATGTCAGTCACCATTGCTTGGCATGCTACACTACTGCTTGAACAACTGACCCCATTCGATCTACATTTAGGTCTTTGTCTGTACCTGCTCAACATTTCTTTCACTGCAGTTCTTGCTTCTGTCAGTAGAAGAGGTAATAAAAGGCAGGAAGGTATAGGTGTACTAAGCACTTTCACTAGTCACATGTCTTGACAGAATATTGGCAGTAATTAAGTTAAGCAAAGTGACAAATCTGTCAGTATCTGTCAGTCCATAACTAAAAACAAACAAACAAACAAACAAATAAATAAAAAATAAATCAATGACAAAATAAATCAGTGACTAAAAAAAACAACTCATCCGCTAGATAAACATTCCATAGAATGTTAATTCTCTTGTTTATTTTCTCTTTAAAATTAAAAAGTGAAAAGCACTACAGCCTCCTTGTTTACAGAAAATCAAAGGTATGTCTGGAATTCTTCAATCCCACAAGGCCTAGATTCATCAATTAAAAATTCTGTGTGAAGCTTTGTCCAACACCCATCTTCCTGGACTGACAGGTTTGTGATGTGGACCTGACAGAAAATACCCACTCCCAGTGTTCGATTTCCTCTCTGTTATTATTTGTTGTTGTTGTGGTTTCCACACAAACACACATAGTTGCCAGGGTTGCAATTTTCTCTTTAAATTGTGCGAAAACAATGTTGCATTTGAAATAACATAGAAGTTAAGTCATACCACTCTATACATACACTGATTGCCTAAGGTCCTGCAAATTAATCAAGGCCCCTCACCCCTTCAGGTTTCGTTATCAGGGTTATCAGGGTTACCAGGCAGAGGTGGCAATGGTTGGGCATTTCAAAAACAGAAGATATATATATATATGTATGATAAGATTTAATTGTGTGCTAATGGAAATGCTATGACTGTGTAATGCCTTTGCATTGTTGTTGCAAGTTGTAAGATTTCCTATGATTAAATGGCCCAATTTAGAAGTTGGGTGGTAATATATAATAGCACTGAAGTGAAATCACAAGAAGAAACACCCCTCCAAAATGAGGAAAGACAGAAGAGCAAAGGAGTTTGGGCCTGCTTCTGTATGTGTGTGTGTGCTGTACCAGTGAGAACACATTATAATGCAATTTCTCTTTGATAACCGTGAAGCTGTTTGTGCCTGTGCGCTTACTATACATGATGCTATACATTCATGCTGTGTACGCCTATGATCCTGTACTCCTCTGAAAACAACAACTAAAAATGACATATTTCTCTTTTACTTCCAAAACATATTTATTTATTTTCTGTATTTTCTTGAATGAGGAACTCTCCCTCCTCCCTCCTCCCTCCTCCCTCCTCTACTTCTCTCTCTCTCTCTCTCTCTCTCTCTCTCTTTCCCCCCCCCTTTCCCCCAGTACAGTTGCAGTTCCCTGGTGTAGATAGAGGAAGGACTTGGCAGCATAGCACAGAAGCTGCGTGCAGGAGGAGGTGAGGGGTAGGGGTGGGGGTGGGGGCTGGGGGGGGGGGTGGGAATTCTCTCCTGTTTACCAAGGCTAGAGCACAAGAATGAGAGAGAGTCCCAGGAGTAATGGAAGCTGCCTAACAAACCTAGCTTTTCCTTTTCTGTCTCTATTAATATGCATATAGGCCTATGCATGATTATAGTGTGTTTTTATTTTCTTTTTTGGTCTGTCTTGTGCAGTGGTCAGTAAAGAAGAAGTAATGCCTTACATTGCCATGAGGATGTCAAAGTCATGAATGTGTCTTTGTTGGAAGTCTGCACATGTATGGCATGGATTTTCACAAGGCTAGGAGGGTTTGGTATATAAAATTCTGTTTGTGTGAAAAGCAACCTTGCAACACTGTTCAATGTATTGACTGGCTGTAAAAGTTTCAGAGTAAAATGAAGTGCAGACAACACAATACTGTCACTGTCCATAACTGTTAAGTATGCATTTGTCTAATGCATTTATATATAACATATATTTATATATAATTTATGTAAACTACAGTCTGACAGATTGTCTCAAGATGCTAAGATTATCAACAAACTATCTGTTGACATTGTGCTTACTAAAATTTAAGTTGAAGTTAAGATTAGGGGTTTGATATGTTAAGGTGATGTGCAGAGACTATTCAATAACAATTTTAAACACTGAATGTGATGATCTGTGGGTTGACTATCCAAGTAAAGTGTTATGTGTGGTATGTTTGTATTTAATTATCTGGTAATGTTATCTTACATTAGAATAGTCCTGCTTGTTTCTATTTATAAGGCTAGGGCTACATGGTTATGTTTTACGTTTATAAGGCTGGTCTGCTTTTCTAGAATGTTGGCAGCTCTCAGTTCCCTTGCCTGCTTATTGTATAGTAGGCCACATACAGTATCTAACTCTAACCTATGGCTCTAACAAGTAAGAAAAATGGAAGAAGTCGATGGATGTCCTGATTGTCACCTAAGATTACTGCATTACATCTTGTTTTTACTAGAGGGTTATCAGCTAGTTATAATTATTCACAAACCACATGCTGTGCGATCTTGTCAATAATACTCTGTGTGTGTTTGTGTATATAACATCTCAAAGGCACAATTAATTGAGCTGCGTTCTAGCTCTAATTAAAGGATCAGTAATGTGAAATTGGGTCAGATTTTAGCACATTGTGAAAAACAAGAGAGTATGAAGTTTAACAAAATGAGAGATAATGCTGTCTCACATACAAGGAACTGCTCCTCTGTATGGGAAGCTTCAAAAACACCCCTCTGCAAGTCTCATTTTCTAAAGGGCTATGAAGGGAATGGGGTAACTGCTTCAAATATTCATATATTCAATTTTGCCCAACATCAGACTAAGGATCTCAAGAAAAAAAATCCTCTGAGACACTCTCAGTAGCTGTTCAATCTGATGACTCAACAGTACAGCCCCCCCCACACACACACACACACTCCCCCACCGTCCCCACCACCACCGGCACCAGCATCACCCTGGGCTTTCAAGCCAGTTAAGTTCATCTACATTAGAACAGTGCTCTGTGGGCCTACATCGTTTGGAATGCTGGAGATTTTTTGCAATCCTGTTTAAGAATTCTTGTTCTTGAACAGTTCCAGTAGGCTTACATACATAGCAATGCTTACATACATAGCAATGCAGGAGGCAGAGCAGACAGATGGGAATTGGAGTCCCAGTTCAATTCAAGCTCTTACTGGCTGCCTGTCCATGTGTCCTTGAGCAGGGCAAGCCACTGAAATACAGCCTTATAGACTTCACATGTATGTTAGTGTGTATTGGAAAGCATTTCATACAGTGTATGAAAGCCCAGACATTTTTTCCTAGATAGGTATCTGATAGCTAGATGCAGATACAGAAAGAACACATTTCTGTGCACACCATATGAGCCTTCAAACCACAGAAGGCCAGCACTGGTTTGTTCTGTAGACACAGGCAATCGCCTGAGGCACTGATGTGTGGAGGATACGAGGAGAATTCAAAAACCGCTTGGCAGTCATAAACTATTAGAGCCAGGCCTTACATCACAGACCAGCACACACAAATACAACTCTGTGGACTTCCACTATTGAAGACGGGCATTTTGATTTCCCTCAGGTAGAGAGTCTTTCTCTGTTGGTGCTGTGGCTAAGGTGTTCCCTACTGTTTACACAGCTAGCCCTCTGGGCGAGAAGAAGGGGTGGCTTTAGTTAGCAAAGCATGTGTATGTGTGTGCTTTCTGATCATTTGACTTCTCTCAACAACATGCAGAGTTCACCAGCACTGTTCTTAATCACACTTCACTGCAGGAGATGCAAAATCATCTCATTTTTGCCTTAAGACAGGAACATGTAATGTCAATAATCTATCTTGTATGCATATCGATTTAAATTAGTCCCGGACATGACCTTGCATTGATGTGGTGGTGAAAATGTACAATATGGTCAATCAAGCTCCCCAAGAGTGACACTCTGCAGAGGCAAGGATGATAAGCTGCACCAAAAGATAATGCTTTACTGGAGATATCTCTCTGTGAGTACTGCTGGTTCCTCCGAGGCTACAACTTCCAGGACTTGCTGAAAGACCAGGAAAAAATGTTCCAATAACCTTCATTATCAGCAATCATCAGTAGCACACAGCAGGCATATGGGTGTTGCTTGAGTTCCTTTTTTTTCTGCTCTGGGTATGTACGTAGACTGACTCGCCACCCTTTGCCAGGTAGACCAGACACTTTTACCTTGCTTTACTTACTGCAAAAAGCCTGGAGTCTGTAGACTTTCCAAAAGTTTTCTTTGTGGTGGGCGGGCACTGTTTGAACTTTAAACCTTACTGTTCTGCCTTGATTTTCTGTTTGCTGATTGGTTGCTAGTAAATCTAGTTGTCGAAATCAAAGCCTTAGCAGAGAGTTCTGGCATAGTATTGCACTGAGCAGGCCTGTCGGAACACCCACAGTCCTGTCGGAACAGGAGCTGGTCAGACATAACAGAATTACTCAAGAGCTGTACACAGGAATTACAAATATCACACACACACACATACACACACAGTTAAAGGAATTCAGACTGTGAATATGTATACTGTTTGGTGACATATATGCATAACTGATTGGGGTGAACACATAAGAGGTGTGGTTCAAAAGATATATTAAGAGTAGGGATGGAGATTAATTTTATTCGGATGGCACATGCTGTTATGTGCAGCTGTCATGTTATATACCGCCAGGCAGTACACCTTGTTTTTTGACTGCATGCATAGATGAAAAAGCAGAAGGTTGAACTGTGTGTTTTAAAAATTGTTTGTATTCCCAATAACATCCTGTAAGGCTTAGCTCCCCCTGTTCATGTTTTTGTCTAGTGGCACCCACACACACACATACACACACACACACAGGCACACATACACAGACACAGACACATACACGCACACACACACACACACACACACACACACACACACACACTTAGTACACAAGTACTTAGTCACATGGTCTTGCAGCTCCAGGTGGCCTTGTGTCTGTGTCTACTCCCGATGAAAAACATGAAAATCATGCAGTGGCAGTTAATAAAATAGTTTGTCTTCCACAGAACAGCCTCAGAATGAGAATGAAGCTCTGTGAGGCAGCCTTCAAGGACAGATAAGTAAGCAGCATTATGAGGACTAGCAGAGTTGTGCCAGAAGTATTGGAACCTTCTGGAAGGATCCTTCTGAGGATGTTGACTCGTTACAGCTGGAGTCCATGGTCCTGGAGGAAGGCTGTTCAAGGGAACATTGACATTAAACAAGAACATTGGAACTTGATTGGTTCCATTCTGTCAATGGCAAAAAAAAGAAAGAAAAAAAAAGATTCATGCAATATTGACAGAGCATGAGTAACAGATGTTACTCAGTAATTGTACTAAAGTGTTTAGTTAACTAAGCATCCAAAGCAAACAGAGTATCCCCCCCCCCAAAAAAAAAGAGTTGCTGGATCTGTATTGAAGACCAACAGACATTGAATCACATGATCTCTAACATGGTGTAAAAAAATGATCAAAAAGGCTTAATGAACAACACTCCATTATCACTTAACAATAATATTTTAAAAAAATTTACAAATAGGCCAATTACTGCTGCTTCACAGAAAAAAAATATCATGTTTAAAATGCCAAGGCCAATACAGTATTGATTATACTTTGTATATTAGCTGAGCTATCTTTCTATAAATTACATCTTGGACAGCTGAAGGCATAAGAGCACACATTCATCTTGTGTGTGAGGTTGAGTTGAATGTGTGGGCTAAGCTATTATTTATAGCCCGGAGGCAGTGGCCTCCAAAGATTTGTCATTCACAGGAGGACGCATTGCTACCTTGAGCAGTCTGGGCTGCACTGTTGCAGTGTATGCACATGCTAGGCAATGCACTGGCACTGACTGACAACATTATCCAAAATGAAAGCCGCCTGCTTGAAACTTTTACACTCTCTGCACAAGATGTGCCCAAAAAGAGGAGAGAAAGTGGACACCAGCATTTCAGCAAGGCCACTAGTTACTAGAACTTGTGTGAAAATGGCATTTGTTTAATTATACTTCTGTTAAATCACTTTTAATGGGTCAAGAAGACAAAACAGTGGATATCTAGTAATATATGGGACATAAAGTAATTGTGGTGAAAAGAAACTTTCCAAAGAGTGAAACTAATAACAAATACAGATGCCAGTAGACCCATTTCCCCTTTTTGGGGAAATTTTGTTCTTTTTGTTCTTGGATTGTGTTCTGTTCAAATCTTTCTTTTTTTGGGGGGGGGGGGGGGGGGGACTAATTTTCCACATCTAATATGTGAAAATAAATGTCATGCATTTTGTAAAATCTTTCTAATTCTCGCAGTAGCAGCCTAGAATATAAAATCCAGCAGCAGAGTGACATACTGCACAGGGGGGTTCGGGGACTAGCTTGTTTCTCAATGTGTGTATGCACTAACCTGCTGAACAAATAGCCTAGGTTTGTAGAAGCATCTTAAAACTGATGACAGTGCCTTTCATTTTGTGGATGAGAGGCGCACTGCTGCACTGCACATATTTGTGTTGTGCTCAAAAGGGTTATTTTGATTGAGGTTACAGGACCCAAAAACTCATAGCACATCTGATGCCTATACTGGCAACGTATTCTCAGTATTCTCAGTAGTGTTGGGAAATACAGATTTTCCAAATTAGGTCAATAACCATCTGTGTTTCACCTGACAAGACCAATGGTAGACCTACTGAAGCTCAAATGGTGCATCGCTAGACATACCCGCTGAGCAAAGCTGTTTGCTACAGCTAGGGTGTGTCTAGATTTCTAGGCTAGGGGAGGGATACTGTTCTAAACCAATAACCCAGTGGCTGGGTGACTGACACCAACCCAGAGTAGATTAAAGCAATAGATTACAGCTTCAACCCAGTATTTTATTAGGGAAAAAAACAAAACAAAAAACTAGGCATTTGCACCTTAAAATACTCCACAGTATACAGTACTACAAAATGCTGATCAAATGGAAAGGCCATAGTTTTGGTGATGGTCGTGGTTAGCATGGTATAGCATTATAGCATAATAGCTCTAATAATAGAATGTTTGTGTACATGTCCTGTCTTTTGACAGGAAGTGGGTGCACAAAGCAGTGTGGTTTCAATTCTGCTTTCAGAGAACTGCAGTTAAAGACTTTAAAACAAGGTTTCAAACACGGTAAGCATATTTGCACATTGTATATCTTCCATGTTCTGTATCACAGGTGATACAGTTACCTCAGCCACTGATTCAAAGAAGATTGCTAGATTTCTTTACAGTAATATTAGACAATTCAAGTTACATTTAATTCTGTGGTCCTGAAAATGTGTTTGTGACACCTGGATTTGGTGACTTATCAAGACTGATGGAGTCTTTATTTTCCTGTAGTTAAAGGCATATAGGTGGATAGCGTCTAGGATGTTGAATCTCATCGTCCAGATTCTTTACCTCCAAGGTATTGGTCTCTTCCTATAACCTTTTCCTTATGTTTTAGTCATGCTGGGTAGTGAATCACTGAACGTTAATGCAATTGCTAAAACAATGGTGATCTACAATAACAGTGCCTTTCATTTTGTGGATGAGAGGCGCACTGCTGCACTGCACATATTTGTGTTGTGCTCAAAAGGGTTATTTTGATTGAGGTTACAGGACCCAAAAACTCACAGCACATCTGATGCCTATACTGGCAACTATATCAGTCTTCAAGCAAACTGAATGAAACTCAATTTCCTGCTTTTTTTGCTCTGTGTCTAAAAACTGATGTAAATATGGCAAAGTATCGCATAGAAAAGATCCTGTTCATCTCTTGTCTGTTTATAGTATTCTCAGTAGTGTTGGGAAATACAGATTTTCCAAATTAGGTCAATAACCATCTGTGTTTCACCTGGATCATATGTTGGAGCACCCAGTTGAAGTTGAAGTACATATACTGTATATTTTAAACAGGTGGCATAGCTATACATTGTATTAGACATTTTGTAAAAGATAGAAGTTATGTTTCTTTTGTGAACAGTGAAACATTCTTTGATCTATCACAGCTACAACCAAAACTACAAATTAGAGCAGCCATGTGAATTTTGATACATTAAGGTATCTAGCCCAATCAGGAATAACATTTCCCTTGCATATGACATTCAAATAATCATGTCAAATACAAATGGCCACTGTTTCAGGTTCTTGGTCTGATTTCCGGATGCTTGATAATGAAACTGTTCTTCACTAGAGTGTCTTGCCATGTCTATTTCATGTAAATGATGAAATCTGAAAGTGAATCACATGATGTTTCTTCTCTAATATCCAGCTGGTGTAATGGCTACTGCCAATGAGTGGATGGCAGAAGTTCCAGAATCTGTAACTGGCTTGGCGAGCTCCTGCATTGTAGTTCCTTGCAGATACAACTATCCAGATCCATCAGAAAAAATTACCAGCTGGAAAGGACGTTGGTACCATAATCTGGATGTCTTTGTGTTTGACCATGATCCTTCAACAGTGAATGCTCTTTTCGAGACTCGCACCTCATTGGCAGGGGAGCTGGAGAAAAAGAACTGCTCACTTAAAATGACTGATATTAAACAGACAGACAAAGGACAATACTGGTTTAGAATCATGATGGAAGGCTATAATTCTTACTCCTATTCTGCCCACAAAGTGACCATATTAGTTAGAGGTAGGTGCATAATGTTTGTGGCAAGGTTTGCTTGTGTCATATTTTTACCCCACAGATATTAATGTGAGGGTTTTACTGCATTTAAAGGATGTTATATTTATCTTACACCTCATTTCCTAAAAAATATTTTTATTTTTTCCTAATATTTTTACCAAGACCTTAAAATAATGAACCTTTTTCTCATGATAATGACATTTGATTGATTGACTCAAGACCTTAAACTCAAGACCTCACAAAAGTGTTGCCTGACTGTGCCTTGACATTAGGCTACTGTTCTTTACCCACATAAGCCATGTCATTTATTGGCCACGAGTCCAATTCAGTTCATTAAAATTTTAAAGGCTTGATGGTTGCTAAAATAGCTTGCCTGGTGAGAGCATTCATATAAGAAATTATAGCCTATATCAATGCCTCATGTCGACAGTCATAAACTGATACATGACCGAAAGGATGACTGAGACCTATGGCAGCTCTCGCACATCAGAGAGGCATTTTCACAGATAGCATGTCACTCTTGTAGAGCAGTTTGCTGGCTGTCTTGTTATGTACAGGCAACTTCCCAGAACCTTGAATTAATTAAGTTTTGTGTCATGCAGGCTCATCGTTTTCTCAAAATCAAAATTATTTATGTGTCCTTATATTGAGATAAGTGAATATGTTGAGAAAGCAGGGGTCTGAAACAAATGTAATATAGCTCTTATTCTTCATCACTGTCATGGAGGCAGTAAAATTTGTGAAATGTTTTTTTTTTTCAGATGACTCCATAGTTTCATTCAGTGACATGTTTTCCTGTTCTTGTTTGTCTGTCTTCCTGTGAAGATGAGCCTGAGCTTCCATCATTATCAGACATGAAAAAGGAATTGAAGTCTGGAGAGAATGTGACTGTTTCCTGTTCCGTGTCTCACTTCTGTCCCCCTCACCCTCCCAACATCACCTGGAACCATGAGGGCAGCGTCAGGGTCCAGTCAGAGCCATTGACATGGGGACAACAGAAACTCACCTCCAGCTTGACCTTTAACCCCATCGCCTCGGACCACCAACACCCAATCACATGCACAGTACAGCACAATGGCGGAAAGAGAGCCACGAACTCTGTTACCCTCAGAGTGACATGTGAGTGATCCAATCCAGTCCAAGCCAACCCAGATACAGTAGTAAGCAATTTAATGTGTTTAACATGTTGGCAATTTGGTGTTTCTGAGAAAACATATACAAAACAAATACCAAACAAAACCTAAACTAAGTGGTAGGCTATAAAACATTGTGTAAATGTTTTCTAAATGTGTTAATGTCTTGCACTCTGTTACTCATGCCTTCTTTGAACTGAAGAAGCTAGAAGTGAATCTCTCCTGGAATAGACTTATGTTAGAGGGCTGATGGCTCTGCATGTCTGTGTTGTTTTCTTAAAGCTAATTGGTGGTTACATAAGGGGATTAAACAGAGAGGAGTTTCCAGACATAAGTTATTAAAAACACAGAGAAGGTACTTGAGTTAAATCCCTTTATTGAAGGACCTCAGTATTCCTGTAGGGTCATGGATCCATCCTCATGTTGAAATTCAAACACAGAGATGTGTGAAAACCCTTTGTTATTGGACCCAGTATTCATTATAGGGTCTCCATGTTGGCTCAGGGTAGTTTTTATAACTTTTCAGCTCCTAGACATGTTCTCAGCTAAGCATAAGTCCCCAAAGAAGAATTTAGCTGCAATGCAGTGCAGTGCATTGAAATCCCTGTTTTTGCCCAGTGGCTCCCCTTAAAGTCTCTGTCACATGGTCACTTAGCAAGTGTCAGTGCCTCTTGGATACTGTAGTTAGGATGTGGTGTAGTTAAAAAACACGCATGTGTAAACATGAACTGTATTGCATTTTACCGTGCTACGGTAATCTAAGCTAATCTTTATTCAAATGGAAAAGAAATAATGCCACTCATGATTGCCTAGCACATCTGCCCTCTTTGGTTCAACCATTGTTTACTATAGTTGTTATAGTTACCATTCAAAAGGGCATTGATATAGAAAGGTCATTAAACTTTTCCACCAGATCTACTTTGTAGGTGTGTGCTATATGGAAGTAACACATCCTGTCAGCCAATCAAAAAACAGTATTCCATTTCTCTGGGTGATAACAGAATGGTAGTCAAGGAACTTTGAAGAAGTTTGTATCAAGTTACAATAATGGTTTGTGTAATCAAGCACAAGGGGTGAAGATTTCCCAGGAGACCAAAATAGCTTACCGCTACATGCCCATGCCCAAGTTTTACTGGACCCGTGTCGGTGTCCCAGAAACCATGGACTGAAACTTGCTTCCAAAAAATGCAGCAAATTAGATAATTTTCGGTGGTGCTAGACCACAAAGGGGCCCATTGGATGTGTAACTGGATTGTAAAATTAAATAAAAGCTACGCACTATGGGTCTACTGATGCTGCATGTCAACCAACTTTCAAGAGGTCAGGTTTTTCAGTGACCCAGGAAGCTCTGACAGAGATCTGCTCAAAAGAGCGACTCCCTAGGATGAAAAGACACTATTTGTGTTTGTGAGTTTTGGCCTTCTCAGCTGCTCCTGCTGGCCACGCCCATCTCTAGCTCCCACACACTTCACCTCTATTCAATTAGGCCCTCTTTGCACACACACACTCCTTACACTAGCACACACGCAAACATTCCACCTTTACACATGCTCATCCCCATCCTCAGTGTACTGGGACATGTAATTCCAAAATGAAGACTCTAACTGGAATTCAAAGGATTTCACTGGACTGTGTTCTCACCTGACACCCCTAAAGGGAGATAGAACACAGCGAAGTACCCACCCATGTGAAATGCTGATTTTATCTTCTTGTGAATCTGTCTCTGTAAAAAATAAACAGAGGACTGAGTGTTCAGACAGTAGTTCAGTAACAGTTCCACAGACTTACTAGATAAGAAATGTTTTATTCATCATCTGTCATATAACTACAATAGATTTGTTTTGTTTTGTTTTTTTGTGCAGTTGCCCCAGTCAATATCACAATTGTGCCATGGGAACCATCTGTGCTTGAGAATACCTTCATTGAGTTGAAATGCTCAGCTGAAGGAAACCCTCCGGTCAACAGCTACCAGTGGCACAATGAGACTGACCACCTGATTTCGCAGGGAGAATCCCTGGCGCTGTACAACGTCACCAGGCACATCCACAGCATCAGGTGTGTGGCCGGGAATGACGTGGGGGAAAGCAAGTCCAGACCCATGAAGATCAATGTGGAGTGTGAGTGAGAACAAATGTGCCTTGAGTTTTCCATTGCCTGTTACATACCACAGTCCTGCATCTTTGCTCTTCATGTACACTTTGGCCCACCCAAAACTGCAACTGCAAAATGTGTGAAGCCATCTCGAGTGCAATGAGCACATTGTGATGTGTGATGTGTTCTATTTTAGACCTAAGTGCAAATGACTTGCAAGGGCAGTGGAAATAACCAGGTGCAGTCCAAAGTGTTGTGCATGTGTATTTCCATACACCCCCCATAAATAACAAAAAGGTCAGAGGTCATGTTCTTGTAGCACAGCCCAGTCTGGCTCATCCCAAATCCGTAGTTAGGTATTTGTACTGTATGCATGGATATTGACAGACAGTGTGAGCATACACAGTGTGCATGTGATCTTTTCTTGTTGTGTACAATCCTTCAAGCACTTCCACATTATTCATTCATTAGTCAATGGGGCTAATTCACCAGTAAAGAATGAAAAAAGTATCTTTATATGAGGGTTCCTATGAATACTGGATATGAACAGATAAGAAAACTACAAGACAAAGGACCTCATTCACCAATATCCTCCTAAGAGTTTTCTGTAAAAAGTCTTAAAAACCTTAAAAGCCTTTAAAAACTGTCACAGAACAGGGTGAGTCGGACCCAGAAGCGTCACGTAACCACAGTTTATTTTGGGAAAAGGGTAGAGGGAGTGTGTGGATGCTCTACGAGTGCAGGGTCGGATAACCGGGACTGGGGAGCAGAGCGTAGGTCGTAGACAGGCTGTAGGTCGGGAGCCGGGGCGGAGGAGCCGAGCGTTGGTCGAGGACAGGCTGAGGTCGAATCCAGGGGCTGGAGAGCAGAGCGGAGGTCGTAGACAAGCAGGGTTCAATACCAGGGCTGGAGAGCAGAGCGGAGGTCGTGGACAGGCGGAGGTCGAAACCAGGGACAGGAGAGCAGAGCAGAGGTCGATTCGGTCCGGGGTCGTCAGCGGGAAGGCAATCGATCGGGATATGGAAGACAGAGAAGAAAGACAGGCAGGGAAACAGACAGAGACACGGGAGCAGGCAGATGACAGAAACACAGGAACTACGGGAACAGATTCAGGAGTCAGGGTCTTTTAAATGCTTGCCTTGCGTGAGTAGCAGTAGGTTCGCGGGCGGTCTGACGGAGAACACTGGGAGACAAGGGATTAAATACAAGACAGACGACAGGTAACAAGCAACAGGTGGAACTAATGATTGCATCAGATTAGCGTGAGTGAGTGGGAGGGGCAAGTGATCAGGGAGAGAACGGGTGACACTGACAGAGAGGTATGACAAAAACCTGTATAAATGAAAACAAATCTCCTTGAAAACTGTGTAAGTAGGTTTTAAAGGAAAATTCGTCAATCAGCCCATATCCTTGTCCTTTGAGGCTGTGGAGTGCTGTCAGCAGGCATATAAACGATGGCATTTGGTACAACATAGACCGAATTTTCAAAGTGCCAGCTAACGCTAACTGATGGGGGCAAAAGAAAACTAAACTGCTTTGACCTCATCAGTTACCGATTGCCATTTCACTACTTGGTCTACATTGAAATTCTGTCCTCATACCTATCGACACCACTTGGCAACGTGAAACTGGTTCACTACGGATAATTCCCTTAAGAACACATTTCTGTCTTACTCTTCTTACTCCCTAGATCCCCCAGAAATATCCTCGCAGTCTTTCTGCACCAAAGGTTATTCAAGCACCGAGTGTAGCTGCACTGTCCAGTCCAACCCCGTTGCCAGAGTGCGGTGGGTCTGGGACACCAACGAGAAGGAGTCTCCCGGACTGCATAATGGTATCACCACTGTGGCAATGGCTGCTCTACCCCCTGGCCTTCCCCAGGTTGTGTGTGTTGCCACAAATGACCATGGCAGTGTGATGAAAGTACTCTATGTAAAAAACGGTATGTTTTAGACTCTTCATATTTAAATTTACATTACATTACATTTAGGCATTTACTGTACATTACATTTACATATTTACATTTACATTACATTACATTTAGGCATTTTACTGTAATCCCCTGTGAAGAGAGATAGAACTCAAAGGCTGGATGGTTATATATCCTATCAGGGGAAAATAGACCTTTTCTGAAGAACAAAAACAAAACTCTGATTTCTGAACTCTGTTTAAATCATCATTGCTCTGTGAACCATACTATAGTAAGAAAGCTTTTGAGATTACTGTGAGATTTTGACTGGCTTTGCGCTAAGTTCAGTTCTCTCAATGAAGAGCTATTTGCTGTTACGTGTCTACCTCTAACCCTTGCCTCTATTTCCAACAGACCTGCTGTATGTCTTCATATCAATAGGTGTAATCTGTCCGCTCTTTCTGACTGTCATCTGTCTTTGGCACAGGATGTGCTATCGGAAACAACTGTAAGTGTAACACACATGCTCAGTCTCTACGGACTCTACCCTCCCCTTGCTGATATTACAGTTTGCCACAATGATGTGTATTTTCCACTTCTGTAGGCAGAACAGTGAAAAACAATGCTCCAAGGAGACATTTGAATTAGGAAATCCTGTGTATACACAGTAAGACAGACATTTCTTCCCTTCATTAACACAAAAAAGTTTCCCACATACTGTGGATATGGTTCATACCTTGGCACAAGTTTGTACTACTACTACCACTTCTACTACCACCACCACTACCACCACTACTACTACTACTACTAATAATAACAATTATTATAACTATGACTTTTGTAGGCAAATGAAAGAAAAAACATTCTCCAAAAGGGGTGAAGATCTGTATGGCAATGATCAAGTGATGCAGGTATTTCATTCATATTCTTAAGATGAATCTTCATGAGAACCTATGTTTGCCTGTTAAAATTTCAGCTTCCCTTCCAGATCTGCATTAGGGTTTTCAAGAGGCAGCTTCTGTCTGTGAAGTTTTAGTATTCCGACCAATGACCTGCACTGGTGCTCCTGAATTCCCTTTAGTTGACAGTAGCATGCTATCTGTCCACAGACAGCTCAGAAACACCAGTTAGCTGGGCAGTTAACTGGGGATGCTATTTGTCTGTCTCTACTTTCCAGGTCAATAAAGCGCACTGTTAATATTCATATCTGTCTTAAAAAAAGAACCGCCAGAGACAACTGGCACATGAAAGTGTAAGATTAGCCCACTGATTCAGCTCACCGATTCGCTATGAACAATGCAAAACAAGTGTTGTGTTGAAAATCTTGAAGAGATAACATACTCACACGCTAGTCATAAGCAGCTGAGTACAAGTGGCAGATAGTGGAGACACATTCTTTTCCAGGGATTGGGATGCTAAACTGGGTGGCCTAGACCTGTAAATACATGATTGTTAGGGCAGATGCACCGTCATGACTGTCTGGGAGATAAAACAGATCTAATCTGCTCATATCATTTGCTCTGAGTTATTATTGAACACTACCGTGCTTCATGCTCAGCTTGAAGATTAGGTGTGGGTGTTAAGAAACAAAAGACTCTTTAGCTCACTCTAACACCTTTGCCATTTACAGTCATGTGATTGGAATGCCAGTAAACCATCCCCACAGGCCTGACATTGTTATGCTGTGTCCACTTCTGTTATAGGGAGATGTTGATGCCAGTGAAGAGATCTATGCAAATAATGATGTGAGTAATGAACATCCACACGGCTGTCACTTCACTTGTTTATTAATATTATTATTATTATGTAGGCCTACACACAGCTTCTTTGGGTTGAAAGGCCTGGCTATATTTATTTTTGTATCTGGTTTCAGTCCTGTTAAAAACACACATGCTTCTTATCTGTCCTATTTATATAACTAGCATTGTTTATGAATAATTGACAAAGCGAAACATATTTTAAACTAAGCTGTCAGAACCCTTTTCACCAATAACTGGGTGCTACACTGCACTGCACTGCTTGTGTCTTTCAGCATGGATGCTACGAAGGTGATGATATTTACGCCAATTACTAGAACCAGAGAAGACAAAAAGCAGCTGTTCACCAACCAACCCCTGCCAACCAACTAACCAACCAACCAACCAACCCCTGCCAACCAACCAACCAAGCAACCAACCCCTGCCAACCAACCAACCCCTGCCAACCAACCAACCAACCAACCAACCAACCAACCCCTGCCAACCAACCCCTGCCAACCAACCAACCAACCAACCAACCCCTGCCAACCAACCAACCAACCAACCAACCAACCAACCCCTGCCAACCAACCAACCAACCAACCAACCAACCCACCCCTGCCAACCAACCAACCAACCAACCAACCCCTGCCAACCAACCAACCAACCAACCCCTGCCAACCAACCAACCAACCAACAAACCAACCCCTGCCAACCAACCAACCAACCAACCAACCAACCAACCCCTGCCAACCAACCAACCAACCAACCAACCAACCCCTGGAGATTTAGGGACTGCACCAGCCCTGCACTCTGCATGTTCTGTATGTAAGTATACAGTATTCAGACAAATTAAAACATTATACTGTAACATATGTTTGATATCTAATAGTACTTCTTGTGAAAAAGTTTTTTTTTCATGGAAAATTGTGTAAATTGATGACACTTCAATGTTGTCGTTAAGTGTTATTTGAGATTTGTAATGCCTGCATCCCAAACAGTGTCAATGTTACATTGCTTCTCAGTGTTAAACTCAGATTAGTGATTATGAATACTTTACAACTTGTATAGTAAAGTGACATAATGAAGTAGGCTTCATAAGATATTCATGAAATATTTACATGTAGCATTATCATATTACAGGTTTAAAATAAAAACGACCATGTTGCTTTCAGACCGCTGGACTTGGTCATACATGCTTTGTGCCAACTGCCATGAATGTGTTATGTACTCACCAATCAAGTAAAGTGTTACTGAATGTTTTATGTTATTATGTAGACTGATAGAGGTATGGAGCAATATCAAGAGGAAAATTTATTAATAAAATGAAGCAATATTAAGACACTCAACATGTTCCAATCTTTCAGTTAAGTTTTGATGCTATTTTTTTGTATTGCCTGTTTTGGCCAGTAGTTATCATTTTAAGTAGCCTACCAATGTCTGAGCATGTAATGTTGGATAGCCTGTGCAGAAGGAAAACACATATAATGCTGCATATTGCTGACCTGTTCCACTGCTCAGATCATTAAACGTCCACATCTCTGGTGGTTGAAAGGCTTATGAAAATGTAAGGATTTACACTTTCCGTGAACGATTGCTCCCATCTGCATGTCCCTTCTGTTTTGAGACAAACCATCACCCTTTCTGCTGTAAACAAGGCAAGAATACACTTTGGGAGAACAAGCAGGTTTAGAGTTTGCACAAAGTGAACAAGAAGAAGTCTGTCATCGTTTTCCCTTCTCTCTTCCCTATCTGTCACACTGCAGGGGGTCACGCAGAGTTTTTGCAGTTGATATGTAAATATGTGTGTAAATAGAAGATAGTCTACTTGTATTTAGCACAATATTTCCCAGACTTCTCATGGTTTTAAATCCTCATAGCCTTTTTAAAAAGGGATCGACCTTCTTTAAAAGGTTCAAAGTGCATAATTATAACCAGTGTAAGCATGTGTCTATTGCACAGTATTATTTTAACTACCTACATGGAAGGTTCAAACGTAGAACATATAGAAGCACACCTTGGGATGGAAAATCATAACAAATAAGTTCCATGCGACTATGCTATTAGAGCAGGGGTTCTCAAACTTTATTGGACCGGGGAAAAAAATTTAAAAACTTTAGCCATACAGGCTTGTCTATGTGTTCAGTTTTTCATGGACCCCTTGGCAATGTGCTGCGGACCCCAGTTTGAGAACCAATGTGTTAGAGCACTGACGTACTAAATTTAACTAGCTGGGTAGAGTTCTCTGTTTTCTCCTCTCAACCTGTACATTGTATCACCTTTCACTGATTTCATTCACAAATATCAGATTGGTAGACATCAGATATAAAACTGTTTTAATTTAAAAGGCACAGTATCAAAGAAATATACTAGTTTTTGTTTCTTATTTCTTTTACAACAAATGATCCGTTTTTAAATATTCACAAGGTAGACCTGTATTTACACATGTGAGCGTACATTCACATACACCAACAAAATGAATGTACAGAAAACAAAAACATATAAGACTGACACCCAAACAATAACTATATGCTAACGAGGAATATCCATTCTGACAGTGCAAATATGGTTGGCTTTGTTTCCACAACTAATAATAATGACACATATTGAGACAAAGACATTCTCTCAATAAACCTCCCATAAATATTTATATCATGGTAATGTGGCTTAGTTATGGAGGACTTACTATTTAGGTTTTTACATCTGGCATCAGAACTGGAGTATTTTCATTATAAAACAGAATTAGCAATGCTAATCCCGTGTGATGCACAGAGGCATCTCTGTTATGTGTTTCTTTTTTCTAAGCAGAATCAATTCACAGGTCTTCAGCGCTTCTGAAAAATTAAACAGGATTGACTGTAAACGTGATTACCACGGGTATTGCATTTTTTTTTCCTCATCAATAACACACAAGTTGGTGAGCTGAAGACACCTTCATCCTGAAGCACTCAGATTAATTAAGCAAAAGCGGAGAGTCCACACTCCAACACTGGCAGGTGAGACATAATTCAGTGATTCTATAAAATTGCTGATAAAGCTCTTATTTGGCACAGACACAAACATTTCATCAATCATAAGACAAATCACAGCATGATTTACAGATAAAAAAAAAAAAACATTAATCAATCCACACCACAGAAGAAGAGAATGTGTGCAGATATTTAACATCTCATTTGCCTGCAGTCATACATCACCTTTCATCGGGTTTGATGACTTTCTAAAGCACAATTAGTAAAAATGTTTTGGCCCTGGATATCAACAAATAAGAGTACAGTGTGGCAGTGAGAAAGCCAATGGCTGTGCAATATTCAAATCCAGTTAGCAAGGTCCAGTGTAAAACATGATGGACACACATCATGGTACTTTGCACTGGGAGAGGCATGTCACACAGGTTCTCAGTGGCTGAACCCCCCCCCCCAACCAAAGATTTAAAATGATAGTATGGAGTACTTCCAACCATAGCCATGCAGTTTGAGCTCACTAACTGAGCTATCAGTAGGAAGAGAAATGTGAATACGGTACAACATAGACCGAATAGCAAACCTGCAGCTTATGCTAACTGAACAAGGCTATGGGAAACAACACTGAAAGTGAGCTCATAGCCCCGTTCAGTTAGCCTCCAGTTAGTTATAGTTATCAGTTTGATATTAGATCTATTTTCGCCAAATTTTCTCGTTCTTCTTCCTACTGACAGTACTTGAACAGAGCATTGGTTGGAAGTACTCCAGACATTTACTTTAACTGACTTTCTAATTAGTTGATTCATGCCAGTTAGGTCTTTGTCTTTGAGGGTTCAGGGTTCAGGGACTGGGATCTAGTCAATGTTACAGATGATGATGACACATGCCATCACATGTAGAGGTACTGTATATCAAAGAAAACAAAACACATTAGAATAAAAGGGGAACAGAACACACACATCTCAAAGGTGTGACAATAGCAAAACAATGATTAAAAAGAAAACTATACTCATTTGGTGTGACACAAAAAGTATATGTCTTTTTGCTTTTACTCAAACATTGCTAAAGCACATGAAGCTCATTTAGCATTTCTGCACAAAGTTAACTACAGTCCGTGATTGAAATGATGGGTGAGTTCGGCAGCCAGACTTCTCTGCGTGAGAGCTGAGAGTGTGGCTGCATATTTTTGAAGCATTCACTAGCAACAGGGGTGCGTTTTTTCAGTCCAGCTGGTGATCCAGTGCTTCTTGGTGGTATCCTCCTCGATGAGGAAGCCCCCGCTGAGGCGATAGCGCTGCTCCTTGCCGATCTGAACTCCCCGGTGCGTGGGCATCTCCCTGAAGTGGGCGCTTCGCTTGAAGAAGCCACACTGTGAGGAGACCGAGGGCAAGAGTTAGCTCACAGATGCTTACTTTGTATCCAAAAAACAAACAAGTTTCTGGCTACAAAAGTCACAGGTAGTTTCAGACTAGTGTGTGATAAGAACATTACAGACAACGTCCACCCCTTAAATGTCGTAACTTATTTGAATCAAACTAGAGAATAAAGGCTGGGGAAAACACGTTCAAATTGCATATTTTTTTCATAGCTGTAGTTGTGTTTTTGATGCTCATGTGCACAGGCGGTGGACACTGCAGGGAGCAAGGAGAAGCTTGGAGGAGCACAGGGGAGCACAAGGAAAGCTACCATCAAAAGAGCCAAAAAGACAAGCAGAAAAGACCTGTGGTTATTACAAAGCAGAGTACAAAACCAAATTCTGAAGACCAGAGGATAGATTTTTTTTTTTACCTTGGTTTTACATTTGTCTTTCATGAGTCTTTATTTGTGACAGTTTTTTTTGTAACAATTTTTAATCTGCAAGCTATTACTCAAATGCCAAATCACTGAAAGTAATTAACAAAGCAAAACCATTGGCTGAATCATTTCAGAGTGAATGGCTGTGAGCTTATTTCTGATCATTAAGACCTTCCAATAATAATATCTAAGGGGTAAAAAAGAAAATGTTGAGGGAGGAAGAAGAGGAAAAATGGACAGAAAAAAGACCTAATTATTTTGGAATCACTTCTAGGAAAAGCAAAGGTCAGTAGCTTTAACTGCTGAGGATGTCAGAAGATTTCAACACCACAAGGCTGCTGTAAAACTTCTCAGCACTGAGGTAATGGCAGCAAGATGATGTGTAATGAGATGGATGTTTTTTTTTTTTTTTGTGAAATTTTGTGTTGGAAGCAGTGTCCTCCGATCCACACATTTCTGTTTTTAATTCTCTTGACTAGTGAGGTAAGAGATGAAATGTCACAAAATCACATTTCCCATCTTTCAAAGCAACTGCACTGGAAAGAAGAAAAATCTTGAGACAGAAAAAGTCAAGCACAGCACATCAGCACAGCAGAGCACGGCAAGGAGGGTGAGAGCTAGGAGGACAGTAAATTCTTAGAAAGGGCATCTCAGGGGGCTGCTGGGATGTCATGGGGATGGGGGTAGGGGAGATGGCTTTGTTTACCCGCAGACTACAGCGTAAAGACCAGTGTTAGCCATTGCTGCTAGATGTCCTCAGTAAGTCGATCCTTCTCAGAGGGCTGACTCTTCATCTCGGCTTTCTGAGCTTTGGCTTCGTACAGTTCCCTGGTGCTGGCTCTCTTGAAGAAACCACACTACGGGCAGGCCATGGATGGAGAGCATGCATCATGATTGAAAACAATAATATATGTACATATATATGGTATGGTAATGGTTCAAGACTTATGTGATTCCACTGTATTACATGTAATGTAGTGCAACACCACCTACAAAGCCAATTATATCCAAAACATGATCATGCCATATGTTATGCTTGAGGTATGTTTGATGTAAATTAATCTGAAGTTGTGATGATGACGATGATGTAATAAGCCATCCTTACATTCCATTACTCACTCATTCACTCACTCATGTGCCACTTTAAAAACTATTACTACTATGATTATTTGTTCTTGTAGTACTGAGGAGCTGAAACCCAAGGCTTTTCCTCTTTTCTACTTGCATTATGAAATGTAAGTCATGTGATGAGATTTAAGTCTGGATTCTTGAGTCCTGACCCACCTTCCACAGCAGTAGGATTATGAGGGTGAGAAGGAGGACTCCAGCGAGGACAGACACCACAATGATCCAGATTGGAGCCTCATTCGGGACCTCCTCTTCTAGCTCAGGGTCAATGTCCAGGGTGAACTAAACAGAGAGGTCACAGGGCAAAGGTCAGAGGTCAAATATGTCAAGGCAGCTGATGAGCATGCATGGGATAGAGAACACTGATACAGTACGTAGACTACATGATTTGCTTAGCTATGGTAAAAACTAGACAACCAGAGATGCCATTTTCAAGGCTGGTTTGACATTAGATTAAGACTAAGCACAAAAGCTTGAGTCTTGAGCCAGAAATGAGAGCCAGCAACACTGGTTGATTTAAATACTGGGTTACTGCATGTGCTGAATGTTGAAGTGTGTTGCAAGTGGGTTTCTGAATTCAAAAGAGCTAGCTTCACCACTGTCTTATTCAATCAGTTGTATGTGTACACACGTCAGTTCCTCGGAGAGGGCCCAATTACAGTCAAAATGCAAGCATGTGGGGAGGGAGAAAGTGCCTCGAGTAATTACCATTTGTGTCTGCTGCTTCATGATGACAGCGGCTTTGCTTGTCTGTAAGCCGAGTGTAGCCTGGCCTTGCACTGTCACTCGATAAGCATCAGTGTAATCCTAAGAGCAAGCAAGGTTTTGAAGCACAATTTTTATTGAGCAATCTCTGTGAAATCCCTGAAGAGATGTTATTTTTTATTTTAGACTCCTGTCGGCAAAGTGATTCCAACGACCACCGGTGTAATTCATCATGACTCGAGCACTTATCACAGAGCCGACTCAAACAGTGGCATGAGAAATCTGCTTAGGATGTGCTCACAGCTTTAGATATTCTTGGCACAAAATATTGTTTGCATTAGCCTGTCAAAATCTCAAATAGGAAGTTATTAAACCATGCACAAGATGACTGAATACATTCAAACTCATGAAGAAAACTCCAGCTGGGGCATATAGCAAAATCCGATCATCCTCATAACTGTCAGTATGGTGTGTGTGTGTGTGTGTGTATTTGTGTGTGTGCATGTGCATGTGAGAGGGTGTGAGATTGTGTGTGTGAGAGAGAGAGAGAGAAAGAGAGAGAGAGAGTGTGAGAAAGAAAGAAAGACAGACAGAGTGAGAGAGAGAGAAACTGAAGCGACACAAGAGTGCATGAGATACAATCACTTCCTGTCTGGGTCAACTCTGTCCCTCTCACCTCCACCATGGTGCTGTTCCATAGCCGGGCTTGGATGGTCACTGTTGCACTATTGTTCATGCCCTCTAGGGGGCAGGTGAAGTTGCTGCACTTAAGTCCACCCGTGTCACAGCTCTGTGGACGCACATTATTAACACCCATTATGATCAGTACACACAGCACCCCAATCATGGACAGCACACACAGCTCTTGGCCCATCTGAAAAGAACTGACTCTGCCCATCTGAACAGAAATGATTGTAAAGAACACCCTCGAAAAAAATTCTGGCAACTTTTAGCACATTTTCCTTGATTTAAGACCTGACAGTGACACAGTGTACCCTCAATACATGTATGCTTTTGGCCATGCATGGTATCTAGGAGAGGTCATTGTTCCTGTGTCTGCTATTCATTGTATCTAAACGCTAACATTATATACATAATGCACTAGAATGCTGTTCGTACAGGTAGTCCACAGTCCACAGTCACCCCAAAGAGTACTGCATTGTTAGCATTCTTTGAGCTGTTGATGACTCCTGTTAATAGCCCACCTACATATTTACTTGAATCTGCATTTGTTTGCTCACCAACCTGCAGCATTATTTTTATTACTCTCTACATCTCCACTGTCTCATACATCTTGTCAAGTGCAGAGTGTAATCTCGCAGCTGTGTGTATGTATGTGTGTGTGTGTGGTCTTGTAATGACTATGCATATGACTTTTTGCACTGTAAAATAAATCTTTGGACACTGCATTCATATGGACGTGCTCAATGTAAATGTGCAATATAAAGTACATGTAAGGCACACACATACACACACACACACAAACACACACACATTTGTCAACAAAAAGCATACAAACTGACACATTGACAAAACATAAGCGTGACAAATGCACCTGTGGTGAACTGACCTTTATCACACAGTATCAATCAGACACCCAATTACATAAAAACTGCTTAGCCTTGCTGGCTGTCTCTTGTGCCAGTTAGATTTTAAGGTCAGGATGATCCACACTCATCACTGTGAGGTGATGTCGAGTACTTTCCTTCCTTTTTTTCTCTCCTTCCTGGCTCGTAGCACTACAACCTCAGGGCTTTTCTATACGCTGCACTTCCAGCTCGCCAGTCTACAGTAACGAGGCCTCTCTGTCTTGTCACAACCCACTCTCCTCCGCCCCCCTTCTCTGCTCCTTTTCTCTCTTTGTAGCTCTCCTTTTTTTCTTTCTTGTTTCTCTCCCCCCTCTCTTTCTGTCTGTCTGTCTCTCTCACTCTCTGTCTATCTCTCTCTCTCTCTCGTCTACTGGAGATTGGCCAAAGCTGTAGAATCGCAATCAGAGTCCACAGCCTGCAGCCAAGTCATTCAGATACTGTATGTGTAGCAGATCTGCAGCCGTCAAATCAGCATCCACTGTAAACTTGATATGGGGAGCTCAATGGGGTGGATCGCACTGTGGAATGAAATTGAATAAAGCAAGACGCCATGCTGTGGCTGAATTGCAGAGAGAAAGAGAGAGAATGGGGCTCTCGGGCTTTCCTTTTTGAGTGTGATTGGGCTTGTGTGTGTGGGTGCGGTGGGGTGGGGGGCAAGGGTGGGCGGGGTGTGTGTGTGTGTGTGTGGGGGGGGGGGGGGTGGTGGTGGTGTACTTTTATTTTTGTTTGATTGATATGTTGGTGCATACATTTGAGTCTTATGTGTGATTCTGTGGGTTTCATTTCTAAGTTTGGAATTTGACCATGTGCTAAACATTTGATCACAAAAAGAGCGAGAACTGGGCTTCCCTTACCAGACGGATGAAGTTCTTGCGTCTCCCCTTGGCTTTAAGAGCAGCCTTGGCCTGCACGTGCTCTACCTGGACCGACTCGCTGATCTCAGGGGTGTCCAGGTGCCGCTTCCTCCGCCTCTTGGCTTCTGTCAACTGACAAGCCAAGACAGGAGGCAAACAGGATCAGGGAGGAAAGAATACAGTATTTCACATGTCCATCTACATTGGGCTACGCTTATGCACTGTATGTCACTACAGTATTTCACATGTCCATCTACATGGGGCTACGCTTATGCACTGTATGTCACTACAAAATCTGCATTTTCTTGTATTAAGGTACAGTCAGGGATGCTAAGTGGTTTGTAAATATGTCTCATTAACATTCAGGTAATGCCTTTTCACAATCCGCTAGCTCTCAATTCTCCATTCTCAATTCTTTTTAAGAGTACACTCTTAGTATAGTGTACACAACTTCTTATGCCCTCTTACGATGCCCTGGCTCTGTGAACTGGGCACCCCGAGGGGGTAGCTTGTACACCCAGACACTAATGACAGAGGGGGCAGCTTGTACACCCAGACACTAATGACACCTTAATGTCTATTTTCCCCAAGGGTGCTTAAATTCAGTGTGGTTCAATCCATAGGCCTGTTATTCCAGGTCACCAAATGCTGTCAGTAGGAAATAGAACAAGGACATTTGATACAACATAGCCCAAATAGCAGTTAACACTACCTGAATGGGACAGTAACTTACTTTCAGTTAAATTTTTCCTCTAACCAGTTCAGTTAGAGTTAGCTGCTGCTTCGTTATTTGGTCTATGTTGTGTCAAATATTCTTTGGTGGAACAACAGGGGCTATGGATTGAATCACACTGGATTTCTCCTTTAAGGGAAGGGTGAGCTTTGTCTCTGGCTGGTTTCGGTTGGTTCTTGCATCACATACGGCATTTAACATAAGTTAAGTTGGACAAATCAACAAGCAAAAATGCCAGTGGCCCAGTCAGCATTTGCTATCTGGGGTGTTGTTTTCATATTTTCTAACTGTCTAAGTGTGTCATGGCCATATATCTTATGGCTAATCCTCTTTATCTTCATCATCTTACCATTGGTAAACAGTGACTTTGTCAGAGCCTTTTTTTAACAAGACAGGCACTTCTGAATTAGTATGTGTATTACCACTACTCACCGGGAGATTGAGAGGATTAACTAGATAGCCTGAGGGGACACAGAGTCTTTGGGATGTGCCCGTCATGGTAATGTTTGTCACGTACAGCAGCCACTTCCCATTAGCAACCTCCAACGGCCAGGCGAAGGAGATCTGCAGAGTACCCAGGGGGCCCAGTGGCTTCCCTTGCAACTCCACCTAAGCACAGTGGTATTGAGACAATGTTAGCCAGAGTGAATGAATGTTTGGGTTTGTCTGGATGTGACAACAATGTGTCAAGATTCAGTGCTATACAGGTGTGAACATCAAATTTTGCTTGGCTAAGTCTGTTCTCACATCTGTGTTTCCATCCCTTTTGACTGCAATGTGGGAAGAAGAAGAAAAAAAAAAAAACACCTCCATCATCCCTTGCTCGTTACAGGGGAAATTACATCCTACCCGCGGCTACAGCTGTCCAAGGGATTTGCTGAAGCTTTGGAGAACTTCCCACACCCCCTGAAGTAAAGGTGCAGCCAACAGCCAAACAAGGCAGACACACCAATCCACACTCACACTGAAGGTGAATGCCACTGGGCTTCCGATATCATGGGTTGTTTTCATAGCAGACTCCCCCATGACCTCCCCGCTGAAGTACGTCAGGGAATTCTGGGGATTTCTGAGAAGAACAGATAAAATAGAACCACAGTGAGACTAGCAAACATGATTGACATGTGCTTTAAATAGACAAAAACTCTGCACTGACTTTCATGACCACAATTATCCAGGATGCCACGGATGCCTGAAGTTTCAGGCTGCTCAATTTCTGCATGTTATAGTGCACAACAGCTTAAATATATTCATATCTGCATTACTAAGTCATAAGTATACTTAAGAATTAAGTACTGACATTTATAACTAAACAATGAGGTCAGGAGGTATGTTAATCATGTAAAAGTTAACATAAATCATCCTTTATTCACAAACACTGTGGCCTGTTTGTTCATGCTGTGTGCTTTCGAAAATGCTTTTTTAATGGTATGTATTAGATTTCATTAGTCAAATATACAGTATACAGATAAAAAAACATAGCCTTCGGTTAGGGCTTTAGTTTCCCTGTGCAGTAATGACTAATAATGTTATGTGTAATAATATATGGCAATATATTGTAATGAGTAATAATTTACTGTAATACTGTTGTGGGTAATAGTGTACTGTGGAACACTTTGTGCTATGACAGCACAAACTGTTTCTTGGAAACGTACATGATGAATGTGGGTTGAAGAGAATACTCCACCATCAGGAATAACACTACGGGTGGAATGGCGCTTTGCTCGCTCAATCTACAGGACAGAGGAACAGTGGTGAGACAGCTTTATTGGAGTCAGGAAATGCTAAAAATCAAACAGTCCTGCAATGCTGAATCTCTGGCAATGCCTGTACGCACGTGGAAAGCTGTATCTCTGTAGTGATCTCCCGTGTGTCCAGTGTGATGCCAGACGTCTCGAAAATGATCTCAACATTAGTCTGTTTTGGAGCCAAAGAAAATGAGGGTGAAAAATGCGTCTAGTCAGCTGAGCATGATTACTGCAAGACCTGAGAGGGCTGTGTAGTGTTTACTGCTTTTGATAACCAATTAACAGATTCGAAACCTACACTTAGTGGCTCAAGCAGTAAGACTGATATATTGGCATATATAGGTAGGTACATATAGGTACATAGATAGGTTAAATTGAAATTCAATAAACTCCTTCCTCAACACTTGAACTGAAGACTTCAGTGAAGCTGTCTAGCCGTGTTAGGTCATTTATTAGCTCTGGAACAGAGCAACCCCAGTAGTCGGGCCGTCTTGGCTACCTCAACAACAGCAGCAGTCACAGTCGGCTCTCACCCTTTGATTGGTGCCCACAGGATTCCCAAACTCACAAATGAGATTCAATTCACTTGACGAGCACTCAATGAGATTCTGTCAAAACAAAAGCAAACAGTTAAGACAACACGTGCATCAACAGATAGATCAATACACAGTATTACGCAATTTAAATTCACTCAGGGACGTGACTTTATCAGGAGTGCATTAACATCATCAACAGTGTTGTTTCACTGAGATTTGTGAAGCACTGGAGCTCATGATTTTCCTTGGATTTTCATGATTTCTTTCCCCCAAGCTCTAGCACACCTAGAGCTTGCATTATCGGGTATGGGTATAGCACACCCACTGAAATAGAATCACTGGAGATTCATTACTGCAGCAGTGCAGTTTTAGTTCTCTGTTCTTAATATTTAATGGAGAATGAAGCATGTTGTTGGTGCGGTTGTTTATTGTGTGGTGTGGTGTGATGTGACTGCACATTGGCCATTGTGGGCTATGCTGCTCCAAGACTACAAGTGTGCATCTACATAAATGTGTATCTGTGCATCTAAATTGTGTGATTTCTGCTTTTGTTACTGCCAGGCTTCAGCTATATTTCTAGAAATTTAGCATATAGTATATTTATCAATACAGTGGTTTTTTTTTTATTATTGCTATCTGTATGTTACCATAAACAAAAGCCAAATAACCCTAAACCATAAACATAAACAAAAACATAATTTCTGTCTTCAGCACCTTGGGATTGACAGCAGAAAACTGCAGAGAGGATGGGACGGTGATGTTAAGCTCAGTGTTGTGGGCGTCTTCTGCCAGCTTCCAATCTGATTTTATGTTTGTGACTTCAATGAGCAGCTTCAGCTTCTTAACATCAGAGTTATATTTGAAGATCTGCCGTCCATCTTCACTGTAACACCACAGACAGTTTATTCAGACACATCAGAGTACAACTGCTTTTTAAAGTGGCTTCTAAATTAGCTAGCAAGCGTGACAACCTACTTACTCCTGTGACATCAGAGATGCTTCTATTTGTATTATTTGTTTAACTGGACCCCTGCCATTCTCCATTAACATTGTAGGTAAATATTGACAGTATGTGCCTGCTCTAGCAAACAATTCACAAACAATTCAACAGAAATACAATAGCAATAGAAATGTTTGATATATTGTGACTATGCCTTGAACATTGGGAAACATAGTAAAAATCCTTGAACAGTTTCTTCTCAAACTGTTCTTCTATCATTTCAGATAAAGCTGTAAACATGTTTTGTTTAAGGCTAGTCATGAACTCACACTTGGAAAGGCTGGTTATTATCAAAATTAGCAAAGTTTGCAGTCATCTTCAAGTTGCTGTTGCACTTGTTGTCAGTGCCGCAGGCCTTCTGAAAATGGATCTGTCGATGGAGGAAAAGCATGTTTAATTCATTGTATTTTACAATAAACCATTACGTTATACTGAATGAGTACATTTTCATTGTCACATCATCGGGCAGCTTCAAATATGTTTCAGCATCAGTAAATAAAAGTGTCTGAAAATATTATAAATATTAAAATCTGAGAAACTAATATTAACGCAAAAAAACAAAAAAAGTATTATTAAAAATGCTGTATTAAAAATGTTAATCAAAAGCCGCCCTGAAGCCCTATCTGCTAGTTGTGAGGGTGCACCCTTACTTCATGCTTTTTAACCACGGCCTTCCCCTCACTCAACATGGGATATGCATCCAGGTTCTGAAGGAGCCTAGGGTTCCTGGGTTTTGGCTCGTACAGGGACACGTTGAGTAAGAAGCCGACTGGTTGCACCTTGTCTCGGATTGACTTCTGTGGTAGCAGAGGGATAGAGAGTGGCAGACAGACGGCTGCTGTCAAGGAGACTGATGTAGTAACACTCGGCTGTTCTGGAGGTAAGTGAGATCAGGGACTCCTGTCTAATCTCACTCGCACACATTTCCAGTTGACTCAAACATATTTAAATTTGAACGGGCAATTCCACTTTTTTGTCACATCCATAACGCCAATAAAATGCATTGTATTCTATGATGTGACTGATTACATAAAATTTGAGCATTTACTGTTTTAGGCTGAAGAATTTACATGGAAAAAATGTCCAAAACATTTACATCATACAAATAACATGGCATTTCACTGGTGTTATGGACGTGACAAAAAGTAAATGTTCAGTGTAATTGCCCAAATGAAAGTTACAATGAACAAGAAGGAGAACTATACATTACAGAGTATTTCATTTAGTTGCCCGAGCCCCAATTTGAATGGCAAAATAAACGCAAAGTACTCTCAAGTCTAATTCAAGATCATTTAAAGGGGACATACAATGGAAAACCATTTTACCCTGGATTTACTGAATTAGGAGAGGTTGTGCATGGCCACAGACATGGTTGTGCCCTCCTTCATTTGTAAATCCTGAACTCGGAAATAAGTCAGAAAAAATGGGAGAATTTGAACAAAGTCTTCCTGTGATGTCACAAATCAACAGCAGTTTATTTGTGGTTGCCAAAGAGGGCAACATTTAGCCAAAACAGACCATCCATCCATTTCAATTCCTAGCCAAAATATGAAATTGCAAATATGAAATTTTTATTAATTGAAGTTGAGTATTCCATTTTAACTCCAGATGGCACAATAGTTTGTGTAGTCAGAACATGGAATAATACTCCATTCATCCATTCTATGTCCTCTTTAATAATGAGACAACATCTATGCACTAATGTTCTACTGGGTACAAACATCAGTAGTGGCTCTGCTCCCATGTGGCATGGGAGTAATAGCATTCACAAGATGCCTTGAAGATTGAGTGACTTTGAACTTTGCTCATCATTTAAATTAGGGCCTACTATGCAGAAAATGGCAAACATCAACCCACTGTACAACCCCACTCCCCACACCAAGCAATCTCACCTTAAGTTGGAGCTTGAAGGTCTTGCATTTTTCTGATGGCATATAGAAATAATCCGTGTAGATGTTTTTCTTGTCCTGAAACTGCAGCCGTGGGATGCGACTAGTCCAGTCAGCTATCAGTGTGAACTCCGCCGCTGAAAAAGACAAGTGGAAGCATTGAATCTGCTCTGCAGAAGACTGACAGAGATCTGTAAGACAGCAGTCTGTACCAGTAAGACTAGTAAATAACAGAGCTCTAAAGTCTCTGGACTTGTAGGGTAAGTGCAAAGTTTAAACCTAAAGTTAAAAAGAAATCCAGTGTGAATCAATCCATAACTCAGTTGTTCAAGGTCACTGATTACTGTTGGTAGAAAAAGGAATGAGAAAATTTGAGAACAAATTTAGCAGCTAAGACTTACCGAATGGGGCATAGAAACTCACTTTGCTATTTATCCAAGCTATGGATAAAATCACAATGTTTTTCTCTTTATAGAGCACTCTTTTCTCCTTTAATTCAGTAAGTAGGCAAAATCTTTCTCTGGGTCAGCTCAGTTCATGTATGAGACACTGTACTTTTAAAAATTAGATTATATGCAACCTTGTGTACAAAACCAGTTCACTTTATTTTGTTTAAATCTGCACTACCACATTCTGTTGAATCATGTTTGAATGTTCATAACCAAAGTCAAAGTCAACATATTGCTCTCCTGGACTGCTTGTGTTCAGCTTCAAAGATGTTTTCAGTTTGCAATGGTACACGTTAAGTTCAAGGATGATGTGGAGCTTACTGATGTTCCTGTTGTTGTTCTCCCCCGTGCTGAGTATGTAGGAGAGGCAAATGGTTGCTTCGACACTGGAATATAAACATGAATCAACACAGGACACCAATAAGTACCAACAACAACTGATTAACAAGAACACGCTGTTAATATTTAAAGACAACGTTTTGTGTGTCTTTTATTAACAAGAACAGGTTGTTGATGTTCAGAATGTGATTTTTAACAAGACCATGCTGTTAATACTCTTTTGCAGTACATAGTTTAATGGCTTGTATGCTCACCAGTCATCACAATTTTCCGGGTCCACAATATCTGGGGTCACATGTAAGTCACTTCGGAGATGGATGACTGGGCGAGCCCTAGTGTAGACACACACACACACACACACACACACACACACACACACACACACACACACACACACAATACACACAGAGAGAGACAGACAGAGAGAGAAAGAGAGAGAGAGAGGGGAAGAGAGAGAGAGAGGGAGAGGGAGAGGGAGAAAGAGAGAGATGCACCAGAAAAAAATCAGCAAGGATAAATAAAAACAAATACAGTGCTACAGACAACTAAATAAATGACCCTTAGTAACATGTACAATGTGCTCTAAAAAGCTTAGCTTTTATCTGTTCTTTCTCCTATGCATGTCTTTCTACAGTACCTCAGCACCGCAATACGCTCATCCAGGGAGCCCACCACTACGTCTGGATAATTGTTGCCATCGATATCCATGCCTCCAGAAACCGAATAACCAAAGGTCTGGAAGCCGCCGTCTTTGATGTCCAGGCCTTTGATCACCTGCATGCAAGAGGTGAGCTCAGTTGTTCTAACATGGCACTGACATTCAACTGCTATAGTCATGCATCTTATATATCTGATGAACACATCCAACAAATCCCATTTTTTCTACAGACTAGTAGCCCTAATTTAATTTCAGGGCACATGTCGTCTCAGTCAAGAGGCTGACAGTAATAAATTATTTCGCAGGTGCAACATTTCAAAAGCAGACTGCTGCGGGAGGGTGAAAGCTTTATGGTGGCGGCACAGCATGCAGCTGTTTGATGCAGCTGTGTGCTCTCGGACTGGCAGACCTGGCTGGGTGTGGCGGAGATGCCCTTCTCGCTGCCTGTCCAGATGAAAACAGCACCTGTGCCATGGAAAGGGGCACCCACTGCGATGTCTGAGAGGAGGGAAGAGAGGGGGAGGGCTGAGGTCTTTCATCTTAAGCAGCTGCCACTTTAGTTTTACCACATAGAAAATGTATTAGATATATGGGCACATAAGTTAACATTATTGGGGATGTACTGTTATGTGTGGTGCTTCGATATTCAATGGCACGCCTGCACCACTAGGTGGCACTAGTGGTCATACTGCAGTAAAAGGCTAGAACCACCGTAACAGCAATAGTAAAGAGGGCCCTCACCACAATACATAATGCATTACACATACATTCACTCAGGAAGACCATTAAGGAGACCTAGAGCTAAATCTATTTTTGACACCATGCATAACTGAAACATTTCTGTTTAATAAAGTAATTCACATATACCCATCACATAGGATGTGATGGAGTGCATCTAGAATATGAGTTTACTGTTCTAATAGGAAAAACATCATTCATAACAACTTTTCAGCCAACTCAAAAATCAAATCCTAGATGGTAATAGAAAAATCTAGGCACTAATGGAGAAGTCAATTAAGCTTTGACTGAAAAACCAGAGTAAACAATACTTATTAAGATTAATCTAATCTACTCAAAACATTGATTGCTCAACTCAAACTAAATTAATATCATGAAAATTCCAAATGAATTTGATGCTTCAATGGTATTACACTCAGACTGTAATAAGTTTTTAATTGAATCTGGACATCACCCAATCCTGGCTGATTACTCTGCAATGCCAGAGAAACAAAAAGTCCTAAAACATCTTGCCCTCATCACATCAAAGGAATACAATCAGGCATATCAGATTGAAAAAAAAGCCCCTACAGAAAACAGTCACTTAGTCACAACACAAATAGGTCCATGTTTGATTTCAGATGCCTGTTCAAATGCCTGTTCTTGCTGAAGACTTGCTACTGTATAAGACCCTAGGAAGTGGAACAATGCCTTTCGGCATATACACAAGGTGTTTATAGAAGTTTTACTCATTTAATATGAGCTATACAAAGGAATTTCACCCTTTGGTGTTGTGTGTACGCCGCAACAAATGATACACTGACATAATTAGTCTACTGAAGAAGAACATTGCTATAAAGCCCTTAAGTAATGAATTAGTTAAACACATTACATTCCAAACACCTCATTAAGATGTCTTAAACTGTGTAGTTAGTCTGGCAAGTTCGCATATAATCGGGGGTATTCATTTTACCTTGGAATCCATCTTGGTTGATGTCACCAATGGCAGAGACTGACATTCCAAACCCAGATTTCTCAGGTCCTCTGAGAGCAATGTCATACTTGTTTTTGAACGAGCCGTTTTCATTCATGTAGATATACACAGCACCTCCCTCCTCCTTGGCCCGGTCAAAGTAGAAGGGAGCGCCCACAATTAGATCTTTCCAACTACATCAAAACAAGAGATATGCAACATTAGAATAACAAAAAAAAATTATAATGATTTATTTTCTCTTTTTAGTTTAGTTTCATTGAGGGGTTTTATTGCTCTTCAAACAACTAATGATGGAGTAATGACTTCAAATTACTTCCATGACTGATGTTCGAAGAGGTAATTGACAGTGTAGCTAAGGAGAAATCCAATTATGCGTTAGAGTTAAAGCCCTCTGGGATGGTCTATACAAAATATGGTCCATAGAAACGCAGTCAAATGCTCAACATGAAAAATGTATGAGCTGGAGAAATGCTTGCTTTTTGAGATGAACATAGCTGCCTGTGGAAACCATCATGGGTATTGCTGCATGCAAAATGAAGACACTGCATCTAAAAGCACACAGTAACAAATGCCAGTGAAATGGCTTACTTGTCATTGTTGAGGTCAGCAATGGCAACACTGCCACCAAAGTATGAGCCTATCTGCTCCCCATAGATGGTGAAGTTGATTCCACCCAGCTCCTGGTTGCCTTCCTTGACATTGCCGACTAGGGACATTATCACTGACCCTCTGGCTAAGTTTACTGAGGAAAAATTACTACAGTTTAATTTTAAATATTAACAATCATTGTATAATAATAATAATAATAATAATAATAATAATATCAAACAGCTCCAACAATGAGCATGAATCAACCAATCAACCAAAGTAAATTCAGGTGAGTTAAATTAATTGTCTGGAGTACTTCCAACCAAAGCCCTGTTGTTCAAGCTCACAGAGTGCTGTCAGTGAGAGTACAGCAGAACACAGACACAATATCAAACCTATTCAGTTAGCGTACGCTGCAGGTTCACTATTTGATCTATGCTGTACCAAATTCTCTCATATCTCTTCCTACCAACAGCACTTGGCGAGCTCAAACCACAGGGCTACTGGGCAATCACCATCCCACTAACTATTACCTTAAAATGTTTTAGGGTTCAGGGCTTAGAGCCTAGGATGGACATTAGAATACAGACACTATCTACTTTATAGAAGTACCTGGAGAAATTATTGTTTCTGCAACCTTACCTTCAGGTCCATCCCTCGGAGCTCCTGCCACCAGTGTGTCTTGAGTCAGGCTCAGCAGCCCCTTGTCTTTAGCCACGGAGTAACCTGCGGGAATGAGGGAGTAACAAGTGTATTAGAGCCAGCATCACCCTGCCCTCCTGCTAACACGTGTCTGTCGAAGCTAGCAGCAGCACAGCAAAACCAAACATTTGTCCTGGCTACTACTGGTATACCTTTGGGCAAGGTAATTAACCCTAAGCTGCTCTAGGGGAGACTGTTCCTGATTGATAGTTGACAAATGTAAGTGTGTCTGCTAAATGCATAAATGTAAGTTTACGCTTGATCCTTTCCGACGTATAAAACTATGTCTTGTGGCATTTCTATGAACAAATGATGCTAAGCATGTTGTAGGCTACACACATCCACATCAAGATTACTTGGTGGTGGTGTAATGGCAAACAACAGCTGTGGTAGAGTAGGGTTCTTACCCATGTAGATATTTCGCCTCTTGAAGTTGTTGAAATTTGCCTTGGAATCTGTATAGCCATCTTTACTCCTCCAGATTATGTCTGCATTTCCTGTCATTCAACAATAACAACAACAACAAAACTTCTGAAGTGAGTTGGTAAATAAAAAACAAAGCACAGAGTAGATAAACTACAAAAAAGGACAGACTAGTGATAGTTCTTCTGAAGCATTTACAAAATACTAGTACATACTTCACACACATACATACTTCAGGTAATTAATCAACTTCAATAACTGGTATGCTCAATGCTTTAAGTGGGCCGGACCAGTACGGAGTACCTGCACTTCTCATTTTTAGCTTTTTATCACTTAATGATCTGCTGTTACCCACCTAATTTACCTGGCAAAAGTCGAATTAGGGGAGTACCAGCATTTACTTATTTGTTTCCACTTAAAGCACTGGGTATGCTGTATGTTAGGCTCGTATAACCCCAGAAACCCTTAGTCTATTCTACAACCATATGTTGCCGATTATCCTAGTACTGCTACTCATGCTAATGTCATAATGTCATGATAGGAAACACATATACCTCTCAATAAGTGTGTTCTATGTAAACTACAGGTGCATCCAAACCTTGCCATTCAAAGCTGCCCGGTGAGCCGACCACAACCTCAGTCTCTGTGATTGTAGCTGAGATGCCCATGTTACACAAGCCTTCCTGGTTCTGCTCGTTGTACGGAGAGCACACCTCATAGTAGTCCTGCCAGTGATAGTCATTGGAGTCATACTGCATGTTGTTACTGCGGATGTAGCAGCGGCCGATCATGCCCCACGTACGGTCATTATTCACCTTCCTCACGTAACGATGACCACAAACCTGGAGGGGGAATAGAGTGAGAGAGAGCAAGAAAGAGAGAAAGAGAGAGAGAGTGAGAAAGAGAAAGAAATATGATCGCTGTTGTTGTTTTACTAACAGTGTGAACTGCTGCTATCAGTGAAAATGGCTGTCGTAACTGCAAAACATTTGAATGTACCAAGAGACAAATGCCCTTGTTAAACTGCCTTGGGTGTTGAGAAGAGGTATTGATATTGGCTCACCAAAATCCGTCCATCAGTAATATTCTGACTGGCCACCGACACTCCCAGCCACATGCCCTCCACAATTGCATTATTGCTGTCAGGTTGGTCTGAAAGAGAAACGAACACTGTCTCTCTATGGACCTGTCTTTTCTCAGCTGACTGACTGACTGTAGGAAGACTGAGTGAGTGACAGACTGAGGTGAATAGTTTAGTGATTGACAACATACTAGTTCCAGAGGTGATGAGGTTCATCTTGCCACAGTCAGTCTTGTCTATGCTGATTGGGCAATAGAAAGCGTCTCCTGTTTTATTGACTCCCCAACTGAGAGTCATCTCTTCTTTTGGGGCCCCAACAAGAACCCTGGCAAAGAGACACACAAGGTGAAATAGTTTACCCTGAAACACACAAACACACACACACACACACACACAAACACCATCTCTGCACCATTGTTTTCAAATTCAAATTCACCTTGATGCAAATTCTTGACTTGACACTGCCCTTAAACTCACTGGCATGGAAAATTATCCCGTCATGTGCTTGCATTTACCCGAGGTGAACAGGTGGCCATTCATGGACTTTGATGAAAAGAAATTTCTGGAAACTGCACAAGTGAGATCACCAATTTCGACCACACACACTATATTTATCACTGTCTGTGTAGCTGGAACAAGAGTGGGGACCACGTCAAAGTACATTCATGAAAACAGAGTGGTTACAGTCACTGACCTTTAAGTTGTTACCCTCTGCCTAGCCAGATTAAGAAGCACAAACTGAATGTTTGCCAGATCTCTAAATGTCCTAACATGTCACTGGGTGTGCTCCCCACAATTCAGTAACAAACACAGAACAAAGATGTTTGCACTCTGAAAGTAAAGTCTTTTTTTATTTATTTGTTGTCTTTTAAGCCAGCATTGCCCAGCCTGCTGTGTGTATATGTATATATATACACTATACAGTATATGGGAATGTACAATGTCAAGTTTACGTTCAATTAGGTTTAACAAACCGGATATTACACTGAATTACAGTAACTCAATCGAAACAGCAAAAAGAAAACCAGACTAGATGTTGTTTTTTGAAGAGCTCTTCTTTTTACTCATTTATTTTTTTGACAGTGAGACTAAATCACACACCACTACTATGTGGCCCAGGTTTTAAAGCAGAGGTTGAGAAGACCAAGACCTGCGAAAAGATAACAGATCTCAAAGTGCTGCTCCATTTACAGCTGCGACCCAACCCACATGCATACCTAGTGGATAACCAGGAGGAGGAGACAGCAATAAGATGTCAGCTGTGTCCTGTCTACGTTCTTATGCTGATCCTAATCAGACCTGCACCAGATTTTAAACTCACATATGGGCAAATGCATGGAAATTTACTTTTTGTCTCGTCCTTAACGTCAAGAAAATGCCTTGGTATTTGTATAATGTGAAGGATTACGTGTCATGTTTTGTACATTTATTTTCATCTTTTCAAGTTCTACAGCCCAAAATAGTAAATGCTGTAATTTCATGTAATCATTGGCATCATACCTTACCATCACATTTTATTGGCGTTATAGATGTGATAAATAAAGTTTATTTTCTGTGGAAATGCCTGTATATATATATATATATATATATATATATATATAACTTTGAAATCTGGAGCTGGTCTGATTATATATACAGTACAAAAATATATATGCCTGCTTTCCCCCCCTGCAGTTGTAGGGTGAAGAGTTTTCTTGGAGTGAAATATGAAACTACATTTTAAAGCTCCCTGTGGTGTTGTCCTCCCCATATATTTTCCAATAATACCAGGGGACAGATAATAATAGTTCATGCCAAGGTCAGAAGTTAGAGGCAAAATGTCTGGGCTGTCAGGCTGCTGTCACAAGGAAGCATTCTTGACACTACTATCTTATTTGGCCCTCTCGCAGCGCAATGTAAATCATGGCACATGATTGGACAATGTGTAGTCATGCGTTTAAGAGTGTTCTTAAGCTCTCAGTGAAGGCCTTAGCACGGCTCCCCAGACTAGGAGTGGGAGTGAAATATGGACTCTGAGGCTTACACTTAGGGGAGCGCGGGCACCTCATAAACAAAAGATAAATAGCACTCGTCAGGTAAGAACATAACGATTATTCTGTTTTATAACAGGGGCCACAAAAGAAAGGCCCAGCAGTGTGTTTTCAGCCCTGTAATGGATTACTTGTGTCAGTTCTAGATAATTAAAACATATCTTTCAGTTTTAATGCATGCCATTTCCTCTCGGTTTCCTATACATTCTTTCTTTAGTTTTGTTTTTTTTTTGTTTGTTTTGTTGTTGTGTTTTGTTTTTAAATATACATGCTGTTTTCATTCCGTTCATGCACCATAATGGTAAATTTGCGCTGAAGTGAAATTCCCTCTCAAAGAAGAAGCAGATCCACTTCTATATGACTGAGAGCTGACTGTATTTCTTTTTCTTTTGTTGTTGTTTTGTTGTTATTGTTGTTGATGTTTTTTTCCCTTTTTCCCTCGCTCTGGTCTCCCCATCTGGTTGATAAGCAACGCACATCCCCATTAAGACAGGAGACTGACAAGAACATGGACAGGGGTCAAAGTCAGCCACCGAGGAGGAGAAAGAGGAGGAGGAGGAGGGGAACGGGGGGAGGGAAGGAAGAAGGGAAGAGGGAGAGAGGAGAGAGAAAAGGGAGGAGGAGGATGGGAGAAGCAGGGAAGATGAACTAGAGGTGGAATGAAGGGCACCTCTGTCCGCCCCCTCATTCACACACCCACGGCTGCCTCACCCAGTTTAGGGCCGCAGTGGGGGCCTAATTCCATTTAGGAGGCTGAAGCCCACACACACACACACATCACCACCACCACTCAACAACCCCACCAATACACACACACACACACACCACCACTTAGCAACGGCACCAATGCACTCTAACACACACACACACACACACACACTACCACCACTCAACAACCACATCAACACACACACACATCCTCCAGCCTGATCCCCCACAGTTTGAGTCACATGATTTTAAGTCAGCTGACTAGGAGAAGAGAGGGACATGATAGGCCTCCTAGGACATACAAATGATGGGAGGTGCTACCTGTCTCTTTGTGTGTGTGTGTCTGTGTGTGAGTGTGTGTGTCAGACTGACTGTGGGTGTGTCTCTTTGTGTGTGTATGAAGCTGACTGTGTCTGTGTGTCCAGCTGAATGTTTTTTATGGGTGAAAGAGAGAGTGTATGTGCGTGTGTGTGTGTGTCTCTGTCTCTCTGTATGTGTGGTCAGGAGGTTAATCTCTCGTCCTTTGCGGCGTTTCGACTCACGGCGCTAAGCCGCCTGCCTCTCCTGTCTTCTCACTGTCACTCCAATGGCAGTGCATCCTTAAATGCCACGGGAGCAGATTTATTCAGACACCGCTGGATCATGTGAGGAGAGGAAGATTTCTTTTAATGATCTGGATGGATCCCAAAAAATACTTAACTGCGAGGAGGCTGAGGCTTACTGACCTTGTGAGAGTGTGTGTGTTTGAAAGAGACATACAAGCTAAGGCAGACCTGAGAGAAAGAGGTGTGTGTGTGTGTGTTTGAAAGAGAAATATGAGCTAAGGCAGACCTGAAAGAAAGAAAGAGGTATGTGTGTGTGCGTGTGTGTTTGAAGGAGACAGACAAGCTGCAGACCAGACAGAGAAAAAGAGGTGTGTGTGTATGTATGTGTCTGTGTGTGTGCTTGAGAGACAGACGAGCTAAGGAGGACCAGACAGAGAGAAAGAGGTGCGTGTGTGTGTGTGTGTGTATGTATGTGTGTGTCTTCTTTTCCTTATCCTGCTCCCCCTACCTGTGCCATCTCAGGGATCCTATCTATGATTAATTCAGAGCAAACTGAATAAATCATGCTTTAGCACAGGTCCCTATAAACCTTGCAAACGGCTGTCTCTGATGTCTTACACAATCCAATAGGCTGTTCAGGCCTCAGACATACACACAGATGGTGGATCCTAACCTGTGGCCCCATCACCATGGCTGAGAAGGAACAAGCTTTGCATGCTTTACATACAAATTCACAAGGCTTTACTCTTTTTAGACTGGTGTATTTATAGTAGGATGTACAGAAATGCTGTAGTGTGTATTGTGTGAGTATTTTGCATCAGTGTGTGTGGGTGTGTATGTGTGTGTGTATGAGTGGAATGTGTGATTTCCTGGTTCCACACACAACCAACCCAACCCAACCCAATAGGCTGACTAATACCCAGCATTGCACAACTGACTCAATAAGAGACAAATCAAGGTTGTGATGTCTTTACTTAAAAATGAACAAAGCAATACCGCAATGACCATATCACTACAGAGAGAGAGAAAACAAATAGGAGAGAGAAAGACAGACAGAGAAGACAAAGTACATGTGCTGATACAGTATGTATGTGTGTGTGTGTGTGTGTGTGTGTATGCGTGTGTGAGGACCAAGGATCATACTCTAAATGCATTCACCAGTATTATTTGTGAGGGTCAGCCATGCCGAATGTTGTGGCACGCATGGATGAAGGTGCACCCCTCTCTCACACACACACACTCCCTGGATGAGCAGTCCTCACTGCATGCTTGAACTAGGGCAGAGCTCACTGAGCAATATACCATTGAGCAATACAGCATACCTTATGCACAATTACATGGACCTCTTGCCAGTGCTCATGATCCACGTGCACTCAATGATGCACCACCTGGATCCACTATCTCTCACTCTCTCGATCTTTTGTCTCTTGGGCCACTGAACTCGGGCAATGTCTGATTCCTAGTTCAGTAAGAAACATGCTGCGCCTTTTACAAGTTAAAGGACAATATTGTTCCTTAAATGTGCTTACAGCCAGTGGGGAAGATCACTGGCATATTTTTTCACACTTAATATAACAGGATTTTTGGTCTTTCTTTTGGTCGCTCTCTTTCAGAGATTCTTGTTCTCTCTCCCTCTCTGGCATCATCTCCACCACATCTCTCTCTCTCCCTCTCTCTCACTACTTTGAGTGTTTAAATGCTCAAGAGCCCATGTGTGACAGCTGCTTGTTTTTTTAAAAGGTTTACACTGAGCAGACTCACCTTTGGCTCTGCTGAAAGACACCTCCCCCTCTCCAAGGGGGCCATCTTCAGAGACAGCCAGAGGTGTAGACAGGTTACTCTTGGATATGGCACCCAGGTTTTGTTGCGCCACAAAAGTAAACACCTTGTTATCAGGACGCAGTCTGGCTGTGTTAGTCTTATCAAATCACCAGCTCATTGCTACAAAAAAATGGCCACTGATTGGACACAGGCTAAGGAAAGATATGAGACATAGTGTGTGTGTATATGTGTGTGTTGTGTGTGTGCAGATGCGTGAAGAATGAGCCAGTTTCAGCTGGATGGACGTCTGAAGGGTGCCGACAGGGTGTGTCTGGGACCAGAGCTCCACTCACTCTCTCTCTCTTGAGCTCCACTCACTCTCTCTCTTGAGCTCCAAGAGCAGGCCAGAGTGTCATTATCGTGACCGGAGGGTTCAGGCCCAGTTCAGCGGTACTTGTCCAGCGTGTTTTCACAAAGTGATTATCACAAAGTTTTTCAGCCCAGGGGCCGGTGCCAAACACCTTTGGTAAATAAAGCCTTGCAGTAGGGGAAGAAAAAAAGGAGGAGAAACAGGCCTGAAGGGAGAAGAAGGAATCTATTATATTAACCCAGTGGGTTGGGCATGCCATTCTAAGTACAGTCGGGCACAAACAATGCACTTTGATTACAGGGGCTTGGAAAAAAATTTATAAATAAAGGAAATGAAAGCACTTGTAGGGGTTGTGAACACACTGCTACAAGCTCAGACAGGTTACTATCTTTTCACAATAGCCAAGGTCTGCCCACCTAGTCCCACAGCATTGGTGAGGGAAATCAGAGATATTGTTGGAGATACGATGCAAAACATGTGTTCACATGCACATACACATACACGCACACACACACACACACACACACACACACACACACACACACACACACACACACACACAAACACAAACACAAACATGCCTTTCCCTACAATACCAGCCCTTCAGTAAGGGTTAGCCTGCCACAATGAAATGCAAAGTGTTCCTCAAGCCTGTTTCAGAAGACTTTGATCCTGCCCAGACAGACTATTGGCAGCTTTTCTACAACACATAAAGGGTATGCTATAAGCCTCTGGGGGTAGAAGCCTAGTAAATCCCATGCTACGGAGACAAAAGAGGTGAAAGGTTTTTTGTTTGAAAAATAAACAAAACAACATAACAATTACAAAATATGCTAAGCATTTTGTTGCTCTTTCTCTACAAACCATTTTTAGTTACTTAAATCTCATTCAACAGAAATGGTGAAATAAGTTGAATAAGCATTCAGAGAGTGTACAATATCCTCTAGCAGCCAAGGGTACAGCACTGTTCAAAAGGCCTAGCCATAGGCCTAGCACATAGCAGTGATCTCAGGCCCACATACAGTCATTTGCAGTCCCACCTCACTTGGTCTGATCTTGCGTACATGTTTTGCCAGTTCCCACTAAGGTATCAGCTGTGTGATGATGTGGGGTGGGTAGGGTAGAGTAGGGTGGGGTGGTGTGTGTGGGTGAACAACCAGCATTCCTTTCTCTGCTTTGGAGCAGCACTGAGGAAATTACAGTTTATTATTATATGACTCTTCAGAATGCTGCGGGAGGTTCCATTCACTTCAATGTTCGAAGTTCAGTTATTTCTACAAAAGTACAATGACCGCTGTCAATGGCAACGTTTTTGTTTGTTTTTTTTTTCAGATTCATATCTGCATATCATTCCATGAGTAGAGATCATTCACTTATCACAATGGAACTTTGTTGAAAGTAAAAGGAGATCAGCTGCTCAGCTAAAGAATCTTTCAAATTCAAGTTGCATTGCAAACTATTTGTTTATTCGTGGAAGCTACAAAACATTAACAAATTAAATTTAAAAGACATCTGTGTGAAGTTTTATGTCGTCATTTTGGCAAGTAGCCATATAATAAGCGGAATAATGTATTCCGCCTTCGGCGTTGGGTTCACCTCCTTACATAACCTCTGGGTCTCGTCTCGGTGTGGGAGCCAGGGGGTTTGAGGGCTGCATGCAGTGCCCAGTTCTGCTTGATTCATCTTCCTGCCTCGCCCTGCAAAAGTGACCTCACACCTAGATGAAGCTGAAGGTGTGTCCAGAGTCCTTGTGCTAGAGGGCCTGGTGGACTCAAAGGCTGGCAAGTCAAGGCTTGGCACTTGGGCTTGGGGGTGCAGTGTGAAGAACTCATCATTTTAACATGTTAGTCCCAGCCTGTTCCCACAGACTCACCATGCACATCAGCCTGTATGGTCTCTCATAGTAATCACATATTGCACCTTTACACCAATGCACATAACATAAGACATTTTAAAGAAAGCCTCTGTTCCAAGAATTTTCAGTTGTTGCAGTTGTTGCTCCACTTTTGTTTGTCAGAGGTAGTCAGTAATGCTCACTGATATGCTGACACAAAATTCTCTGAAAACTGTAAGGTTGGTTTTGACCATTCATTCTCAATTGTAGACTTATTCAAACTCCTTTCGCCTAAGCATCTGAAGCAATACAAGTAATGATGGAAGTCACACTTTGCAATGATTTTTGTATCAGCGTATCAGTGAACTTTACAGACCACTCTGTGAGTTTCATGTCTTTACCAATGACGATTTAATGCGTTTTAGGAAAGCCATTCTCAGCCATTCAGTGCTACTGCAACAACCAAAGATTCTCAGAACAGAGGCATTCGTCAAAATGTTAATCTTGACCATTGTATTTCATCATAAATGATCAGAAAACAAGGACAAAATAATTTGTCCTTTAAATGGCTGTAATAGTGTGGGTGGGTGAGTGCAGCATGCAGTATCTGTTGTATATTTTCACACACCACTGCACAGTCACCACACATACCACACACACACACACACACACACACTTACTTGCATGCACTCATGCACCACAGCATGCAAAAACTCACTCAAAATGGTGTCACTGCTGTCCTAACTTGTCTTTGTTTTCATATATATAGGCATGGTCAATCCTTTAAACACATTTGCATGTCCTATAAACCAGTCTACTCAGTTTCTTCTGACACAGTCCAGTGTTACTGACGCTAACATAGCAACCACTATGTCAAAGCAGGCAAATGTTGGCTGGTTGATAGAAAGAGCACACACACCCTCATCCTGTAGCCCTGATCACAGTTTGAGCATCTTTATTTCCTCCTGAAGCTTTGCAGGCTGATACATGGGATGATTTTAATCCCTACAGACATCTGATTGGGTTGATGTTTACAGGATCCTGGCAGACGCTTTCAATCCCAAAGTAACATACAATACAAAAGTGATACATTAACCGCATAAAGAGCTTGTCAAAATGTTGAGTAAACACATATGTGAGAGATGGCTAAAATAGTGCAATTACTGTTAGATACATAGAATCAATGGAAACTGAGCAACTGACCAGCGTACAGAAATAAATGCATGGCCTAGTTAAAGCTCAACCCTCATATGGGTGCATATTAATGCATTGTAAGTCATTCTAGCACAGGCCCTTATCAATCACCCAGGTGCCTGTGCCTGTAGGGCCCTTATCCTTTCAACTTCAATGAATCCACCTGCTGACAAGTGATAGGAAGTGATAGGATTGGCCTTGGCCCAATCAAATCAACCATAGAGCCCAGCTCTGCCTCACCAATAGAACATCTGACACCGACACGATTCTTGATAAGCAATAGTTGATTGCTATGGAGATAAAACAAACAGGTCTGGTTTCCTCAACCGCATGCATGGCCCTTTGTCACATCTTTGTGCTTTCGTATTCAGAGGCTATAAATGGATGTAGTTAAGAACGATACCTTCTAAAAAACCAACACAGATAAAGATTGAGATCAAGGATATAGGAATTAGGAAAAGAGAAACTCTGAAGCTAAAAAAGGAAAAATTGCTAACAGCACAACAAATGCACATAGTAGTGATTACATTGCTACTATAATCATTACACATCGACTTTAGACATGCAGTGTAGAGGTGTGAGACTGAAGCTTCCTGTAGCTGCTTTGTGGAATAGATGTTTTTTTTCTCCCACTGTATGTGTGATGAGCCACAAACAAGATCTTGAGAAGAGATGTCACAGGTAGTAAGCTGGCTAGTTATTTGAACGTTATTTTAGTCAAAGTCAAAGTCAAGTCAAAGTATACTTTATTGTAAATTCACTATGTAACATTACACAGAGGACTGAAATTGCGTTTCACCAGACACCAAATGTGCAATTTAAACTAGAAACAAGCACACACATGCACACACACACACACACACACAAAAACACACAGCTACACTCATGGACATGAAGTGTACACAGACATCCACAATAAATAGACATAAGACATACGACATACAAGTAAACATATACGCTTCCAGCAAGAAAGAAAGTTCAAGGTAGCTCTTCTTGGTAGCTAGTGTAGGTTGAAAAAAAAGTGAATGTGCAATATGTAAGGTGCAATTTGTAAGTGCAAGTGTGAAAGCAGCATGTAAAGTGCAAGAGTGAAAGCAGCATGGACATCAGTGTGTGTGAGATGTCATGGACATCAGTGTGTTTTTGGATGTTAGTAACATGTTCATGGAATGTTCATGGAATCTTCTTCATTGTGTTTATGAGCCTGATGGCTTGTGGGAAGAAGATGTTACCCAGTCTATTTGTGTGGCACCGCATGCTACGGTAGCACTTTCCAGATTTGAACATGATAACAACATTATAAACTGGACTTCACATGTTGCATCTTTACATCAATGCTTGAACCTGCAGTAGCATTTTCACTATCACTTTATATGTGTGTGTGTGTGTGTGTGTGTGTGCAGGGATCACCAAATGATAATATTGCTGCTGCTATCAGTTATTTATATATTTGTCAGTGCTGTGTGCTGTAGTCGACTGCCTTACCACTAAACACATACTAGTTTCTGTTCTGTTGTTTGCTGTTTCATACACCTGTTTCCTTCAGAGTTTATTTTTAACTGAACTGTTCTACTTCATCTAATAAAAGACTGGATTTCTCCCTGGGAGTAAGCGGACGTAGTAAACGTACGTATATGTCAGTCCGTATATGCCGGTATACAGGACCACATACACTCCTGTGTGTAGTATCCCCACATGCTCTCGTATAGGGCCGGATTTTGGTATGTACACAGCCAATTACTGTGTCTGCATACTCCTGAATACACCCCTTTTCACAGTCATTTCTCTCAAGGTTCACACTCAAGCCAAGACCTCCCCCATACAGCTCATTTCCTCTTGGCTCTTTGTCCTCTCTCAGAAAAGCTTGGTAAGCTAACTGTCAACCGTCTACTGACCTAAGCATCAACTTCCACCAGCCATTAAGAGAATACCTAAATGCTTTGCGTAGTGCATACAAAGCATAGGACCATGCCAGACGACAGACAATATGGCTCAGACCACGGTCATCACATGCATACATTTGTTTATTTAAATAAATTCAAATAATTTTTTTTATTTTTTATGATGTATATCTTCTTAAAAAAACTGTTTACATCTGGTGTCCCCAACCAAACACAGTAAAATAATCATTACGAATGTTCCAAAATACAGGCTGCTATGTTCCACTGGGACATCTGTGCCCAACAACCACCAATTCAGGTCAAATCCACTTACACTGCTTTTTTACGACCATGTTCCTCTGGTGAACAATGACGACCGCTATCACTGCTTGTGTAGTGTGTACACTAGCAGAGGGAACATTTAAAATAGACTGGAGCAGGGCTAACTTTCTGAAAGGTCAATTCATGTGATTACGCTAGTGCAGATAATGGACACATCACAACTCATGTTGGATTACTGGAGGCAAGGCAGATCGGGTAGGACAAGGAGCAGGAAGTAATTGTAAAGAAAATAGGGTCGGAGAATTGAAGGCCCATCAAGAAATCTGAACACAAAGCTTCCTTTCACTAAAGATGCCCTACAGGGGTCACGAGAAACACAAAAGGGGCCATCGAGTGGTTAGACCCTAATGAACGCCTTGCATGAAAGCCTTCAAAATGGACACAACTCACACATCACAATTTTCCCACTCTTCCTAATGAGTCCACCAGTTCTGCTGGTGATCACGACTGAGGCAGGCAGACATCACATCAGTGTTATATTTCTGCAGATTATTAATACCAGGCACACCTTGTTTCAGACCACTCCACAAGAAAACGAGAGCGAGAGAGCTCAACGCCTTCAAGTCAGCCATGTCATGTCAATGTGTTCATTCAAGCTGTGTTGGAGAGAAAAATACACCCCCGCAATGATCACTTTCTCATTCACGTCATTGCTAACGCATTACAGCTACACTCTCTGACAGGTATTTCCTATTGGGTATCTACTGCCTGAACCACGCTTCCTGCTGAAAGTGTGCATCTGCTAGAGTCATTTATCCAGGATGTGAGTGTGGGTTGGTGTTACCATGCACACACTCTTTGTGAAGCAGAGCAGCTAAGGGATAATGTGAGGTCAAGAGAGGTCAACTATGTTTCTCAGACAGTATTTTGATTCATTTTTATTCATGCACACACATCTTGCTCTGGAGACATTAGTGAAAACCTACCGACTTATCTATCTTCTATCTCATCTCAACAGCATCTCAAAGCCAGGAGCCTTAGAGGTGGAGTGGAGACACTAGCGTCGTTGTTCTTGGTTCTTGTGGAGATGAATGAAATGAGTAGGAGAGGGCTAATGCTGGGGTTATGCTAACAGCCTCATTAAAGGGGAGAAGTCATTATGGTTACAAGCACTTCAATCAGACACCCTGAGCACAGGGCCACGGGAAACACATTTGGCCTGTGAGAAAATCGCCTCCCATAATGCCTCTGGGGTCATCAAATCAGCATCTGATAGCATATCTCGAGGTGACTAATGCCTATAAGTACAAATGCCAGGCTTAAAGTGAGCCCTGGTGTCTACTTAAATCTACTAGACTATCATAACACATGCTCAGGGTGATGAATTTGAATATAGATTTAGTATCACACAACTCAGCAATATTCTCCTTTTTTGCCAGGTTAACCAATATGCCAAGGAGAGATGTTTCTAAAGGGAATAGCAGAGCTAAAGCTTAATGTATGAACATAGAACAACAAGGAAACAGTAAATATCACTATGATGTTTAAACTATGTATTTTGTTGTACTGTGTTTAGGATATGATAACGGGATAATAGGAAAGAATAACAACAACGTGTCAATGGGAAAGAAAACATGTTGCTTTGCTTTCGTAACCAAACACCGTATAAGCCGCAGACGTATAAAAGTTCACAAAAGATGCTACAAATTCCATCTCCAGTGATAACACTGTCCAGCAAAAATCTGGCCCAAAACAAACAAACAACCAACAACAAAAAAACCTACAATACTACTAGCACACATTATGATTAATGACTACTGAGGCATTTGGTGAACAGATAAAAGACCAAAGTGGTATCAGAGCAAGGCTATAGCATACTATCAGCAGTCCAAAGTAAAAGTCGCCACCATGCAGGTGCTATATGTTATCACCTACAAACTGATGCCACTTCATTCCTCATTCTCATTTTCTAGCCAGCTCAGCTCTGGCTTGGCTTCCCTCTTTTTCATCTAGGGCAGTGTGGGTAATTGATATAGCAGCGGGTGGGATGCGTATGGATTTCCATTAAAAGCTGGATTCAATTAGTGGGGCAGACAAACCGCGGGCTGACATAACGAGCTTGTAGGGCCATGGGAAGTCAGTGCTGACCTGCAAGTCAACCCCTGTCAAGACCCCTCTTCACCCCCCTAATGGTAACCACCACCCCCCAACATCAAGGGAAGGCGAGGGCGGGTGTCATCAAGAGAATCAGGCTAACAGCTGGTGCGAAGTAAGACTGCACTCCGACAAAAGGTTTGTTGGGTATTCCCAACAAGGTCTTCTTCAAAATCAGTGCTTTTCAGTCAGTCAGAAAAAACATAAATTTTTTTTTTATTTATATTTTTATTTTTAATATTTAAAGGAAAGTAAAAACAGAGAAAAGAAAGACAGATAGATAGTTAGACAGACAGACAGACAGACAGACAGGCAGACAGACAGATAGATAGAAAGCCTCAACTTTAAAGGTGTGCTTCATCCACAGTGACTTGATTGAAATTGATCTGCCTCAAGAGCATGGCTGCTGTAAGTCAGAGGAGACCACCTGAGTGGCTCTACGACCCACTTCATCATTCAGTCAGTGGCAAGAGACTCCCGGCTAAGAGCCAAAATGGACTTCTATGAAATATGGTATAGAGTCAGCTGACATAGGGACCACATATAAGGCTAGCATTTTGTAGTATGTAATATGCTATATATTTTGACACAAGCATGATACACACATTCTCTAACTGTATTATTACATGTTTCGAACATATTAATTGATCTTGTACAGAAGTACACAAAGCCACACTACACTGAGAAAGAAAGCCAATTAGACTGTGAAGTAAAAATAACTGCATAAACCCAAATAACACTGTCTTGAAGTGTTATCATGTCACATATTTATTATCCAGAAATAATGGTCTGGCCTTCATGTAGTGAAGCAGCATTCTTGAAGGGTGCAGTTCCAGTCCAAGATATTATACTGTAGGCCCACAAGACACAAGGTCATCTGGTAGCCACAACCACAAGGCACACAACAACAGATGCAATATCAAAACTGTAATATTTTGCAATATTTTAGATCCACTCAGCACATTTGTGCTAGAGTATTCACATTCACATTATATATATATATATATATATATATATATTGTCCACCTCCTCTGTTTGAAAGGCATTTATATTCCTCTGGTGCTGGTCCAGTTCTTGCCTCCTGATAGCTTAATGGCCATTCATTCATTCCTGTAGCGGCTACCCGCCCATGAAGCCTGATAGAAATAGCAGGATAATGAGTGGAGGTTCAGGCTGCTGTGAAGCGTCTCATTAGCGTTCATTCGCTCTAATTAACTGGGCTCTTCAGTCAAGATAGGAACTGAACCAGATTCACAAGGTCTATTCAAGGTCTATTAACACCCTTCTAAACTAAAAACAACTTATTACCCTAATAACAGATCTTTACATCTTTCCCTGGCATTCAAACACTGCATGAAGCCAACACATTGAAGAAATTTGGTATGTCTTTTCTTATCTAATCTAATCTAACATTCTCAGGATTCTTTTCACTATTGCAGAGTAGTGAAGAGTATTACTTGTCTGAAATATTTCTTCCCTCTCATTTCCTGCATTCATGTTTTTATTTTTCCAATACATCACAGACCAGCTGCTGTACCAGTCAGGAATAGAGCTTTCAGTAAATGTCAACATTTAGCCTGCATTTAATTTGTGACCATATCACCGCTCAAGTTAATGAGGACTCGATTCAAATTGTTTTGCTTTGTTTCACTGCCTCATCTCAGATCACAGACACTGCACATGAGAACGTGGGTCTTACATCAGAAGCCTGAAGGCCGGTCTGGCCAACAGGGAACCTAATCTAGCAGCATCTGCCATTTAGTAGTCTTCTTCCGCTGATGATTAGACCGCTAATGCTGCTACAGCAGCAGCGTACACATAAAACAGGAACTAGCACTTCTTCATCCGGGCAGTGTTAACTCCTTCTTTTGTCTGTTGATAATGACACTGTTGGCCCTATTGCAGTGTCAGGATCATATAATATATAGTGATATACACATTACATCAAGGACAGAAGGGAATTACTTAAGAACTACATAACGTACGGTCGTAGATTTGACATCAGGAAATATTCATATTCTGTTTTGGACAGAAATTTTCTCTGTGTAATGACATTCATTCTGTGGGTAGTATTATGCTGGGAATACTCTTTCTGTGCCTCCCTTCCTGGGGCCTGAAGGGGGAGGCGGTTTAATCTAAGAATTAGACGGACAATCCTTTCCTGTGGTAGAGGCAGCACAGTCACAGATACTGCCAGACATCCGGGCAGTGTCCACCTTAAAGGAGCTGTTACACTCCCACAACACTGGTCTGTGCATGTTACACGCACCAGCAACACACTGTGCAGGCATGATGCAAATTTTGTTATCAGTGCAGCGGTGCAACGGTGCTACCATGTCCCACAAAAAAAAATTAACTTCCATAAACTCACTCTAACACCAGCAGATGTCCACAACCTAATCAATACCTCCTGATGTTTACAATCCTGCCCACTCTAGCTCCAGTGGAAAATCGTGAAACTAACACAAGCTGATGTTTAGGAAATGTCCACTCTAATGCCAGAAGATGATCCCAATCAAGTCTGTACTAGCACAAGCTAATGTTTTGGACACTATCCACTTTAGCACCAGTCCACAGTAATACAAGTTCATGTTCAGGACTACAATGTACCATGTCTCCACTTAAGTCCCTTTTCATTACATTACATTTAAAAAAAGCAACTTAGAATTCGTCAACTATCACTTGGCCAGTCTCCTCTACAGCAACTTAGGGTTAAGTGCCATGCTGGGATTTGAACCCACAATTTTCCAGACTACTTGCAGGTTCCTTAACCGGTACGCTACCACCACCCACACTTTTCCACTGACTGGCAGCAGCTGGTACCGTCACTCAGCTCTAATCTACGCTACAATACTCGGTTTGGTTTTGGACGTTTCTATTTACACTGCATAGAACACCGTTTAATGTAACTGTGTGCTTTTGTGATGCTTAAGTAAACTGCCCTAGTGTCATCAATGTGGACAAGACGGTAACAACAATCACTACAGTTGATAAAATAATTCTTTGTGTTTGCCACAATACACATTTTATCCGTCAGCCATCCTGACAGTTAGCTGATGAGGGCTTATTCAGAATGTGAACATTATCATGCTAGTGATTAAAACTACACTTGGTAACCTCCAATACTCACATGTCATTGCTTAGCATCGCTTCAGCAGGCCTGGGACTTTAACAGAGGTGGTACCAAAATTGATTTTTATAATGTGCTTCAGTGACTCCACATTTCCACTGACTGAGGCCAGATTGTTGTCAATCATTAGGCTACAGCAGGAACTGTCATGATAAATTTGACACCAACACAGAAAACTAAATCAGAGTTTCAGTGAAACCAGAGTCAAAGCATAACTACCAGTGGAACTAGTCTGTAAGGGTCAAAGTCTTTGTTTTGTGATTTGGTCTTGCAGACTCACACTTCCTTCTTCCCTCACTCGGGTGTCCATGATCCCACCCTCCTATATTGTTTCCTGCCACTCCCACAACTGCATGACAGGATTTGGACTTCCTGTGTGATTAATCAGGGTGTCATTACAATATTTGTTATTAGTCAATGTGAGCATTACAACCAGCAGGCCTCTACAAGTGAAGACCGAAATGTGTTCTGCTCTCCTTCTCCTCCTCACCCAGATGACACCAGGAAGCCTCTGGATGTGTTCATTCATCCTGGCATTTATGCAGCTGGGAGAAACACATTAACCATGCAGGGACAATTTGTCTGGGACAGAGGGCTGATTTCCTCTCTGGAGCAAGGACGACTCCCTTTGCCCTCTGCTTGAAAAATGGATTGGTCCTTTTGTTTCTTGTTCTGTCACTTTCAATTTCTGTAAAAGGCCAGGAAAAGACTCAGGAGTGGGGAGGGGGTGTGTTTGGGTGGGGTAGAGGGTCTTCTGTATTGGTTAATTAAAAGAACCCTGTTGTTTTTTCATGTTTGCAGAGGACTCTTGAGAGGATGTCACTTGCAAACCAATAAAGGAAACCAGACGGGACAGCAGGGCTTCAGTGTGGTCTTAAGCCACGTCCACATCTGCTCTCAATAAAGACACTTTTCCTGTCCTTATGTACCATACACAATAAAATAAAAGACACATCCTTAAACAGACTAGGTCACAGTAGTGGCTCTCACTCAATTCTCACACAATTCTTAGCTTCTTTCTTATACAAAGCCTATGGTTCTTAGACACAGACCCAGTCCAAGTGAGTTGTACACACTGACTTTCAACCTCCACAAGAGCCAATAATTAAATTCTATACCACAGAGCTCAGGTCAGGAGCTCAGTGTGTGTTCAAGAAAAATATTTGTGGCACACTGGAAAAAGTCTGCAGACCGCATCTACCTTACTGTATTAAAATGCCTGGCACAAAGTAGTTTACTTTCAGTCTAAATCATTCATGGCTGCTTAGTTGAAAGTCAGCAGAGGTTTGCTTGTGTCTGTTACAGAGCTGAGTCTGTTTCATGTGTACTGTTGTATCTTAGAAGTTGTGGTTTAGCACAACCAATCAAGTCATAGAGTATAAAAAAACATGCATCTATGAATGGAGATAATGAATAATCTATATTCTATAACACCTCACAGCTACAAGGCTACAAGCATAACATGAATAATGCTTTTATGTTGTGTTATGATGTGGTATCTACTTAGCTATATAACTTAAAACTTAATGCTCTTCTTGTGGCCTTCTAAGGTTGGTTAAGAAAAACTGAATCAAGCACACACACACACACACACGCGCACGCAAGGCGCGAAACACGACATTAAACAAGTAAAAATCTAGGGAATTCCATCTAGGTTTCATGCTACCCAGTTCACACACTGTGTATATAAATATGCTTTCTTGTGGAAGACAGTCCAACTCCAGATCCCTTGGGGAAATAAATCCTGCCTGACATAGAAAGCTGCATGATCTTTGAACCTCAGACAACAACTAGACCATCTGCCACTCCACAAGAACCAACAGAATCGAAATAACTCCTCTCCATCTTTTACTCCCTGTCAGCTGGAAAACACAGAAGTGATCTGGGCATTGTCCATCTGGTCTCTCAGTCAAGAGACCAATCTACACAAACACAAGGCTTTCAATCAAAGTTGGATTGCAGGCTATTCGGTGAGTCAGATCCTTTTATAATAAAAGACAAACATCTTGCCAGCAGCAACCACCCTGTTGCATACTCTTCTTGTGAAATCCCTGGCATGCCAACTCCCTTAGGCACTGAGTGGAAGCCATATACGAGCCAGCCAAATGTTTGTTAAGGTCTCTCACAAACCTCAGCTCAGTGCAATGCTGGTTGCCACAAATGAAATCAGCAGATAAATATCAGCTGCGCCCCTTCTCCAGCTTGAGAAGAATATGTTGTTGCACAAGTGATGGTGTGTGGGTTTTCATTCTGTGTTTAATATTATATAGTGTGTTTGGCAAGAGTTCACACATGACAACGTTGAGTACTTTTGCACACCTCCTTTGGATGGGTGTGTTGGAGAAGTTTCACAAGGCCACCAACCAAGAAAAAAGCAAGCTCCCGTGCAATGTCCTCATGTGTAGTTGACCATTAATGATAATTGTAATGACTTTCAGTTTACAGCTGAGAGAAGAAATTAAGCGATGTTGGTGTCCCCTGATGCAGTGTCTGAGAATTTCATTTTCACCTTGAATGAAAACAGTCTAATGAGTGTGAGACTGTGGTCCGCCTGTGCGCATAACAGACAGATTTAGTTTGTGTTCATGTATGCATTTGTGTGTGTGTGTGTGTGTGTGTGTGCATGTGTGAGGGGTCCTCTACCTTCTGCCCTTGACCCTTGCTTTACCTGTTCTAAGAAAGATGGCACAAGTACAGGTTTTCAACTTTAGGGCAGAGGTGACCTTCCAACCCATTTAGAGCTGGAACCACCGTAACTGATAGAGAACAGGCATGACACATGACTTGGCCGCACTTTCTCACTGTGAGAATGGTCTCGGTGGAACTCATTGATCACTGAAGCTGATCGGTAGATTTCCAGTATATGGGTAAGGTTCACGGTGATTTAGCTTACAGGCACTCCGCGGAACTTACTCCCTGGGGTACGTAAATTACTTCCTCAACTTTGGCCACCTGCGTTTTCTGAGATATTTTTTTTCAAGTCCCGGGTCTTTCAAAGATGGAAAAACTGTACAATACGCCTGCAGGTTGTCAAACGAGCAGACAAGAATGTATCTGAGCGTTTACATCATTACCAAGTGCGTCAGCAATGTGTTAATCAGTGGCTAAATCCACACCTTAGAACAACAGATCCTTACTACATTAACCTTACTACATCTTCCAGCAAACTTCAACTGACATGATATTCTGCAATAGGCTGTAGAATAGTTTGAAATGCAGAATAACATGTTTAGATCACAACAGAAGTACAAATGAAACGCATGCAAATTCGCCAGTTGAGATTAACCAATATGATCCTATGAATTCAATTTGATGATGTACCGAGTGCAAGGTGTGCTTGTTTCAGAAAAGGAGCTTTCTGTATCGAGTTCAGTGGCTAACACGTTGAACTTTGTGCCCACCTATGTTTTGAAATGTAGTTCAACCGCAGAGATCTGGAGATCGACCAGACAAATAAACGTCAAACAGGTGCAAGTCGAAAAACCACTTTTTTGCACCTGTGGCTGTTTTCCCATTAGCTAAACATGCTAAAGAAAAATTATTCAAAGACATACTTACAGGTACCGTCGATCCCCCAACGTTTGTTTATGAAAGGCCACAGCCAGTCCAAATAAACTGCCATTGGTTTTGCCTTCTTTCACAACTGGAAAGCGCACGTCCAAATTAAAAGCGTCCGTTGCTCGCAAAGAAACGTGCAGAAAGGTAAGCAACAGGAGGCACAAATCCACGGAGAAGCCACCAAGATGAGAGTGGGCCATGACTTTCCTTTCCTTTAAAGTAAGATATTTTTTCTAAACTTTTTTTTAGATTTTCGCTCTCAACGTAACAACGTCCAGGGATCAAGTCTTGTCAGGGGTGTATTTTCCCTCCTCTCTCCCCTCTTTGGAGTCTCTTACGCGGCATGTGCACCGGGCTGACAATAACCCAAAGACGTGGTCTGCTCAGTCAGTGCACACATTAGTCATTCTTCCGGTGTGTGTCCTAGTCATAAATGAAATCACTGGCTTACTGGCTACGGTTGTTGCCGACCTCCCGGTGAGCCGCCGGGCACCTTGACACCGATAGCGGATGCACGGACTCCGGGTTTGATTAATTACGGGCTGAATATCGGTCTCCTCTCTTTCTCAGACTACTCACAATATATGTGATTCTATCTCTCTCTCTCTCTCGCTCTCTGTCTGTGTGCGTGTGTCTGTACGTGTGTGATTGTGTGAAATTAGCGTTTTGTTTACAGACAGATTTTGCTGTTTAAGATACAGTTTCATTAATGTGCACGGATGCAAATCAACCTTATTACCAGCCTCAATTCTCTCTGTAGCCTACATCAAAGATTCTTCCGCACAGTGTATCCTGTAACAATGTTAACATGAGCTCAATCACGAGAGCACTAAAACGGCATCCTTATATGGGCACCTACACAGAACTCAGCAGAGAATTTCACCGCAATGAGATTTCCTTTCATGTCTATAATGAATCAACAGCCAGAAATTAATCTTTGACAGATTGCTCAGAGAGAGAACACATTACTGTGAAAAAAAGTTCCTGTCCAGCTGATTGCATCCCATCCGGCTCCAGTTATCGGCCTCCTTCAGGATCTCTCTCCCCCCCCCTCTCTCTCTCTTGCTCTTCCTCTCCCTCCCTCTTTCTCTCTCTCTCACACACACACACACACACACACACACCTCTTTGTTATTCACCACGTGTGGACAATTCACAGTTCAGTTTGCTGGAGAGGAAACAGAGTAACACAATTCCAGGTTAGGTTCATTTTGTATGTCATATTCCTTTTCTCCCAGAAATCGTGGTCTGTGCTGAAGGGATCCCAGGTGCAGCATCGCATTCAACCACAAGCCAGTTGTGTATGGCAGTTGTATATACTACCTTGTTGTGTAATTGTAGATAGGCTTAGTTGTTGGCGTCTTGTAAAATGAGGGAGCACGTTGGATTCTGAGAACCGCATCTGGTGCATTTATGAATGCCACAAGCCAATCGCAAACTCTTTTGGTTCTTGACTGGCCGTATCTTTCCTGAGCGTGTCCGAAACTGCAGATGGCGAATCATCTCCCTGTTCTACTGATTTGTTCCTGTCCCTCTGGTCTGATTTCATGGTATGGTATCAAAGAAAACCTTCGCACAAAGCTAATCAAGGACAACTGTTCAGAGACTGTAGAACACATAAATATAAGTACATCAGCAAGCACCGATGCTTCATCACTGTACTAAAACTATGCAGCTTCACTTGTATGGTCATTTTAGATATCCATACTTTTCTTGAGTTCAAATTTTTCTGACAGCTCACATCACAGCAGTATCTATGCTTTGCACTCCTTTTCAAAGAATTTTCAAAGCCAGACCATTATTTTTCTGTTACTGAATCTGAGAGTAATTATTTTATTTATCAATTATTTTTATTTGAAGTTGTTGTGTACCTTCCCAAGATCAAAACAGATACCAACCTAAATGGATGGGACAGTAATTGTATCTTAAAAAGTGCCTTTGCAGTACATGCAGAGCCAAATGGAATTATGACATTTTTCAGCAAGCTCATGCTTAGCTCCATAGAGGACAACAAGCTTGCCTGAATTTTTTATGAAACACTTTAGGGACAGTTTCTGTACACAAAAGGCCTGCTTCTTTGCACAGACATAATTGTCCTTTAAAAAGGCCAGTATGTTTCTTAATATTTATACACACATTCAGGACATATTAGAGTGTGTTCTTTGTTGCTTCTATTTGAGGTAAGAAATTGAATCAGTACGTCCAGTACATTAGTTTTACATAGGTAACTGTAGATCTTAATTGGAGTTTGTTGAGGTCTATAGTACAAACTGCCAAGAGCAGGGATGAGCCCACTCTATCTTCAAGAAGCCCTCAAAAACCTAACTCTTCCTGCACCGCTCTAGAATCTTTGGTTGTCAGTGAAGTCTTTGGAACTCCATGAACGGTAACAAAGACACCATCATTGGTTGTGCATCTCAGAAAGCTTGTCCCATTCCTGCCAGGAACTTCCTGAGCTTTTGGAGATTCAGAAATGACCTGCAATAGGCTTGACTCTCAGTAGACCTGCAAAGTGTAATCAGATTTGCTAGCTTGTTTCATGTGGGTTCACTCAGACCAACAATCTTGTGCCTGAGTGTACAGTACATTGTTAAAGATAAAACATCTTGGGCCCCCAAGCTAATAACAAACATTTACAGTGTGATGGCATTTCCTCTGGTGATTGCATGGGACAGGAAGTTTGACGTGCTGATGGCAGGGGACAGGAGATGGGAGGGCAATTGTGCCCTTCCATAGAGAAATTGGTGACAGAGTTGAGACTCTCTCTCTTTCTCTCTCTCTCCCACAGGCATACACATGCATGCACATGTACACAGGAATATAAAGAGATATGAGATATGAGAGATATGAGAATGTATGAACTGTGATGAATGTTAATGTTATATTAGTTACAAGGGTGGGTGAATGCATTATAGTCATTTATGAATGCATTGGTAATGCTTTATGGATACTGGCTTCATAGAAAGTGTTCCCAAAAAGTCTTCATTCTATATGTAGAAATACACACACTGAAAAGTCATTAAACTGGGGACTGCAGTTGCCCATTCTAACTACTTAAACTTAAACAGTCAAGTGCCCACATTGACCGAAGTTTGCGTCCGACCTGCAGTCACCCCATCTCTCTCTCCCACTCATTTCTTGTTTCTCTTCACAATCACAGAACAAACAAAATAGGCCCAAAATAAAAAGCAGTAAGAGTAATGTACCAATTTAAGTTCAAGTTAACCACTGATCAAACCAGATCCTTCTGAAAATCTGAAGATTTTCACTTTGTATTAATGTGTTATTGTATAGAGGAAGTCTTATATTTGGCACTGTGAGCAATGTGTTGAGTAGCCTACATTCTCCTTTAATCTTTCCTTTTTTCTTTTTTCCTTTCTTTTTTTTTTTTTGCAAGCTTGAGCGTGAGACAAAGAATAAAGTTATGCTGTTGGTGGTGGTATGGTATCACACTACAGTCCTGCAATCATGAGAACATAAATGCTTATCTATTTAGTTATATTGCTATATACTGATGGTCTTTGTAAAAAATGACAAGCACTTTTCTACACTGAGTTTTATTAAACTTACCACATAGTAGAAGTAAGTAAGTAGAGGGTTTTATTTGTATGGCCTGACAGATAATACAGTATCACATTAGGAATTAAAGTAAGTAAATCACATTTTAATTTTTTTATTATCATTATTATTATTATTATTATTTTATTTTATTTTTTCTGAAGTATTGCCTCTTTACTGGCATAATGCAGACCCAGAGACAGAGCCTCGTGTACAGACATACAACCTACAGCAGAAACAGGACTCTTTTACCACTGTGATATTTTTATCTTTCATAATGTGGCATTGTGGGCAGAAACCATTCCAGGTCAGAGTGTCATCTTTACACCATACACTAACCACCGTGCCTTCCACTGCAACACAGAGGATGGCTTCAGCTGCTAGTGGGAACCGACTTGCACCGACTTGGTTTGGTAGCACTGTGGCATTGTGGTGCAGTATTCTTGAAGTTTTTCAAGCTTGTAAGTGACCTCATTTCATGTCTTGAGGAACAAATACAATGTGTGATTGTATTTAAGCTACTACAAACAGCAACAGCAAAGCTATTCTCTTTCTGTAGAGTTTGGATGTATGAACCTATCACTTTAGTAGCGTCTTTGATTTGCCTCAATACACAGTGATTTGCCATTTACTCTAGACTAGCTTAGACAAAATGTTACTTCATTGTTATGCTTACAAGCAGAAAGAACAAACACTGCTCTCTCTCTCTCTCTATCTATCTGTCTATCTCCGTGTCCTTTCTCTCTCTCTCACTGAATGACAAAAGAAAAGAAAAAAATATGAAAAATAATTCTAGGACTTGCATCATTGCACATTTTTACGTCAGCTTAACAGTAAAGTAACAAGTAACGGGTAACAAGGCAAAGTAATTTCATTTAAATTAAAGAAGCAACCAGTAATTAGTAACTTTTTTTGAGTAACACCCAAACACTGTAAATTCAATTCATAGATGTTCTGGGGTACAATAGTCTCTGCCAGTCCAGTGACATGGTGGTCCATGGTTGGTTTCTCCCTCAGAGGAGTAGCTCTTAGCCAGCCCCCGACCTGTGGTCCATTTAGCTGGAATCTCTGGTCCTGAAGATGTATAATAGGTGATTAATGGACCCTCTGGCTAAGAGCATTTCCCAGACTGGTCAATAATGCAACTGTAAGAGCTTTGTGCAACTGACTTACAAGTGTGTGTGTGTGCCTGTGTGAATGTGTGTGTGTCTGTGTGTGTGTAGCTGTACAACATGTGTATGTCTATGATATTGGTGCAATATGTTGTGTGTGCATCTTCATGTTGGTGTCAAAATGATTTATGTTTTTGAATGCAGGGGGAGACAAAGGAGAATGAGGGGATCCACATAGTTGCATGTGACGGCTCAGAGATCATATGTGGGTAGGCATGTGTAATGTGTGTGTGTGTGTGTGTGTGTGTGTGTGTGTGTACGCGTATGCGCGCATCCAGCGAGTATGGTCACAGAGTGGCATGAAGCAGTTTTCAATCAGAAATTCTCCCAAGACAGCAAGTCATCCACCCACTTAAACACCCCCCCCCAAAAAAAAACACACACACACGCGCACACACACACACACACACACACATGCAGTCTCACCAAGAACCTCTAAGTGGACAATGAGATTGTGTGTGTGTGAGTGTTTGTATATGTGTGTATGTGCATGCATGTGCACTCAGCTCAGTGAATGTGTGTGTGTGTGTGTGTGTGTGTGTATGGGTGTGTGAGTTTCCTTTCTTGTGTATTTTCAGGCTAGTCCCAGTAGCCGCCCTGCCTCAGGAGCACCACTGACTACGGCGTCCGGCTCTGGAGTGGGTTGGGTTGGGCCGTACTAATCCACCAATCATACCCAAAGCCATGATTCATCTGAGCTCACTCACCTTCATTGTTTGAAACACAATGACTGGAAAACGACAACATTGTGCACACTTAATTAAATTAACACACATACACACACACACACACACACACACACACACACACACACACACACAAGCTTGACCCAATATATAATATAACAGTATATTTGCAGGTATTTTGTCAGTGATATGGTGTATTGTGACTTTCTGGTTTCTGAGGAAGCATCATGAAATGGAATGTATGCTGTCCTAACCATACTGAAAAGCACTGGTAGTAGTTATAGCATCTCATAGAGGAAAAGAATCTGAGTCTAAATTATGTATGAACACTGGCATAAAGACGCGTGGGTATTTAAATTCCTGTTGTGGATAGCAAACTACGCATGTCCTTATCATACAGTACTATGTGCTGCGCTTGCCAAATTAGGAAACTGAGAACAATGGATTGTCTTTTTACAAGTACTCTAGTGCCATCCAGTGGTGAAAAGTAGTATTGTGATAGCATCCTTTAGCCTACCATCTACATAAAACCCTCCTCTTTGTAATGATAACAGTTAAAAAGAATTGCAATCCTATATGAATGATGTTATCTATAAATTGATTGATGTGTGGGGAATTTGAATGAATGAATTATATATTATTCTGTGGCAATTATTATTATATAATTATATATTATTCTGTGGTAATTCAACTACAGTTACCTTTATAGTAAACAAAGATTTTCCAAAATGGTTTTTACTCATCATGGAAAAATGTATGTGTTTTTGTCATCCATGCCCATAGTACAGGAATGGGGAAGGTCACATGAATGCTGTGTACTGAGAAATGTAGGGTAAATATTGAGCCTTCTGTGCACAAGGCCTGTTTCACTACACTGCTGCTTTTTTCTGCCTATTGGTTTGTTTTATTCGCTGCCCCCTGGGGAATTGCAAAGCACCCAGCCTGTCATCATAGACTGTGATACGAATACAGCCAGTTAGCCCCGTGTCACATGGTTCTGCTCAGCCAATGGAGGCCATGGGTGGCTGAGTGCGGATGATGCAGAGATGGCTGACACTGCATGCGTGTTGTAGGCCCGTGTGTGTGTGTGTGTGTCCTGTTGAGCAGGACTGGGGCTGGGCTAGGCTGGTTCAGTGTTCAGCCTGGCTGCTTGGTTACGTAAGACTGCAGTGGCACTTCTCTCCTCTCCTCTCCGCTCCTCTCGCTCAATGGTGGAGCACATGCAGCACGCAGGAGTGTCTGTCTCACTCACAGGGCTGTCAGGCCACTGCCACACACACACACACACACACACACACATTAGTGGGATTCATGGCTCACAGGGCCCATGAAGTCATCTGTAAACACAGTCACTCCGAGCAGGTGTGGTTCTACTGTACTCTGCCTCCTTAGTGTGGAGCATACTGATGGTTTTACTTATTTCAGACAACCCGTTGTCCATTCTCTTATTTGCCCCACTTTATGTAAATAGTCACTGTTGTTTACGTATGTACTGTGTGTCTGGTCTTAAGTAGGTTATTTACTTAATTTAACCATACCTGAAACTGAAATGTACTTTACTTTTAACTGGACCTTATTCCTGGGAACCTGGTTTATAAGATGTTTCAGTCTATCCATAGTTGATGGCAAACTGATGGCTTAGCAATTCTATTACATCAAGAATGACTAGGAATACTGCTGAGTGTGTACTGACAAATCAATCACTGGAGTCAAACATGTTTAATTCTTTTTATAGAAAGTAAATGGAAGAGTTGAACAGACCCACACAAACACATTCATTCACATTCACACAGTCACAGATTGCTTCCTTGTATAGTCTAACAACACAGCTTTCAAAAGTTTTTTGTTTGTTTGTTTTGTTTTGTTTTGTTCAACAAAAATAATCATAATAATCATACAACGCAGTACACAAAGGAAAAATATAACTAAATGTACAAGTCCTTTGCTACCATACACCTTTTTTACTGTTTGTTACATCAAACATTAAGTGTTATAATTGAAAATGATACATGATCATGAGTAAGGTGTCAGAAAGAGGAGGATACAAATTGAATTTCTTTCCCAAAAGTTTCTGAACAAACACCAACCACCAAGTGGCAAGGCAACCAGCCATCACTGGGTGTCAGCAATAATAATAATAATAATAATATCCAATTTAACATAATTTTAAACTTGGATCCTTAATTACATTCAGCACTTTAAACTCAATCAAGGATTTGATCCTTGTCCGCAATTTTTTATGCCGAGCTCATTTCATCTTAATGAAAGTGAACATCCAAATCTTTACAAAATCTTCATCATTTATTGTTCTCCAAACTGTCTTACATCACTTGCATGGAGCGGGAGAGAGCTATTTGATCGAACTTAAAGCAGAAAGAGCACAGCTAAAAAAGAGCAGACTTTGTAAGTGAATCTGTGAAAAATGCCTTCAAGTATACAAGAACTCCTTTAATTTATGTTATATTTTGAGCAGCCGTGTCACTGCCAATCAGTTAACTCGGAATTATTAAGGAAATATGAAGAATTCAGATGCAAAATCCTCCAAGTCCATTTGTGATGAATTTACAGAAATATATTTATGTAACTTTGATAAACTTTATTATCAGTGCACCTCCAATTTGACTGTTTTAGTTAGATAGTTTTTTGCTTGATAACAATATTTAAATTGCAGTTTGATAGAGATTACATAGAAATTATTTTTAAAACAACTTAATTTTGCATATTTCTGAAAACAGACTTTGCATCTGAATTCTTCATACCTTCTGGTACCACACTATTTCTCGGTTGTGGCATTACTTTGGTTGGTTTTTTATATTGCTGAACTGGTTGACTGTAAACTTTAAGAATCTACATAATAGGACAGACGTCACATCGGGAGGATTTACTGAATTCAGGAAATTCAATTCATTTGTTTGTGATTGTTTTGCTTCGCAAAAAGAAAGCTTTGAAGGAAACAACAAAAAAACTAATCCTAGCCTTTGGCATCTCTCCACAACAAAAAATTTGAATGATATGGCACAGTTTATTGACAAACAGTCAGAACCACAAGTTGTTTTTTTTCTCAATGAAAGAGGGCATATAAGTGAGAGAAGATGAGTGAGAGAGTGTATGTGTGCGTAAGCAAAAAAGACAAGCATGCAAGGAAAACCCGTATAGGCATACACACACACAGACATACACAATTTCATTTGACAAAAGAAGAAAAAGAAGTGGGTGAAGAAGAAGAAGGAGAAGAAGAAGGAGGAGAAGAAGAAGAAGGAGAAGAAGAAGAAAAAGAAGTGGGTGAAGAAGAAGAAGGTTGTAAATCTCCCTACAGTGGGATTATTTCTCCATGGTGGAGAGCAAATGATCCTCTTTCTCATTTATTCCTCATGACATGAAAGGTAGGTCTAGGTAATCTACAAGTAGAAGGTTCTGAAAGAATGCTGTTGCTTTGATCTTTACTTCACCTGGCTGGTGATTTGTGTCCAGTTCCAAATGCCATTATTGTGCATCTTCCCTTGCTCAATATTGGAACCAACATCTTTCTTTATGTGAAAATTGGATGAAACAAGGAAGGAAGAGGTGTTGGGCTGTCCCTCTAACGACCATGCTCAGACTGTGTCATCAACCACATTTGTCCATTTGATCCATTGATCGCTTCATAAAAGTGCTGAATGATGCTTTTTTTTTCTTTGTGCTAATTGGTTAATGCACATGATCTTAAAAATAAAAACTCAAGCCTATGAGACATGTGCCTTCATAATATGAAATACTGTGTAATCCTCATGGCCACATTTTCAGTTATATTTATTATGAGATTCCTTTTTTTTCTTTTTCACTGTAAATAGTACACATAATAACTATGAATGTCAACAGTATTGCTGGTAGGTCATTCCAAGTCCCAGGGATGCTTCTCCTTCCTGGGTTTGGGAATGAGCATTGGCACAAATGTGAGTGACTGAGAAGGGAATTCTGTATTCACACAGCGATGACTTTATCTGGCTGTGGCAGGGTAGCTTCGGCACTGGCAAAGGGTGTGCGTCTGGTCACTGCCTACAGCCGACTGGGATTTCCTGATATTTAAACCACCAACGTCTTCAAAGTCCTATTGGTGGCTGTGGCTGCGACTGCCTTCACTCACTCATTCACGCTGTCGTCCATTTTTAAGCAGCCAGAGGATTGGGTAGTCTAGCGAGCCAAGAAATGCAAACTTGGCACTGTTTTTTCTTCACGTCTCTTCCTCTGTCATTCTTTAATTGGATTAGTGAGTGGGGGATCATCTACCTTCCAGGGGAGATACTTCTCGTCTTGCTTGTTGTATTCTTAGGTCAAGCTTGTGTGTGTGCCTTGACATGATAACAAACACCAGGCTTACAAATGGATTTTTTTGAGAATTTTTGGAGGGAGGAAGACATTACCAGCATTGTTGTTGTTCCCGACACTGAAATGAATGCTAAACATTCTTGATTCTATGATGTTCACATTAGCAATTAAATTAAGTTCTACATGGTCCTCTCCCCAAGCCCAGAGAAGCATGCCCAGCACCCAGTCAAAAATGAAAAATATAGAATTTAAGCCCCATATCATTACAACTCCTCCCTATTGAGTTGTCCTCCCCCCTTCCCCTCTATTTGGTCTCTGTTAGTTTTCTCTTTCTTTTTATCGATCTAAGCCAATCAGCAAGCGGTTGTCCTCCCTCTCCTTCTGGCTCTCGTTCTTGAGGTCAGCGAAGACCTGCGTGAAGTAGTGCGGGTCAGAGTTCAGCTGGAGCATCTTGGTGCTCATACGGTTGATGATCTCCAGACATCGATCCCAGAAGGCCTCCTTCTCTGCCTCCACCAGGAAGGGCTTGAGAGGGTAGGAGATCTCGTTGCCCATGTAGGAGTAAGACAAGTACAGGCAGGTGAGCAGGGAGGCCTGGAGCTCGCGCTCACTGGACACCTCGGCCGAGATCACGTCCCGGCACAACATGTAGAGGAAGACAACATTAGCGGGCGTGATGAAGCCCTGGTCCTGCCAGCCCTGCAGTAGCAGAGAGCGATCCACACTACGCAGCCACAGCACCGGGTCAGCCGGTGACAGGCGCTTCAGACGGTAGCAGCGTCTGCACAGAAACTCGCCAAGGCTCCTCAGGAGCTCGCTGGTGGACGCCTGGACGATGACCCGCTTTGGTGTCCCTGTGTTGACGGACTGGCCCGTGACAGAGCCAGTCAGGGAGGTCCGTTTGGCTGTGGCAACCATGTTGGAGGTGGTTTTAGAGGTGGGGATGGCGGCAGCGGCGGCCGCAGCAGCTGCGGTGGAATCCTGGGCAAAGGTAGAGAGGTTGGCGCAGGACTGAGACTTTTTCAGGTTCTGGCTGTTGAGGTGGCTCACGCTGCCCTCCTCCTGGCTGTCTCCTGAGGATAGCTTCTTGGAGCCTTTCCTCTTGGCCGACACCACCACGATGCGCTTCCATGGCAGGATATTAATAAGAGACTGGCGTTTCAGGGGCTTGTCCTTGGCGTTTTTGCTGTTCTGAACAGCTGTATATGGCCCCACTGTTGCTGGGCCATCCTCAAAAAGGGTGGCTTTGCGATAACTGGGGGACAGGGACAGTACAGTACCCATGTTGATTTAAGACTTGAGGGTGACAGTGGAGTGAACAGCAAGCCAGACGACTAACAGGACGAAGAGCTCACAGGATCTGTGTATCTGTAATGGAGAAAAAGATGATTTTAACACACCAGGGTTTTCAGAAAAAAATCTTTTACACACCTAAATGTTAAGCATTACATTAAGGGCAGAATTGCAGTGAATATTATTAAGACATGCATTTAAAACAATCAAGAAGACACTGATCACTGAAAATGTTAATTATTTGACATCACACTTAAAGAAAACTATGTATAGCATACAGTATAGTATGTGTACTATATAGTATATAAACTACGTATAAGTTTATAGCTTGAATAAACATAATGTTTTCATAGGATGTTACAGGCTACTCTATACACATGGCATGGTTTTAAAGCCTGCCTACATCATAAGGTTTCGTAGACTGATAACTGTGTCCTGCCCTTGCCTGCCATTAATCCTTCAATAACCCATGCACAAAGCTACAACGTGGTGAGATGGAATTCCACAACAGTAAATAGCATTGCTAATCTGAAATAATACGATGTACTGTATACACACTCGAAGCATCTTCCTTCTAGACAGGCCCTTCCTACACAGAATGACGGCCGAGGAAAGCTATTTTTAGTTGTTTTATTGTAAGGGTAGCGCGAATGATGCCACTAGGAATATAACGAAATGTGCGCTGGCATCCATCTTAGCTTCAAAATGGAAGCCCTCTATGTAAACACCTTCTCTTTGCCGCGTCACATTACGAATAAAAACATCGGGCTTCTATTACGCGCTTTAACTATTTGTTCCTCAATCGAATAATATTCTAGTATAATGTTCATCTGTTCATCCAAAATACAATTTTCACCTGATCAATGTAAACATGAAGTTTAAGTTAATTATGTCTTAACTGCATTCACAGCTCCACAAATAATGACAACACCCTTTTGAATCGCATGATATGGTCTTCGTCAATATGGCATAGCATATTTAAAGTGTGTTCTGAAACATACGCTTGCATTCATATAACCATGTTGTGAACATAGCTGATGTAATTTGTGTAAGCAGCCTTGTAACTGCTAATAAATAAATACTTACCTTCCATTGAATTGAATCAGTGCATGAAATCCATCACATGCTCCGTGTTGGAATGATTTCTCCTGTCCTTCGGATGATTATTTACATCAAGGTATAATCAGGATAGCCAGAGTGCTTTTCGCTGTCCAAGGTGCTGGAGCTCCCACTAACATATAATACTGGCATATCCTAACTACGTAATAACATCGAGGACTGTGTTATCGTTCTATTATTAGGCATTTTTAGATGCACGATCCAGCCTACTTGTAGGACACTATCCTACATTTTAAGTAAAAACTTACAGATCATTGTGTTTAACAAAAAATAAAAAAAACGAAAAAAAAACTAAACAAACGAGTCTATTTTAGTAGCAGCGTACACCATTCCCAAGCGTATGCGATAGTCTGTTCATTCATTCCGAACGAACGCTTCAGCGTATGTGTGTGTTTAGTCCTCTCGGTCAAATACGCAGTGAAACGGATGGAGAACCCCTTCCCTTAACTGTCTAGTAAAACAATATCGCATGTCCACAGAGCAAAAATATAACGAAGAAAAAAATCACAACGTGTCCTAAAATAGATCTTTGCGCAAAACAGCCCCCCAAAATCACGCTTTGACGCAGACATCCGCAATTTTTCGGGATGCCACAGAGGAGGGGGGGTGATGAAGGCATACTATTGGTCCTTGCTGCTGTCGCTGAGTCGTTGGCGTTGGGACGATGCTGGCAGTGGTTGGTTGCAGCTTTATGATCTGTCCATGGTGCTTGTCTCCTCCCTTATCAACATCTGTATGACGGGGGCATGGAAGGTAGATTCTTAACCCTGAGGACTCCGCTCTCAAATCCCCATGTCGCCAGCTGGAAGGCCGGAGTGTTTAATCGGTCCGTGGAAAGCAATAAAAACAACACGTTGCAGAATGTAGGGGATTACATACTGACTAAATCTTCCTACTGTGAAATTACCCCGAACAAAATATGTGGAGCGCACAAGTGGGCGAAAATAGGTTTTTGGCAAAATACTCGTCACTATTTGGCAGTTTCTATTTCTGTCGTTAGTCAATAGCATCATAACACAACAGCAGCGTACATCTGTACATCTAGTCCCTGTACATCTAGTCAAAATGTCGCGAGGTCATTTAGATCCATTTAATGTACAATGACTTTCAGAAATAAATTATGTTTCTCTATTTCTAGGTGCCAAAAGCCATGGCTGCAGTGTGACTAATCCGTTGTGGGGATGTGTGGGCAGAATGACCTAAACTAACTAAAATTCAAGTACCTAGTCAAGTACCACCCAGTACCACCCAGTGCAAAATGAATTAAAACTCAAGCAGTACACAAAACACAACCATAATGCTTAGAAGTTTATTAGAAGTAGGGAATAAGTTTAGATAGAGGTGGCGAGGGGATTGTCTAAGATTAAGATTTTAAGATTAAGATGACTTCTTGGTCAGTGCAGAGATCATCCTGATGAACAAGTTGCGCTTACAAGGCTTTTTTTCAGAGGAGAAGCCAGACACTAAAGAACAAAATCAAGAGTTGAGACAATGAAAAATTATTAGCATTAGCATTTAGTATTATTAATATTAATATTTCAAATCAAATTGAGATTCTGTTTTGATGTATGCCTGAAAAAATGAAATTAACTGAAAGGATTACCTGTGTTAGAAGAGGCTGTTGCTGTACTTTTACCTTTGTTGGAGGCATGGTTGTTTTTCTTGACACTAATCTTGAATTTCTGCTAATCAGAAGTGCATGGGAAACCTACATGAGCAATCTAATATATCTGGATGTTCTGAAATATTAAAATAAGCATGCCAAATATTTACCTTCAGATTAATCTTTGGCATCTTTGGTAGGAAACGAAGTATGCTCTTCCTGCGCTGCTTTCTATCTTCCTCTATCTCATCCTCATTGGGTGGAGGGCACAAATCTGGCTCAACTGGATTCCTTGTTTGCGTTAGCTCATTTCTTAATAATGCAATCACAGTCTCTTCAAAAGATGTATCTCGAAACTCCACAGCTTTTGAAACAAGGTTTTCTGAACCAAATTCCTTCACCAGGTCCCTATAGATGGCACTGTAGACCTTATGAATTTTGACCTGAGCGCAAGTGTCATTTTGGGAGATGCCTGGGGCAGCATCAGACCCATAAAGAACCTTGTCTATTACCCTTCTGGACATGTCTAGCATGTCATCTGAGAGGGACTGCTGTCCCTGCACCTGAGACAGCAAGCGTATTACCAGTAAAGTAACAAGGCTGGTGTAGTCCTCATTATTGCTGTCCACAGGTACCAGTGGCATGGAGGTTACAGTGACCTTATCTTGGCCCACACAAGATTGTTCAAGAACAGTAGAACTGGAACTTGGGCTCAGAGAGACATGATCAGTATTAAGAGGAGGAGGTCGGATGTCATTCTCTAATGCGTCTGCTGACAGAGAGGTAGCCTTCATGATATCGCTCTCCATAATGTTACTGACAAGGATCACCATTTCATTCAGGATCTGTGATGGCGATCGGGAGGCTCTCTGACATGGCACTTCTCCTGTGATATTCTGCAGGAAAGTGGGACAGGATCTTGAAGCAGAAGCTTGCTGCACTTTGTCCTGACTGGCGCTCTGCAGTGAACTGAAGTGGAACAACGGCAGCAGCAGATACTTCACACTTTCTAGTGAGTAGGCCTTCATAAGCTGAAAGGTGCCGTCTTTCCTAGATGCCCCCTCAGACCTCCCCAATTTTAGCAGGATGGTATCTGACACGTTCATTCCAGCACACAGGGCCATGGCCTCGGGTGACTTGTTGCCCTCCAACAAAAGACAATAGACCTCATCAGTAAGACTAGGGGAGTAATGATGAATGCTCTCACTGGAGAGGACTCTCTCAACTCTCTTTGGAACTGTGGAATGACCACAATGATCACATGGGGCTGAAAAGGCGCTCTTGTCTTTTACCAAACCTAGCTTGGTGAGGATAGCTTTGGCCACTTTGATGACTGTATTCTGAGTTATGCAAGCAGTTGGTTCATGGCCAGACCCCATGTCCGACATGTCAATGTATGTGCGTCTCACAATAGGACACATTGAAATGCATTCTGGGTCGTCTGTTGCAGAAAAAGAAGATGGGGTTTTGGATCTCTGTGCCTCTCTGTTGCCTGGGTCATTCTCCTCCTCCATCTTCTCTACATTATCAATCATTGAATTGACAATCTTCCACATCAGCCTCAGTTCATCAGAGCTTTCAAAGTCAGTTAAATTTGGTAGTTCCTCCTGAAGAAATACTAAAACCTTGCTGATTGCTTTTTTTACATCTGCGTCAGCTCTTTGACTGTCTCTGATAAAAGAGAGCATCTTCGCACGATGGAAGTCTTTAAGTCTACTCTCTAGTCTTTGAAGCATATTTTGACTTGTGTGCCATATTTCTGTAACTCTATCATATTCTGGAGACCTGGAATTCAAAACGGTTGACTCAGCTCTCTTGTTTCCCTGTAAGATGGATGCAGCTTCATTTGCTTCATTTTGAGATGGTCTCAGGTGGAAAAGTTTTTGTATACCCCCGACAATTGTGTTAACAACATCTAATGCAGTGGTCTGGGCAGATAAACTAGTGGCCTGTCGTAACTTAGGACAATCTGACTCGACAGCAGCATGAAAGCTTCCGGTGGATTTGAGGAGAACCTGTCTTACTTTTGCTGTTGCATTCCTCTCAAAGTTCTCACTGGATATGACTTTCTTGATCGGAGAAGTGAGGTCAGCATCTTCCTCAGCTACATCCTCTTGAATGCATGTATCAGGCACCTCTTCAAGACAAGACATAATATCATCTATCAGCTGGGATCCCAAAAACGAGCTGACTGAGTATCTTTCTTCAGCACAGTTCCCCTCTGCCATCTGTTCTCTGTAGATCTTCAAAATCTCAGTCATGATTTCCTTGGTGCACTCATCAGTGTCAGGGGACAGACTTTGGGTATCGGTTTCCACCTGCTGGAAGGCTTCAGGGTCGACTGCATTCTCACTCTGGCTCATTCCATGCACTGCAGCAGAGTGTGCAGGACCACTGGCCTTCAGAGCTGTCCCTTGATCTGCCTGCTTGCCTGTGAAATGCCACTGGGCAAACATCTGTCTGACTTTATTCTGCAGGCTTTGGTAAAGTCTAGAGGTGGCAGAAATCACGTTAGCTTTTGAAAGTCTTTTCAAAGTGCTCAACTTCATTTCACATTTTTGAACACCGTCCACAAAATGGCCAATGAGGTCAGAGGCAGCAGAATCCAATATCCATCCAGACTCATTGTTACTCAGGTTTTCAGGCATGACCTTCTCAGTCGATTCTGGAGTTTCGACTCCTGAAGGGAAGTCGCAGTTTGAGCCGCTCTGTGTCTCTGCTGTCAAATAATTTCCCTCTCCAGCATTGCCTGTGGGGATGATTAATTTAAGGGACTCTTGGCTTTCATCTGTTCCTAGAGACACATCACTCACAGCCTTGAAGGCTTTTGTCTTGGTGGCTGAGCCAACTGGTTGTGGCAATAATGGTATAAGGGCAGGGGCCGACCTTGAGGACGCAGCAGGTTTACTCTCTGAGACAACTCCAACAGGAGAAGCACTTGAAGTCAGGCGAGTTAATGCCTAGAGCAGAATGAATGCCTCTAGCACCGAGCACATCAGAAACAGCCAGTGTGGCTTTGGAGTGGAACTCATCACTGAACAGCATGTGAGCCTTTTTGCTGACGCAAATATGCTGTAAGCTTGGACTTTTATTCTGCATGTCGGTGAGAGCATCGGCTTTCAATTCCTCCAAGGACGTGCTCTGGCAAGCCAGCACTCTGACTACTTTTCTGATATCTGCAAGAATATTTTTTGCAGGCTTGGATTTCTCCCCATCATCCAAAGAGTCCTCCATTGTTTGGATAACAGCATCCATTGTCTCTTTTGCTGTGGAGGTCAATGCGGATTCAAGGGTCTCATCCTTAACAGGAGAGACCAGGGCCCTTGCTGCATCCTTCTTAGCCAAATACTCACAAAGTCTTTCGGAGACTTTCTGGATCATATCCTTTGTCTCCTGAACAGTAGCATCTCTCTGGCCAGATGTCTTCAGAGCACTGAAGATAGAAACAGCTACCTCTTCAACAATGTTAGTGGAAAAATCTCTCAAGTCTGGACCAAGAGACTGAGACTGAAGATCAATCAATGTCTTCCACAGGCTTTGGATCACGCTGAGGCATACACTCTCCTTTGTGAGCTCAAGGCTGGTCTTGAGTTCATCGTAGGGAGGAGTAGATTTGGAATCCACCAGTGAGGTTTCAGACCTTTAAAACATCACATCGTACAAACGAAGGTTAGACCGCAGAGGGACAAGTTACACGTAGCCTGACTACTGTCAATTAAATATAATGTGCTGATGTGCACATTCCCTTTTATGAATATAGCATATTTAAATAATGCTGATGTTGGCTACAAAAGACAACAGTATTGTTTCAAAGTCATAACAGTACAATTCAGAAGACTTAGAGCGATTGTTAAGAATTTCCCCATGAAAGTGTGTTAAGTAAATGCCTTCTTTTTAAATGGCTGAGATGGATTTATACCCATGGAATGGAGAGAGTTACCCTGAAAGAGTAGGTGAAGATCTGCTTGATTTCTCAGAGGTCCTGCTGTAGCCTCTCTTTGGGATTATTTTGGAGAGGACGCCATTCTTCACAATCATCACATCCACGTCATCCTCAATAAAGCTGATAAGGGTGTGAGATGACCTGGAGTTGCCACTGGAGGTTCGAGTGGCAGTTTGGGATTTTGATTCCCTACTCTGCAGGTCTTTGTCCACCAGTTGGTAGAAGGCCGGAATGACGATGTTCTGTGATGTTAAATGAACAACTCTTGCTATGTTCATACATGTTCTGATGAATTCTGCTTTGGATGCCTAATTATTCATGGGAAGAATGAATTAATAAACACTGCATGTCATCTGTAATTTGGAAAAAAAAACAACAAAGCGATTTCGTCCTACAAAATCAGCTTTCAAACTTACTGGATTGTTCATTTCCATCGAGAAAGAGGTCCATTCCCTAACAAAAGCGATGGAAATGTACAGTTAGTTGGACTTCACATAAAAATATGAATACATGTAGCCTAAAGGAAAGATCCGGAGCCAATTACCCTGTATCCCTGTTGTCTGAGGCAGCCAATAGCTGTCAGTATATCTACATAGACCTTTGCGAACTGGCAGCAAAGGCTAACTGATGGGGCCACAGAAAAATGAAACTTCCTTGCCCTCATCAGTTAGTGTTGGCTGCTGTTTTGCTAGGTGATTTACGTACCAAATTCTTTTAACTGTTAAAGAATTACCAAATTCTTTTAACTGTAATGACATAAGTAGATTCTTACTCCTCTGATAGATCATCAAAAAACTTTAAAAGTGTTGCAATGTTACTCTCGCTCTGGAGTTGGGATGCAGATTCCACAGGCTGAGATTTTCTCTTTGTCTCAGCTATTGTGGATGTTGCAGGTACAGAATCACCTTATGTTCATTAAAGAAAATATACAAAACAATTTGACATGGAAGCCATGAAATATCACTTAGGCAATATAATGAATCAGCAATTGATTTAGTAACCCTACAGGTGTAGCTATAAGCCTCTGTTATTTTACACAGCTTCAAGGAGACTTTGAACAAATAAATTTACCTGTACCCGCATCAGTGCTGGGCCCATCCTCTGATGAGGTCTGACTGGGCTGCAGCATTTTCTGAAAGACAGTCAGTTTTGCCCTAAATGAACCACTTTACACAATTTTACATCAAGATAAACAGCCTTTTATGACACTGGCAGTTTAATTATGTTCATAAATAATGTTCAAGCAATGTTGTAATATGACGAACAGTACATAGACTACTCAGAAGACACTCAACCAACTTTCAACCACTGAAATAATGGGTAGTCTGTGTAAAGTTGAAATTATGTTGAATCGACTTTTAATATGCATGGCTGACTTGTGTTCAACATGATGTGTTGAATTAGGTTGTAAAAGCTGACATTGAAAGAAGACTATTGTTACAAATAAAGTTGCAACGCTGATTCATCTTTCTAAATCAAAACATATTCAAGAGAGGGCAAAATGTTGATTCAACATTGAATAAGGTGTAGGTTGCTATAATTGTTATTTTAGACTGGGTAAGGCCTATAGGCCTTTGGGCTCATTACCATGCACTTTCTCTCCTTTGGGGTGGATTGAATGCATCAAGATAACAGTGTCAGGTGAAAGGCTGCTATGGGATTCATCTTTCTAAATCAAAACATATTATATATATGCCCCCTGCACCACGATTTTTGGGGCAACTGAGGGCAATTCTGATGAGATCAAGGCAGCGTAGTCTCACCAAAGGAACTTGCTCAAGACAGCCAATACATTAAATTCTAACCTTTTTAACTATTACTTTTAGTTTACACTGAAGTTATATCTGATGCGTAAACGGCTGCATCAAATCTATTATCCAATATTTAGATTGTTAAGCCAAAGATTTTTGTTGTATTTGTTGTGATGTATTTGTATTTTAGAAAAATGTAAGCCATTTTGTCAATCATGAAACAATAATTCCCCTACCTATCTTGATTTCCTGCAGAATCGCCACTGCAGGTAGGCGTAATCCTGATAATTAAAACGCTTTCCTCATATACACGTCTACTCGAGAAATGCCGCTTCCGAAACAAACGTGGTGAACTTCTCGGAACTTCAACTTCAACGTCAACGTCATTAACACTTTTGCGTCATAACCAGATAGACTTTGTTGCCTAGTTGCGGGGTTCCGTGGCAAACACTTTATCCAGAACCAGAGATTCTCGCGCGTAAATGCTATAGAATCTTTGGCCAGGACCTAGGTCGCTCCCACCTGCGTGAAGTTGGCACGTTTGTTGGAAGTTGGCATATGTTGAAAATATGAATAAAAGTATTTTGATCCGTTTGTGCACGATTGTGTCATTTTGGACCCCAGGTCGAACATTTAAATGTTGAATATCATGAAGACACAAATGCTACTAGCACAAATGCTAGGTTTTGCCTGCGCAAATGTGCACAAACGATTCCAACCATTTTCGAGTCATGTGGATGTTGATGGGTTGCTGAGTAAACTCAGGTCACCAATCTGTTAAAAGTTAAATATCATAAAAACGGTTTGTGCAAAATACTTAAATTAGTATACTATATTAATATACTCATATTTTCAACATATGGGGTGCCAACTTCACGCAGGTGTTGTTCCTGCATAACTGAGAGATTGACCAGACCACTTGTGTTACAAAGCATGGCAACACAATCACGTTTTGTCATATTTGCTTAATTACAGCGGGCAACATAACATGTTACCTGATACTTTAAGTCTATTTCTAACACTTTTTCTTTGTCTATTTCTGAAATTTACTTTACCTGAATAACAGAAAAGCAGCACATATTACAAATAAAATCATAATGAGAATGAAAAGAAACAAAATACAGAGAGAGGGAAAAAAAATGAATTGCTAGATGGACCTATCGGAGTCTCAGAGATTGTGATGACTTCTGCAGAAGTCTACACGGGTCAAGCCTGTTGTCCAAAACGCTGACGCATAGGTGTCCACGGAGGTAGAAGCGGAGTGGCTTCGCTGCCCACTCCCCATGCGACTCGATACCTATGCGTGTGGAGGTTATCACCTCGGCCTCCTGTAGTGGCCTCTCCTCTGGGTTCCTCTCCAGCCACACCTTGGGATCGTCTGCAAGATCACTGACGTTGAAGGCCCGGGGCACGTCCAAGGCCTGGCATAACTTTGAGGGACCGTGGCAAAGTTCTTTGTCCTTCAGGGGCCGCGAGCCTTGTCTGACTGAGATGTGGCTTTACCATTACCAGTGTGTTCCATTTCCATAATACGCTCCTTTTTGTCCAAATACCCAAAGGGCAGGGAGGTGGGCTCCATTAACCACCAGAGCAGTGAGCTCGGCTCCACTCCCAGTGTCCGTGCATGTGTCTTTGTGTGTGTGTAAAATTACCACCAAATGCAAAATGAATTAAAAGTCAAGCAGTACGCAAAACACAACCATAATGCTTAGAAGTTTATTAGAAGTAGGGAATAAGTTTAGATAGAGGTGGCGAGGGGATTGTTTGAGATTAAGATTTTAAGATTAAGATGACTTCTTGGTCAGTGCAGAGATCATCCTGATGAACAGGTTGCGCTTACGAGGCTTTTTTTCAGAGGAGAAGCCAGACACTAAAGAACAAAATCAAGACTTGAGACAACGAAAAAAATATGACATAGCATTTAGTATTATTAATATTAATATTTCAAATCAAATTGAGATTCTGTTTTGATGTATGCCTGAAAATGAAATTAACTGAAAGGATTACCTGTGTTAGAAGAGGCTGTTGCTGTACTTTTACCTTTGTTGGAGGCATGGTTGTTTTTCTTGACACTAATCTTGAATTTCTGCTAATCAGAAGTGCATGGGAAACCTACATGAGCAATCTAATAGATCTGGATGTTCTGAAATATTAAAATTAGCATGCCAAATATTTACCTTCAGATTAATCTTTGGCATCTTTGGTAGGAAACGAAGTATGCTCTTCCTGCGCTGCTTTCTATCTTCCTCTATCTCATCCTCATTGGGTGGAGGGCACAAATCTGGCTCAACTGGATTCCTTGTTTGCGCTAGCTCATTTCTTAATAATGCAATCACAGTCTCTTCAAAAGATGTATCTCGAAACTCCACAGCTTTTGAAACAAGGTTTTCTGAACCAAATTCCTTCACCAGGTCCCTATAGATGGCACTGTAGACCTTATGAATTTTGACCTGAGCGCAAGTGTCATTTTGGGAGATGCCTGGGGCAGCATCAGACCCATAAAGAAACTTGTCTATTACCCTTCTGGACATGTCTAGCATGTCATCTGAGAGGGACTGCTGTCCCTGCACCTGAGACAGCAAGCGTATTACCAGTAAAGTAACAAGGCTGGTGTAGTCCTCATTATTGCTGTCCACAGGTACCAGTGGCATGGAGGTTACAGTGACCTTATCTTGGCCCACACAAGATTGTTCAAGAACAGTAGAACTGGAACTTGGGCTCAGAGAGACATGATCAGCATTAAGAGGAGGAGGTCGGATGTCATTCTCTAATGCGTCTGCTGACAGAGAGGTAGCCTTCATGATATCGCTCTCCATAATGTTACTGACAAGGATCACCATTTCATTCAGGATCTGTGATGGCGATCGGGAGGCTCTCTGACATGGCACTTCTCCTGTGATATTCTGCAGGAAAGTGGGACAGGATCTTGAAGCAGAAGCTTGCTGCACTTTGTCCTGACTGGCGCTCTGCAGTGAACTGAAGTGGAACAACGGCAGCAGCAGATACTTCACACTTTCTAGTGAGTAGGCCTTCATAAGCTGAAAGGTGCCGTCTTTCCTAGATGCCCCCTCAGACCTCCCCAATTTTAGCAGGATGGTATCTGACACGTTCATTCCAGCACACAGGGCCATGGCCTCGGGTGACTTGTTGCCCTCCAACAAAAGACAATAGACCTCATCAGTAAGACTAGGGAGTAATGATGAATGCTCTCACTGGAGAGGACTCTCTCAACTCTCTTTGGAACTGTGGAATGACCATCACATGGGGCTGAAAAGGCGCTCTTGTCTTTTACCAAACCAAGCTTGGTGAGGATAGCTTTGGCCACTTTGATGACTGTATTCTGAGTTATACAAGCAGTTGGTTCATGGTGAGACCCCATGTCTGACATGTCAATGTATGTGCGTCTCACAATAGGACACATTGAAATGCATTCTGGGTCGTCTGTTGCAGAAACAGAAGATGGGGCTTTTGGATCTCTGTGCCTCTCTGTTGCCTGGGTCATTCTCCTCCTCCATCTTCTCTACATTATCAATCATTGAATTGACAATCTTCCACATCAGCCTCAGTTCATCAGAGCTTTCAAAGTCAGTTAAATTTGGTAGTTCCTCCTGAAGAGTTACTAAAACCTTGCTGATTGCTTTTTTTGCATCTGCATCAGCTCTTTGACTGTCTCTGATACAAGAGAGCATCTTCGCACGATGGAAGTCTTTAAGTCTACTCTCTAGTCTTTGAAGCATATTTTGACTTGTGTGCCATATTTCTGTAACTCTATCATATTCTGGAGACCTGGAATTCAAAACGGTTGACTCAGCTCTCTTGTTTCCCTGTAAGATGGATGCAGCTTCATTTGCTTCATTTTGAGATGGTCTCAGGTGGAAAAGTTTTTGTATACCCCCGACAATTGTGTTAACAACATCTAATGCAGTGGTCTGGGCAGATAAACTAGTGGCCTGTCGTAACTTAGGACAATCTGACTCGACAGCAGCATGAAAGCTTCCGGTGGATTTGAGGAGAACCTGTCTTACTTTTGCTGTTGCATTCCTCTCAAAGTTCTCACTGGATATGACTTTCTTGATCGGAGAAGTGAGGTCAGCATCTTCCTCAGCTACATCCTCTTGAATGCATGTATCAGGCCCCTCTTCAAGACAAGACATAATATCATCTATCAGCTGGGATCCCAAAAACGAGTTGACTGAGTATCTTTCTTCAGCACAATTCCCCTCTGCCATCTGTTCTCTGTAGATCTTCAAAATCTCAGTCATGATTTCCTTGGTGCACTCATCAGTGTCAGGGGACAGACTTTGGGTATCGGTTTCCACCTGCTGGAAGGCTTCAGGGTCGACTGCATTCTCACTCTGGCTCATTCCATGCACTGCAGCACAGTGTGCAGGACCACTGGCCTTCAGAGCTGTCCCTTGATCTGCCTGCTTGCCTGTGAAATGCCACTGGGCAAACATCTGTCTGACTTTATTCTGCAGGCTTTGGTAAAGTCTAGAGGTGGCAGAAATCACGTTAGCTTTTGAAAGTCTTTTCAAAGTGCTCAACTTCATTTCACATTTTTGAACACCGTCCACAAAATGGCCAATGAGGTCAGAGGCAGCAGAATCCAATATCCATCCAGACTCGTTGTTACTCAGGTTTTCAGGCATGACCTTCTCAGTCGATTCTGGAGTTTCGACTCCTGAAGGGAAGTCGCAGTTTGAGCCGCTCTGTGTCTCTGCTGTCAAATAATTTCCCTCTCCAGCATTGCCTGTGGGGATGATTAATTTAAGGGACTCTTGGCTTTCATCTGTTCCTAGAGACACATCACTCACAGCCTTGAAGGCTTTTGTCTTGGTGGCTGAGCCAACTGGTTGTGGCAATAATGGTATAAGGGCAGGGGCCGACCTTGAGGACGCAGCAGGTTTACTCTCTGAGACAACTCCAACAGGAGAAGCACTTGAAGTCAGGCGAGAGTTAATGCCTAGAGCAGAATGAATGCCTCTAGCACCGAGCACATCAGAAACAGCCAGTGTGGCTTTGGAGTGGAACTCATCACTGAACAGCATGTGAGCCTTTTTGCTGACGCAAATATGCTGTAAGCTTGGACTTTTATTCTGCATGTCGGTGAGAGCATCGGCTTTCAATTCCTCCAAGGACGTGCTCTGGCAAGCCAGCACTCTGACTACTTTTCTGATATCTGCAAGAATATTTTTTGCAGGCTTGGATTTCTCCCCATCGTCCAAAGAGTCCTCCATTGTTTGGATAACAGCATCCATTGTCTCTTTTGCTGTGGAGGTCAATGCGGATTCAAGGGTCTCATCCTTAACAGGAGAGACCAGGGCCCTTGCTGCATCCTTCTTAGCCAAATACTCACAAAGTCTTTCGGAGACTTTCTGGATCATATCCTTTGTCTCCTGAACAGTAGCATCTCTCTGGCCAGATGTCTTCAGAGCACTGAAGATAGAAACAGCTACCTCTTCAACAATGTTAGTGGAAAAATCTCTCAAGTCTGGACCAAGAGACTGAGACTGAAGATCAATCAATGTCTTCCCCAGGCTTTGGATCACGCTGAGGCATACACTCTCCTTTGTGAGCTCAAGGCTGGTCTTGAGTTCATCGTAGGGAGGAGTAGATTTGGAATCCACCAGTGAGGTTTCAGACCTTTACAACATCACATCGTACAAACGAAGGTTAGACCGCAGAGGGACAAGTTACACGTAGCCTGACTACTGTCAATTAAATATAATGTGCTAATGTGCACATTCCCTTTTATGAATATAGCATATGTAAATAATGCTGATGTTGGCTACAAAAGACAACAGTATTGTTTCAAAGTCATAACAGTACAATTCAGAAGACTTAGAGCGATTGTTAAGAATTTCCCCATGAAAGTGTGTTAACTAAATGCCTTCTTTTTAAATGGCTGAGATGGATTTATACCCATGGAATGGAGAGAGTTACCCTGAAAGAGTAGGTGAAGATCTGCTTGATTTCTCAGAGGTCCTGCTGCAGCCTCTCTTTGGGATTATTTTGGAGAGGACGCCATTCTTCACAATCATCACATCCACGTCATCCTCAATAAAGCTGATAAGGGTGTGAGATGACCTGGAGTTGCCACTGGAGGTTCAGTGGCAGTTTGGGATTTTGATTCCCTACTCTGCAGGTCTTTGTCCACCAGTTGGTAGAAGGCCGGAATGACGATGTTCTGTGATGTTAAATGAACAACTCTTGCTATGTTCATACATGTTCTGATGAATTCTGCTTTGGATGCCTAATTATTCATGGGAAGAATGAATTAATAAACACTGCATGTCATCTGTAATTTGGAAAAAAAAACAACAAAGCGATTTCGTCCTACAAAATCAGCTTTCAAACTTACTGGATTGTTCATTTCCATCGAGAAAGAGGTCCATTCCCTAACAAAAGCGATGGAAATGTACAGTTAGTTGGACTTCACATAAAAATATGAATACATGTAGCCTAAAGGAAAGATCCGGAGCCAATTACCCTGTATCCCTGTTGTCTGAGGCAGCCAATAGCTGTCAGTATATCTACATAGACCTTTGCGAACTGGCAGCAAAGGCTAACTGATGGGGCCACAGAAAAATGAAACTTCCTTGCCCTCATCAGTTAGTGTTGGCTGCTGTTTTGCTAGGTGATTTACGTACCAAATTCTTTTAACTGTTAAAGAATTACCAGATTCTTTTAACTGTAATGACATAAATAGATTCTTACTCCTCTGATAGATCATCAAAAAACTTTAAAAGTGTTGCAATGTTACTCTCGCTCTGGAGTTGGGATGCAGATTCCACAGGCTGAGATTTTCTCTTTGTCTCAGCTATTGTGGATGTTGCAGGTACAGAATCACCTTATGTTCATTAAAGAAAATATAAATACAAAACAATTTGACATGGAAGCCATGAAATATCACTTAGGCAATATAATGAATCAGCAATTGATTTAGTAACCCTACAGGTGTAGCTATAAGCCTCTGTTATTTTACACAGCTTCAAGGAGACTTTGAACAAATAAATTTACCTGTACCCGCATCAGTGCTGGGCCCATCCTCTGATGAGGTCTGACTGGGCTGCAGCATTTTCTGAAAGACAGTCAGTTTTGCCCTAAATGAACCACTTTACACAATTTTACATCAAGATGAACAGCATTTTATGACACTGGCAGTTTAATTATGTTCATAAATAATGTTCAAGCAATGTTGTAATATGACGAACAGTACATAGACTACTCAGAAGACACTCTCCAACTCCAACTTTCAACCACTGAAATAATGGGTAGTCTACGTAAAGTTGAAATTACGTTGAATCGACTTTTAATATGCATGGCTGACTTGTGTTCAACATGATGTGTTGAATTAGGTTGTAAAAGTTGACATTGAAAGAAGACTATTGTTACAAATAAAGTTGCAACGCTGATTCATCTTTCTAAATCAAAACATATTCAAGAGAGGGCAAAATGTTGATTCAACATTGAATAAAGGTTGAATTGTTGACTGGGTAAGGCCTATAGGCCTTTTCATTACCATGCACTTTCTCTCCTTTGGGGTGGATTGAATGCATCAAGATAACAGTGTCAGGTGGCTGCTATGGGTATATATGCCCCCTGCACCACGATTTTTGGGGCAAATGAAGGGCAATTCTGATGAGATCAAGGCAGCGTAGTCTCACCAAAGGAACTTGCTCAAGACAGCCAATACATTAAATTCTAACCTTTTTAACTATTACTTTTAGTTTACACTGAAGTTATATCTGATGCGTAAACGGCTGCATCAAATCTATTATTTAGATTGTTAAGCCAAAGATTTTTGTTGTATTTGTTGTGATGTATTTGTATTTTAGAAAAATGTAAGCCATTTTGTCAATCATGAAACAATAATTCCCCTACCTATCTTGATTTCCTGCAGAATCGCCACTGCAGGTAGGCGTAATCCTGATAATTAAAACGCTTTCCTCATATACACGTCTACTCGAGAAATGCCGCTTCCGAAACAAACGTGGTGAACTTCACGGAACTTCAACGTCAACGTCAACGTCATTAACACTTTTGCGTCATAACCAGATAGACTTTGTTGCCTAGTTGCAGGGTTCCGTGGCAAACACTTTATCCAGAACCAGAGATTCTCGCGCGTAAATGCTATAGAATCTTTGGCCAGGACCTAGGTCGCTCCCACCTGCGTGAAGTTGGCACCCCATATGTTGGAAATATGAATAAAAGTATTTTGATCCGTTTGTGCACGATTGTGTCATTTTGGACCCCAGGTCGAACATTTAAATGTTGAATATCATGAAGACACAAATGCTACTAGCACAAATGCTAGGTTTTGCCTGCACAAATGTGCACAAACGATTCCAACCATTTTCGAGTCATGTGGATGTTGATGGGTTGCTGAGTAAACTCAGATCACCAATCTGTTAAAAGTTAAATATCATAAAAACGGTTTGTGCAAAATACTTAAATTAGTATACTATATTAATATACTCATATTTTCAACATATGGGGTGCCAACTTCACGCAGGTGTTGTTCCCGCATAACTGAGAGATTGACCAGACCACTAGTGTTACAAAGCATGGCAACACAATCACGTTTTGTCATATTTGCTTAATTACAGCGGGCAACATAACATGTTACCTGATACTTTAAGTCTATTTCTAACACTTTTTCTTTGTCTATTTCTGAAACTTACTTTACCTGAAGAACAGAAAAGCAGCACATATTACAAATAAAATCATAATGAGAATGAAAAGAAACAAAATACAGAGAGAGGGGAAAAAAATGAATTGCTAGATGGACCTATCGGAGTCTCAGAGATTGTGATGACTTCTACAGAAGTCTACACGGGTCAAGCCTGTTTTCCAAAACGCTGACGCATAGGTGTCCACGGAGGTAGAAGCGGAGTGGCTTCGCTGCCCACTCCCCATGCGACTCGATACCTATGCGTGTGGAGGTTATCACCTCGGCCTCCTGCAGTGGCCTCTCCTCTGGGTTCCTCTCCAGCCACACCTTGGGATCGTCTGCAAGATCACTGACGTTGAAGGCCCGGGGCACGTCCAAGGCCTGGCATAACTTTGAGGGACCGTGGCAAAGTTCTTTGTCCTTGAGGGGCCGCAAGCCTTGTCTGACTGAGATGTGGCTTTACCATTACCAGTGTGTTCCATTTCCATAATACGCTCCTTTTTGTCCAAATACCCAAAGGGCAGGGAGGTGGGCTCCATTAACCACCAGAGCAGTGAGCCCGGCTCCACTCCCAGTGTCCGTGCATGTGTCTTTGTGTGTGTGTAAAATTACCACCAAATGCAAAATGAATTAAAAGTCAAGCAGTACGCAAAACACAACCATAATGCTTAGAAGTTTATTAGAAGTAGGGAATAAGTTTAGATAGAGGTGGCGAGGGGATTGTTTAAGATTAAGATTTTAAGATTAAGATGACTTCTTGGTCAGTGCAGAGATCATCCTGATGAACAGGTTGCGCTTACAAGGCTTTTTTTCAGAGGAGAAGCCAGACACTAAAGAACAAAATCAAGAGTTGAGACAACGAAAAAAATATGACATAGCATTTAGTATTATTAATATTAATATTTCAAATCAAATTGAGATTCTGTTTTGATGTATGCCTGAAAATGAAATTAACTGAAAGGATTACCTGTGTTAGAAGAGGCTGTTGCTGTACTTTTACCTTTGTTGGAGGCATGGTTGTTTTTCTTGACACTAATCTTGAATTTCTGCTAATCAGAAGTGCATGGGAAACCTACATGAGCAATCTAATATATCTGGATGTTCTGAAATATTAAAATTAGCATGCCAAATATTTACCTTCAGATTAATCTTTGGCATCTTTGGTAGGAAACGAAGTATGCTCTTCCTGCGCTGCTTTCTATCTTCCTCTATCTCATCCTCATTGGGTGGAGGGCACAAATCTGGCTCAACTGGATTACTTGTTTGCGTTAGCTCATTTCTTAATAATGCAATCACAGTCTCTTCAAAAGATGTATCTCGAAACTCCACAGCTTTTGAAACAAGGTTTTCTGAACCAAATTCCTTCACCAGGTCCCTATAGATGGCACTGTAGACCTTATGAATTTTGACCTGAGCGCAAGTGTCATTTTGGGAGATGCCTGGGGCAGCATCAGACCCATAAAGAACCTTGTCTATTACCCTTCTGGACATGTCTAGCATGTCATCTGAGAGGGACTGCTGTCCCTGCACCTGAGACAGCAAGCGTATTACCAGTAAAGTAACAAGGCTGGTGTAGTCCTCATTATTGCTGTCCACAGGTACCAGTGGCATGGAGGTTACAGTGACCTTATCTTGGCCCACACAAGATTGTTCAAGAACAGTAGAACTGGAACTTGGGCTCAGAGAGACATGATCAGCATTAAGAGGAGGAGGTCGGATGTCATTCTCTAATGCGTCTGCTGACAGAGAGGTAGCCTTCATGATATCGCTCTCCATAATGTTACTGACAAGGATCACCATTTCATTCAGGATCTGTGATGGCGATCGGGAGGCTCTCTGACATGGCACTTCTCCTGTGATATTCTGCAGGAAAGTGGGACAGGATCTTGAAGCAGAAGCTTGCTGCACTTTGTCCTGACTGGCGCTCTGCAGTGAACTGAAGTGGAACAACGGCAGCAGCAGATACTTCACACTTTCTAGTGAGTAGGCCTTCATAAGCTGAAAGGTGCCGTCTTTCCTAGATGCCCCCTCAGACCTCCCCAATTTTAGCAGGATGGTATCTGACACGTTCATTCCAGCACACAGGGCCATGGCCTCGGGTGACTTGTTGCCCTCCAACAAAAGACAATAGACCTCATCAGTAAGACTAGGGGAGTAATGATGAATGCTCTCACTGGAGAGGACTCTCTCAACTCTCTTTGGAACTGTGGAATGACCACAATGATCACATGGGGCTGAAAAGGCGCTCTTGTCTTTTACCAAACCTAGCTTGGTGAGGATAGCTTTGGCCACTTTGATGACTGTATTCTGAGTTATGCAAGCAGTTGGTTCATGGCCAGACCCCATGTCCGACATGTCAATGTATGTGCGTCTCACAATAGGACACATTGAAATGCATTCTGGGTCGTCTGTTGCAGAAAAAGAAGATGGGGTTTTGGATCTCTGTGCCTCTCTGTTGCCTGGGTCATTCTCCTCCTCCATCTTCTCTACATTATCAATCATTGAATTGACAATCTTCCACATCAGCCTCAGTTCATCAGAGCTTTCAAAGTCAGTTAAATTTGGTAGTTCCTCCTGAAGAGTTACTAAAACCTTGCTGATTGCTTTTTTTGCATCTGCATCAGCTCTTTGACTGTCTCTGATACAAGAGAGCATCTTCGCACGATGGAAGTCTTTAAGTCTACTCTCTAGTCTTTGAAGCATATTTTGACTTGTGTGCCATATTTCTGTAACTCTATCATATTCTGGAGACCTGGAATTTAAAACTGTTGACTCAGTTCTCTTGTTTCCTTGTAAGATGGATGCAGCTTCATTTGCTTCATTTTGAGATGGTCTCAGGTGGAAAAGTTTTTGTATACCCCCGACAATTGTGTAAACAACGTCTAATGCAGTGGACTGGGCAGATAAAGTAGTGGTTTGCAAGGACCCCTGAGCCAATTCGGAATCACCAGATGTAACAGATTGGGTAGGATAAATGGTGTTGTGCAAGGAGGCCTGTCGTAATTTAGGACAATCTGACTCGACAGCAGCATAAAAGCTTCCGGTGGATTTGAGGAGAACCTGTCTTACTTTTGCTGTTGCATTCCTCTCAAAGTTCTCACTTGATATGACTTTCTTGATCGGAGAAGTGAGGTCAGCAGGTCTTTTCAAAGTGCTCAACTCCATTTCACATTTTTGAACACCGTCCACAAAGTGGAACTCATCACTGAACAGCATGTGAGCCTTTTTGCTGACGCAAATATGCTGTAAGCTTGGACTTTTATTCTGCATGTCGGTGAGAGCATCGGCTTTCAATTCCTTCAAGGACGTGCTCTGGCAAGCCAGCACTCTGACTACTTTTCTGATATCTGCAAGAATATTTTTTGCAGGCTTGGATTTCTCCCCATCGTCCAAAGAGTCCTCCATTGTTTGGATAACAGCATCCATTGTCTCTTTTGCTGTGGAGGTCAATGTGGATTCAAGGGTCTCATCCTTAACAGGAGAGACCTGGGCCCTTGCTGCATCCTTCTTAGCCAAGGACTCACGAAGGCTTTCGGAGACTTTCTGGATCATATCCTTTGTCTCCTGAACAGTAGCATCTCTCTGGCCAGACGTCTTCAGAGCCCTGAAGATAGAAACAGCTACCTCTTCAACAATGTTAGTGGAAAAATCTCTCAAGTCTGGACCAAGAGACTGAGACTGAAGATCAATCAATGTCTTCCCCAGGCTTTGGACCACACTGAGGCATACACTCTCCTTTGTGAGCTCAAGGCTGGTCTTGAGTTCATCGCAGGGAGGAGTAGATTTGGAATCCACCAGTGAGGTTTCAGACCTTTAAAACATCACATCGCACAAACAAAGGTTAGACCGCAGAGGGACAAGTTACACGTAGTCTGACTACTGTCAATGAAATATAATGTGCTATTTGTGCTTACACTGATTCAAATTTGCACATTCCCTTTTATGAATATAGCCTATGAAAATAATGCTGACGTTGGCTACAAAAGACAACAATATTGTTTAAAAGTCATAACAGTACAATTCAGAAGACAGAAGACAGAAGAGCGATTGTTAAGAATTTTCCCATGAAAGTGTGCTAACGAAATGCCTTCTTTTTAAAAGGCTGAGATGGATTTATACCCATGGAATGGAGAGAGTTACCCTGAAAGAGTAGGTGAAGATCTGCTTGATCTCTCAGAGGTCCTGCTGCAGCCTCTCTTTGGGATTATTTTGGAGAGGACGCCATTCTTCACAATCATCACATCCACGTCATCCTCAATAAAGCTGATAAGGGTGTGAGATGACCTGGAGTTGCCACTGGAGGTTCGAGTGGCAGCTTGGGATTTTGATTCTCTACTCTGCAGGTCTTTGTCCACCAGTTGGTAGAAGGCCGGAATGACAATGTTCTGTGATGTTAAATGAACAACTCTTGCTATGTTCATACATGTTCTGATGAATTCTGCTTTGGATGCCTAATTATTCATGGGAAGAATTAATTAATAAACAGTGCATGTCATCTGTAATTTGGAAAAAAAAAACAACAAAGCAAGAGATTTCGTCCAACAAAAACAGCAGATTTCAAACTTACTGGATTGTTCATTTCCATAGAGAAAGAGGTCCATTCCCTAACAAAACCGATGGGAATGTACAGTTAGTTGGACTTCACATAAAAATATGAATACATGTAGCCTAAAGGAAAGATCCGGAGCCTGTATCCCTGTATCCCTGTTGTCTGAGGCAGCAGATAGCTGTCAGTATATCTACATAGACCTTTGCGAACTGGCAGCAAAGGCTAACTGATGGGGCCACAGAAAAATGAAACTTCCTTGCCCTCATCAGTTAGTGTTGGCTGCTGTTTTGCTAGGTGATCTACATACCAAATTCTGTCATTCTTATACCTACAGACAGCACTCGGCAACGTGAAACAATAGGGCTACAGGTTGATTCAGTCTGGGTAATCCTTTTTAGATACTATCTTATAGCTTTTAACTGTAATGACATAAGTAGATTCTTACTCCTCTGATAGATCATCAAAAAACGTTAAAAGTGTTGCAATGTTACTCTCGCTCTGGAGTTGGGATGCAGATTCCACACGCTGAGATTTTCTCTTTGTCTCAGCTATTGTGGATGTTGCAGGTACAGAATCACCTTATGTTCATTAAAGAAAATATACAAAACAATCTGACATGGAAGCCATGAAATATCACTTAGGCAATATAATGAATCAGCAATTGATTTAGTAACCCTACAGGTGTAGCTATAAGCTTCTGTTATTTTACACAGTTTTAAGGAGACTTTGAACAAATAAATTTACCTGTACCCGCATCAGTGCTGGGCCCATCCTCTGATGAGGTCTGACTGGGCTGCAGCATTTTCTGAAAGACAGTCAGTTTTGCTCTAAATTAACCTCTTTACGCAGTTTTAAATCAACATGACCAGACTTTTATGATATTGGCAGTTTAATTATGTTCATAAATATAATGTTCAAATAATGTTGCAATATGATGATCACTACATTGACTACCCAGCAGACACTCAACCAACCTTCAACCACTGAATAGTCTGTATAATGTTGTATAATGTTGAAATTATGTTGTCAACTTTTAATATGGATGGCTGAAAAGGTCAATGAAACACCTTAAAATCAAATAAGTATTCCAGCTAGACTTGTGTTCAACATGACCATCCTGTTGTTTTGAATTAGGCTGTAAAACTTGACGTTGAAACAAGGTTACAATATTGTTACAAAAATATGTTGCAACGCTGATTCATCTTTCTAAATCAAAACGCAGAGCAAAATGTTGATTCAACATTGAATAAAGGTTGAATTGTTAACTGGGTAAGCCTATAGACCTTTTCATTGCCATGCACTTCCTCTCCTTTTGGGTGGATTACACCGAATGCATCAAGACAACAGTGTCGGGTGGCTGCTATGGGTATATGCCCCCTGCACCACGAATTTTGGGGCAACTGAGGGCAATTCTGATGAGATCAGGGCAGCGTAGTCTCACCAAAGGAACTTGCTCAAGACAGCCAAAACATTAAATTCGAACATTTTTACTATTACTTTTAGTTTACACTGAAGTTATATCTGATAACGTAAACGGCTGCATCAAATGTATTATCCAATATTTAGATCGTTAAGCCAAGATTTTTGTTGTATTTGTTGTGATGTATTTGTATTTTAGAAATATGTAAGACATTTTGTCAATCATGAAACAATAATTCCCTTACCTATCTTGATTTCCTGCAGAATCGCCACTGCAGGTAGGCGTAATGCTGATAATTAAAACGCTTTCCTCATACACACGTCTACTCGAGAAATGCCGCTTCCCAAAAGTTACGGTTAAAAGTGATGAACTTCAACGTCAACGTCATTAACATTTTTGCGTCATAACCAGGTGACCTTTGTTGCCTAGTTGCGGGGTTCCGTGGCAAACACTTCAGCCAGAACCACACATTCTAGCGCGTAGTGCTATAGAATCTTTGACCAGAACCTAGTTCGTTCCCGCATAACTGAGTGATTGACCAGACCACTAGTGTTACAAAGCATTTATATAGTAGGCTCAACACAACTTTGTTGAGCTTAAGTAAAAATACTTACTACTAAATTATTATTACTTACTATACTAAATTATTGTTTGTGCAAAGCTAACAATAGGATAGGCTACAGATTGTGTTATGGCAACACAATCGCATTTTGTCATATTTGGTTCATTACAGCGGGCCTCATGTTACCAGATACTTTAAGTCTTACTTTTTCTTTTTATATCAGACACTAATTTTAGCTGGAGTATAGAAAAGCAGCACATATTACAGATAAAATCATAATCAGAATGAAAAGAAACAAAATACAGAGTGGGGGGAAAAAATGTAATTGCTGGATGGACCTATCGGAGTCTCTGTGTTTGTGGTCAGTTCCACAGAAGTCTGTTCATCAGGTTGCACGGGTCAAGCCTGTTTCTCTGCCTTCTTGTCCAAAACGCTGACGCATAGGTGTCCACGGAGGTAGAAGCGGAGTGGCTTCGCTGCCCACTTCCCATGCGACTCGATACCTATGAGTGTGGAGGTTATCACCTCGGCCTCCTGCAGTGGCCTCTCCTCTGGGTTCCTCTCCAGCCACACCTTGGGATCGTCTGCAAGATCACTGACGTTGAAGGCCCGGGGCACGTCCAAGGCCTGGCATAACTTTGAGGGACCGTGGCAGAGTTCTTTGTCCTTCAGGGGCCGCGAGCCTTGTCTGACTGAGATGTGGCTTTACCATTACCAGTGTGTTCCATTTCCATAATACGCTGCTTTTTGTCCAAATACCCAAAGGGCAGGGAGGTGGGCTCCTTTAACCACCAGAGCAGTGAGCCCGGCTCCACTCTGTCTTCTTCCTCCCAGTGTGCGTGCATGTGTCTTTGTGTGTGTGTAAAATTACCACCAAATGCAAAATGAATTAAAAGTCAAGCAGTACGCAAAACACAACCATAATGCTTAGAAGTTTATTAGAAGTAGGGAATAAGTTTAGATAGAGGTGGCGAGGGGATTGTTTAAGATTAAGATTTTAAGATTAAGATGACTTCTTGGTCAGTGCAGAGATCATCCTGATGAACAGGTTGCGCTTACGAGGCTTTTTTTCAGAGGAGAAGCCAGACACTAAAGAACAAAATCAAGAGTTGAGACAATGAAAAAATATGACATAGCATTTAGTATTATTAATATTAATATTTCAAATCAAATTGAGATTCTGTTTTGATGTATGCCTGAAAATGAAATTAACTGAAAGGATTACCTGTGTTAGAAGAGGCTGTTGCTGTACTTTTACCTTTGTTGGAGGCATGGTTGTTTTTCTTGACACTAATCTTGAATTTCTGCTAATCAGAAGTGCATGGGAAACCTACATGAGCAATCTAATATATCTGGATGTTCTGAAATATTAAAATTAGCATGCCAAATATTTACCTTCAGATTAATCTTTGGCATCTTTGGTAGGAAACGAAGTATGCTCTTCCTGCGCTGCTTTCTATCTTCCTCTATCTCATCCTCATTGGGTGGAGGGCACAAATCTGGCTCAACTGGATTACTTGTTTGCGTTAGCTCATTTCTTAATAATGCAATCACAGTCTCTTCAAAAGATGTATCTCGAAACTCCACAGCTTTTGAAACAAGGTTTTCTGAACCAAATTCCTTCACCAGGTCCCTATAGATGGCACTGTAGACCTTATGAATTTTGACCTGAGCGCAAGTGTCATTTTGGGAGATGCCTGGGGCAGCATCAGACCCATAAAGAACCTTGTCTATTACCCTTCTGGACATGTCTAGCATGTCATCTGAGAGGGACTGCTGTCCCTGCACCTGAGACAGCAAGCGTATTACCAGTAAAGTAACAAGGCTGGTGTAGTCCTCATTATTGCTGTCCACAGGTACCAGTGGCATGGAGGTTACAGTGACCTTATCTTGGCCCACACAAGATTGTTCAAGAACAGTAGAACTGGAACTTGGGCTCAGAGAGACATGATCAGCATTAAGAGGAGGAGGTCGGATGTCATTCTCTAATGCGTCTGCTGACAGAGAGGTAGCCTTCATGATATCGCTCTCCATAATGTTACTGACAAGGATCACCATTTCATTCAGGATCTGTGATGGCGATCGGGAGGCTCTCTGACATGGCACTTCTCCTGTGATATTCTGCAGGAAAGTGGGACAGGATCTTGAAGCAGAAGCTTGCTGCACTTTGTCCTGACTGGCGCTCTGCAGTGAACTGAAGTGGAACAACGGCAGCAGCAGATACTTCACACTTTCTAGTGAGTAGGCCTTCATAAGCTGAAAGGTGCCGTCTTTCCTAGATGCCCCCTCAGACCTCCCCAATTTTAGCAGGATGGTATCTGACACGTTCATTCCAGCACACAGGGCCATGGCCTCGGGTGACTTGTTGCCCTCCAACAAAAGACAATAGACCTCATCAGTAAGACTAGGGGAGTAATGATGAATGCTCTCACTGGAGAGGACTCTCTCAACTCTCTTTGGAACTGTGGAATGACCATCACATGGGGCTGAAAAGGCGCTCTTGTCTTTTACCAAACCAAGCTTGGTGAGGATAGCTTTGGCCACTTTGATGACTGTATTCTGAGTTATACAAGCAGTTGGTTCATGGTCAGACCCCATGTCTGACATGTCAATGTATGTGCGTCTCACAATAGGACACATTGAAATGCATTCTGGGTCGTCTGTTGCAGAAACAGAAGATGGGGTTTTGGATCTCTGTGCCTCTCTGTTGCCTGGGTCATTCTCCTCCTCCATCTTCTCTACATTATCAATCATTGAATTGACAATCTTCCAAATCAGCCTCAGTTCATCAGAGCTTTCAAAGTCAGTTAAATTTGGTAGTTCCTCCTGAAGAGTTACTAAAACCTTGCTGATTGCTTTTTTTGCATCTGCATCACCTCTTTGACTGTCTCTGATACAAGAGAGCATCTTCGCACGATGGAAGTCTTTAAGTCTACTCTCTAGTCTTTGAAGCATATTTTGACTTGTGTGCCATATTTCTGTAACTCTATCATATTCTGGAGACCTGGAATTTAAAACTGTTGACTCAGTTCTCTTGTTTCCTTGTAAGATGGATGCAGCTTCATTTGCTTCATTTTGAGATGGTCTCAGGTGGAAAAGTTTTTGTATACCCCCGACAATTGTGTAAACAACGTCTAATGCAGTGGACTGGGCAGATAAAGTAGTGGTTTGCAAGGACCCCTGAGCCAATTCGGAATCACCAGATGTAACAGATTGGGTAGGATAAATGGTGTTGTGCAAGGAGGCCTGTCGTAATTTAGGACAATCTGACTCGACAGCAGCATGAAAGCTTCCGGTGGATTTGAGGAGAACCTGTCTTACTTTTGCTGTTGCATTCCTCTCAAAGTTCTCACTTGATATGACTTTCTTGATCGGAGAAGTGAGGTCAGCAGGTCTTTTCAAAGTGCTCAACTCCATTTCACATTTTTGAACACCGTCCACAAAGTGGAACTCATCACTGAACAGCATGTGAGCCTTTTTGCTGACGCAAATATGCTGTAAGCTTGGACTTTTATTCTGCATGTCGGTGAGAGCATCGGCTTTCAATTCCTTCAAGGACGTGCTCTGGCAAGCCAGCACTCTGACTACTTTTCTGATATCTGCAAGAATATTTTTTGCAGGCTTGGATTTTTCCCCATCGTCCAAAGAGTCCTCCATTGTTTGGATAACAGCATCCATTGTCTCTTTTGCTGTGGAGGTCAATGTGGATTCAAGGGTTTCATCCTTAACAGGAGAGACCTGGGCCCTTGCTGCATCCTTTTTAGCCAAGGACTCACGAAGGCTTTCGGAGACTTTCTGGATCATATCCTTTGTCTCCTGAACAGTAGCATCTCTCTGGCCAGACATCTTCAGAGCCCTGAAGATAGAAACAGCTACCTCTTCAACAATGTTGGAAAAATCTCTCAAGTCTGGACCAAGAGACTGAGACTGAAGATCAATCAATGTCTTCCCCAGGCTTTGGATCACACTGAGGCATACACTCTCCTTTGTGAGCTCAAGGCTGGTCTTGAGTTCATCGCAGGGAGGAGTAGATTTGGAATCCACCAGTGAGGTTTCAGACCTTTAAAACATCACATCGCACAAACAAAGGTTAGACCGCAGAGGGACAAGTTACACGTAGTCTGACTACTGTCAATGAAATATAATGTGCTATTTGTGCTTACACTGATTCAAATTTGCACATTGCCTTTTATGAATATAGCCTATGAAAATAATGCTGACGTTGGCTACAAAAGACAACAATATTGTTTAAAAGTCATAACAGTACAATTCAGAAGACTTAGAGTGATTGTTAAGAATTTTCCCATGAAAGTGTGCTAACGAAATGCCTTCTTTTTAAAAGGCTGAGATGGATTTATACCCATGGAATGGAGAGAGTTACCCTGAAAGAGTAGGTGAAGATCTGCTTGATCTCTCAGAGGTCCTGCTGCAGCCTCTCTTTGGGATTATTTTGGAGAGGACGCCATTCTTCACAATCATCACATCCACGTCATCCTCAATAAAGCTGATAAGGGTGTGAGATGACCTGGAGTTGCCACTGGAGGTTCGAGTGGCAGCTTGGGATTTTGATTCTCTACTCTGCAGGACTTTGTCCACCAGTTGGTAGAAGGCCGGAATGACGATGTTCTGTGATGTTAAATGAACAACTCTTGCTATGTTCATACATGTTCTGATGAATTCTGCTTTGGATGCCTAATTATTCATGGGAAGAATTAATTAATAAACAGTGCATGTCATCTGTAATTTGGAAAAAAAAACAACAAAGCAAGAGATTTCGTCCTACAAAAACAGCAGATTTCAAACTTACTGGATTGTTCATTTCCATAGAGAAAGAGGTCCATTCCCTAACAAAACCGATGGGAATGTACAGTTAGTTGGACTTCACATAAAAATATGAATACATGTAGCCTAAAGGAAAGATCCGGAGCCTGTATCCCTGTATCCCTGTTGTCTGAGGCAGCAGATAGCTGTCAGTATATCTACATAGACCTTTGCGAACTGGCAGCAAAGGCTAACTGATGGGGCCACAGAAAAATGAAACTTCCTTGCCCTCATCAGTTAGTGTTGGCTGCTGTTTTGCTAGGTGATCTACATACCAAATTCTGTCATTCTTATACCTACAGACAGCACTCGGCAACGTGAAACAATAGGGCTACAGGTTGATTCAGTCTGGGTAATCCTTTTTAGATACTATCTTATAGCTTTTAACTGTAATGACATAAGTAGATTCTTACTCCTCTGATAGATCATCAAAAAACGTTAAAAGTGTTGCAATGTTACTCTCGCTCTGGAGTTGGGATGCAGATTCCACACGCTGAGATTTTCTCTTTGTCTCAGCTATTGTGGATGTTGCAGGTACAGAATCACCTTATGTTCATTAAAGAAAATATACAAAACAATCTGACATGGAAGCCATGAAATATCACTTAGGCAATATAATGAATCAGCAATTGATTTAGTAACCCTACAGGTGTAGCTATAAGCTTCTGTTATTTTACACAGTTTTAAGGAGACTTTGAACAAATAAATTTACCTGTACCCGCATCAGTGCTGGGCCCATCCTCTGATGAGGTCTGACTGGGCTGCAGCATTTTCTGAAAGACAGTCAGTTTTGCTCTAAATTAACCTCTTTACGCAGTTTTAAATCAACATGACCAGACTTTTATGATATTGGCAGTTTAATTATGTTCATAAATATAATGTTCAAATAATGTTGCAATATGATGATCACTACATTGACTACCCAGCAGACACTCAACCAACCTTCAACCACTGAATAGTCTGTATAATGTTGTATAATGTTGAAATTATGTTGTCAACTTTTAATATGGATGGCTGAAAAGGTCAATGAAACACCTTAAAATCAAATAAGTATTCCAGCTAGACTTGTGTTCAACATGACCATCCTGTTGTTTTGAATTAGGCTGTAAAACTTGACGTTGAAACAAGGTTACAATATTGTTACAAAAATATGTTGCAACGCTGATTCATCTTTCTAAATCAAAACGCAGAGCAAAATGTTGATTCAACATTGAATAAAGGTTGAATTGTTAACTGGGTAAGCCTATAGACCTTTTCATTGCCATGCACTTTCTCTCCTTTTGGGTGGATTACACCGAATGCATCAAGACAGTGTCGGGTGGCTGCTATGGGTATATGCCCCCTGCACCACGAATTTTGGGGCAACTGAGGGCAATTCTGATGAGATCAGGGCAGCGTAGTCTCACCAAAGGAACTTGCTCAAGACAGCCAAAACATTAAATTCGAACATTTTTACTATTACTTTTAGTTTACACTGAAGTTATATCTGATAACGTAAACGGCTGCATCAAATGTATTATCCAATATTTAGATCGTTAAGCCAAGATTTTTGTTGTATTTGTTGTGATGTATTTGTATTTTAGAAATATGTAAGACATTTTGTCAATCATGAAACAATAATTCCCTTACCTATCTTGATTTCCTGCAGAATCGCCACTGCAGGTAGGCGTAATGCTGATAATTAAAACGCTTTCCTCATACACACGTCTACTCGAGAAATGCCGCTTCCCAAAAGTTACGGTTAAAAGTGATGAACTTCAACGTCAACGTCATTAACATTTTTGCGTCATAACCAGGTGACCTTTGTTGCCTAGTTGCGGGGTTCCGTGGCAAACACTTCAGCCAGAACCACACATTCTAGCGCGTAGTGCTATAGAATCTTTGACCAGAACCTAGTTCGTTCCCGCATAACTGAGTGATTGACCAGACCACTAGTGTTACAAAGCATTTATATAGTAGGCTCAACACAACTTTGTTGAGCTTAAGTAAAAATACTTACTACTAAATTATTATTACTTACTATACTAAATTATTGTTTGTGCAAAGCTAACAATAGGATAGGCTACAGATTGTGTTATGGCAACACAATCGCATTTTGTCATATTTGGTTCATTACAGCGGGCCTCATGTTACCAGATACTTTAAGTCTTATTTATATCAGACACTAATTTTAGCTGGAGTATAGAAAAGCAGCACATATTACAGACAAAATCATAATCAGAATGAAAAGAAACAAAATACAGAGTGGGGGGAAAAAATGTAATTGCTGGATGGACCTATCGGAGTCTCTGTGTTTGTGGTCAGTTCCACAGAAGTCTGTTCATCAGGTTGCACGGGTCAAGCCTGTTTCTCTGCCTTCTTGTCCAAAACGCTGACGCATAGGTGTCCACGGAGGTAGAAGCGGAGTGGCTTCGCTGCCCACTTCCCATGCGACTCGATACCTATGAGTGTGGAGGTTATCACCTCGGCCTCCTGCAGTGGCCTCTCCTCTGGGTTCCTCTCCAGCCACACCTTGGGATCGTCTGCAAGATCACTGACGTTGAAGGCCCGGGGCACGTCCAAGGCCTGGCATAACTTTGAGGGACCGTGGCAGAGTTCTTTGTCCTTCAGGGGCCGCGAGCCTTGTCTGACTGAGATGTGGCTTTACCATTACCAGTGTGTTCCATTTCCATAATACGCTGCTTTTTGTCCAAATACCCAAAGGGCAGGGAGGTGGGCTCCTTTAACCACCAGAGCAGTGAGCCCGGCTCCACTCTGTCTTCTTCCTCCCAGTGTGCGTGCATGTGTCTTTGTGTGTGTGTAAAATTACCACCAAATGCAAAATGAATTAAAAGTCAAGCAGTACGCAAAACACAACCATAATGCTTAGAAGTTTATTAGAAGTAGGGAATAAGTTTAGATAGAGGTGGCGAGGGGATTGTTTAAGATTAAGATTTTAAGATTAAGATGACTTCTTGGTCAGTGCAGAGATCATCCTGATGAACAGGTTGCGCTTACGAGGCTTTTTTTCAGAGGAGAAGCCAGACACTAAAGAACAAAATCAAGAGTTGAGACAACGAAAAAAATATGACATAGCATTTAGTATTATTAATATTAATATTTCAAATCAAATTGAGATTCTGTTTTGATGTATGCCTGAAAATGAAATTAACTGAAAGGATTACCTGTGTTAGAAGAGGCTGTTGCTGTACTTTTACCTTTGTTGGAGGCATGGTTGTTTTTCTTGACACTAATCTTGAATTTCTGCTAATCAGAAGTGCATGGGAAACCTACATGAGCAATCTAATATATCTGGATGTTCTGAAATATTAAAATTAGCATGCCAAATATTTACCTTCAGATTAATCTTTGGCATCTTTGGTAGGAAACGAAGTATGCTCTTCCTGCGCTGCTTTCTATCTTCCTCTATCTCATCCTCATTGGGTGGAGGGCACAAATCTGGCTCAACTGGATTACTTGTTTGCGTTAGCTCATTTCTTAATAATGCAATCACAGTCTCTTCAAAAGATGTATCTCGAAACTCCACAGCTTTTGAAACAAGGTTTTCTGAACCAAATTCCTTCACCAGGTCCCTATAGATGGCACTGTAGACCTTATGAATTTTGACCTGAGCGCAAGTGTCATTTTGGGAGATGCCTGGGGCAGCATCAGACCCATAAAGAACCTTGTCTATTACCCTTCTGGACATGTCTAGCATGTCATCTGAGAGGGACTGCTGTCCCTGCACCTGAGACAGCAAGCGTATTACCAGTAAAGTAACAAGGCTGGTGTAGTCCTCATTATTGCTGTCCACAGGTACCAGTGGCATGGAGGTTACAGTGACCTTATCTTGGCCCACACAAGATTGTTCAAGAACAGTAGAACTGGAACTTGGGCTCAGAGAGACATGATCAGCATTAAGAGGAGGAGGTCGGATGTCATTCTCTAATGCGTCTGCTGACAGAGAGGTAGCCTTCATGATATCGCTCTCCATAATGTTACTGACAAGGATCACCATTTCATTCAGGATCTGTGATGGCGATCGGGAGGCTCTCTGACATGGCACTTCTCCTGTGATATTCTGCAGGAAAGTGGGACAGGATCTTGAAGCAGAAGCTTGCTGCACTTTGTCCTGACTGGCGCTCTGCAGTGAACTGAAGTGGAACAACGGCAGCAGCAGATACTTCACACTTTCTAGTGAGTAGGCCTTCATAAGCTGAAAGGTGCCGTCTTTCCTAGATGCCCCCTCAGACCTCCCCAATTTTAGCAGGATGGTATCTGACACGTTCATTCCAGCACACAGGGCCATGGCCTCGGGTGACTTGTTGCCCTCCAACAAAAGACAATAGACCTCATCAGTAAGACTAGGGGAGTAATGATGAATGCTCTCACTGGAGAGGACTCTCTCAACTCTCTTTGGAACTGTGGAATGACCATCACATGGGGCTGAAAAGGCGCTCTTGTCTTTTACCAAACCAAGCTTGGTGAGGATAGCTTTGGCCACTTTGATGACTGTATTCTGAGTTATACAAGCAGTTGGTTCATGGTCAGACCCCATGTCTGACATGTCAATGTATGTGCGTCTCACAATAGGACACATTGAAATGCATTCTGGGTCGTCTGTTGCAGAAACAGAAGATGGGGTTTTGGATCTCTGTGCCTCTCTGTTGCCTGGGTCATTCTCCTCCTCCATCTTCTCTACATTATCAATCATTGAATTGACAATCTTCCACATCAGCCTCAGTTCATCAGAGCTTTCAAAGTCAGTTAAATTTGGTAGTTCCTCCTGAAGAGTTACTAAAACCTTGCTGATTGCTTTTTTTGCATCTGCATCAGCTCTTTGACTGTCTCTGATACAAGAGAGCATCTTCGCACGATGGAAGTCTTGAAGTCTACTCTCTAGTCTTTGAAGCATATTTTGACTTGTGTGCCATATTTCTGTAACTCTATCATATTCTGGAGACCTGGAATTCAAAACGGTTGACTCAGCTCTCTTGTTTCCCTGTAAGATGGATGCAGCTTCATTTGCTTCATTTTGAGATGGTCTCAGGTGGAAAAGTTTTTGTATACCCCCGACAATTGTGTTAACAACATCTAATGCAGTGGTCTGGGCAGATAAACTAGTGGCCTGTCGTAACTTAGGACAATCTGACTCGACAGCAGCATGAAAGCTTCCGGTGGATTTGAGGAGAACCTGTCTTACTTTTGCTGTTGCATTCCTCTCAAAGTTCTCACTGGATATGACTTTCTTGATCGGAGAAGTGAGGTCAGCATCTTCCTCAGCTACATCCTCTTGAATGCATGTATCAGGCACCTCTTCAAGACAAGACATAATATCATCTATCAGCTGGGATCCCAAAAACGAGCTGACTGAGTATCTTTCTTCAGCACAGTTCCCCTCTGCCATCTGTTCTCTGTAGATCTTCAAAATCTCAGTCATGATTTCCTTGGTGCACTCATCAGGGGACAGACGTTGGGTATCGGTTTCCACCTGCTGGAAGGCTTCAGAGTCGACTGCATTCTCACTCTGGCTCATTCCATGCACTGCAGCAGAGTGTGCAGGACCACTGGCCTTCAGAGCTGTCCCTTGATCTGCCTGCTTGCCTGTGAAATGCCACTGGGCAAACATCTGTCTGACTTTATTCTGCAGGCTTTGGTAAAGTCTAGAGGTGGCAGAAATCACGTTAGCTTTTGAAAGTCTTTTCAAAGTGCTCAACTTCATTTCACATTTTTGAACACCGTCCACAAAATGGCCAATGAGGTCAGAGGCAGCAGAATCCAATATCCATCCAGACTCGTTGTTACTCAGGTTTTCAGGCATGACCTTCTCAGTCGATTCTGGAGTTTCGACTCCTGAAGGGAAGTCGCAGTTTGAGCCGCTCTGTGTCTCTGCTGTCAAATAATTTCCCTCTCCAGCATTGCCTGTGGGGATGATTAATTTAAGGGACTCTTGGCTTTCATCTGTTCCTAGAGACACATCACTCACAGCCTTGAAGGCTTTTGTCTTGGTGGCTGAGCCAACTGGTTGTGGCAATAATGGTATAAGGGCAGGGGCCGACCTTGAGGACGCAGCAGGTTTACTCTCTGAGACAACTCCAACAGGAGAAGCACTTGAAGTCAGGCGAGAGTTAATGCCTAGAGCAGAATGAATGCCTCTAGCACCGAGCACATCAGAAACAGCCAGTGTGGCTTTGGAGTGGAACTCATCACTGAACAGCATGTGAGCCTTTTTGCTGACGCAAATATGCTGTAAGCTTGGACTTTTATTCTGCATGTCGGTGAGAGCATCGGCTTTCAATTCCTCCAAGGACGTGCTCTGGCAAGCCAGCACTCTGACTACTTTTCTGATATCTGCAAGAATATTTTTTGCAGGCTTGGATTTCTCCCCATCGTCCAAAGAGTCCTCCATTGTTTGGATAACAGCATCCATTGTCTCTTTTGCTGTGGAGGTCAATGCGGATTCAAGGGTCTCATCCTTAACAGGAGAGACCAGGGCCCTTGCTGCGTCCTTCTTAGCCAAATACTCACAAAGTCTTTCGGAGACTTTCTGGATCATATCCTTTGTCTCCTGAACAGTAGCATCTCTCTGGCCAGATGTCTTCAGAGCACTGAAGATAGAAACAGCTACCTCTTCAACAATGTTAGTGGAAAAATCTCTCAAGTCTGGACCAAGAGACTGAGACTGAAGATCAATCAATGTCTTCCCCAGGCTTTGGATCACGCTGAGGCATACATTCTCCTTTGTGAGCTCAAGGCTGGTCTTGAGTTCATCGTAGGGAGGAGTAGATTTGGAATCCACCAGTGAGGTTTCAGACCTTTACAACATCACATCGTACAAACGAAGGTTAGACCGCAGAGGGACAAGTTACACGTAGCCTGACTACTGTCAATTAAATATAATGTGCTAATGTGCACATTCCCTTTTATGAATATAGCATATTTAAATAATGCTGATGTTGGCTACAAAAGACAACAGTATTGTTTCAAAGTCATAACAGTACAATTCAGAAGACTTAGAGCGATTGTTAAGAATTTCCCCATGAAAGTGTGTTAACTAAATGCCTTCTTTTTAAATGGCTGAGATGGATTTATACCCATGGAATGGAGAGAGTTACCCTGAAAGAGTAGGTGAAGATCTGCTTGATTTCTCAGAGGTCCTGCTGCAGCCTCTCTTTGGGATTATTTTGGAGAGGACGCCATTCTTCACAATCATCACATCCACGTCATCCTCAATAAAGCTGATAAGGGTGTGAGATGACCTGGAGTTGCCACTGGAGGTTCGAGTGGCAGTTTGGGATTTTGATTCCCTACTCTGCAGGTCTTTGTCCACCAGTTGGTAGAAGGCCGGAATGACGATGTTCTGTGATGTTAAATGAACAACTCTTGCTATGTTCATACATGTTCTGATGAATTCTGCTTTGGATGCCTAATTATTCATGGGAAGAATGAATTAATAAACACTGCATGTCATCTGTAATTTGGAAAAAAAAAACAACAAAGCGATTTCGTCCTACAAAATCAGCTTTCAAACTTACTGGATTGTTCATTTCCATCGAGAAAGAGGTCCATTCCCTAACAAAAGCGATGGAAATGTACAGTTAGTTGGACTTCACATAAAAATATGAATACATGTAGCCTAAAGGAAAGATCCGGAGCCAATTACCCTGTATCCCTGTTGTCTGAGGCAGCCAGTAGCTGTCAGTATATCTACATAGACCTTTGCGAACTGGCAGCAAAGGCTAACTGATGGGGCCACAGAAAAATGAAACTTCCTTGCCCTCATCAGTTAGTGTTGGCTGCTGTTTTGCTAGGTGATTTACGTACCAAATTCTTTTAACTGTTAAAGAATTACCAGATTCTTTTGACTGTAATGACATGAATAGATTCTTACTCCTCTGATAGATCATCAAAAAACTTTAAAAGTGTTGCAATGTTACTCTCGCTCTGGAGTTGGGATGCAGATTCCACAGGCTGAGATTTTCTCTTTGTCTCAGCTATTGTGGATGTTGCAGGTACAGAATCACCTTATGTTCATTAAAGAAAATATAAATACAAAACAATTTGACATGGAAGCCATGAAATATCACTTAGGCAATATAATGAATCAGCAATTGATTTAGTAACCCTACAGGTGTAGCTATAAGCCTCTGTTATTTTACACAGCTTCAAGGAGACTTTGAACAAATAAATTTACCTGTACCCGCATCAGTGCTGGGCCCATCCTCTGATGAGGTCTGACTGGGCTGCAGCATTTTCTGAAAGACAGTCAGTTTTGCCCTAAATGAACCACTTTACACAAATTTACATCAAGATGAACAGCCTTTTATGACACTGGCAGTTTAATTATGTTCATAAATAATGTTCAAGCAATGTTGTAATATGACGAACAGTACATAGACTACTCAGAAGACACTCAACCAACTTTCAACCACTGAAATAATGGGTAGTCTGTGTAAAGTTGAAATTATGTTGAATCGACTTTTAATATGCATGGCTGACTTGTGTTCAACATGATGTGTTGAATTAGGTTGTAAAAGTTGACATTGAAAGAAGACTATTGTTACAAATAAAGTTGCAACGCTGATTCATCTTTCTAAATCAAAACATATTCAAGAGAGGGCAAAATGTTGATTCAACATTGAATAAAGGTTGAATTGTTGACTGGGTAAGGCCTATAGGCCTTTTCATTACCATGCACTTTCTCTCCTTTGGGGTGGATTGAATGCATCAAGATAACAGTGTCAGGTGGCTGCTATGGGTATATATGCCCCCTGCACCACGATTTTTGGGGCAAATGAAGGGCAATTCTGATGAGATCAAGGCAGCGTAGTCTCACCAAAGGAACTTGCTCAAGACAGCCAATACATTAAATTCTAACCTTTTTAACTATTACTTTTAGTTTACACTGAAGTTATATCTGATGCGTAAACGGCTGCATCAAATCTATTATTTAGATTGTTAAGCCAAAGATTTTTGTTGTATTTGTTGTGATGTATTTGTATTTTAGAAAAATGTAAGCCATTTTGTCAATCATGAAACAATAATTCCCCTACCTATCTTGATTTCCTGCAGAATCGCCACTGCAGGTAGGCGTAATCCTGATAATTAAAACGCTTTCCTCATATACACGTCTACTCGAGAAATGCCGCTTCCGAAACAAACGTGGTGAACTTCACGGAACTTCAACGTCAACGTCAACGTCATTAACACTTTTGCGTCATAACCAGATAGACTTTGTTGCCTAGTTGCGGGGTTCCGTGGCAAACACTTTATCCAGAACCAGAGATTCTCGCGCGTAAATGCTATAGAATCTTTGGCCAGGACCTAGGTCGCTCCCACCTGCGTGAAGTTGGCACCCCATATGTTGGAAATATGAATAAAAGTATTTTGATCCGTTTGTGCACGATTGTGTCATTTTGGACCCCAGGTCGAACATTTAAATGTTGAATATCATGAAGACACAAATGCTACTAGCACAAATGCTAGGTTTTGCCTGCACAAATGTGCACAAACGATTCCAACCATTTTCGAGTCATGTGGATGTTGATGGGTTGCTGAGTAAACTCAGGTCACCAATCTGTTAAAAGTTAAATATCATAAAAACGGTTTGTGCAAAATACTTAAATTAGTATACTATATTAATATACTCATATTTTCAACATATGGGGTGCCAACTTCACGCAGGTGTTGTTCCCGCATAACTGAGAGATTGACCAGACCACTAGTGTTACAAAGCATGGCAACACAATCACGTTTTGTCATATTTGCTTAATTTCAGCGGGCAACATAACATGTTACCTGATACTTTAAGTCTATTTCTAACACTTTTTCTTTGTCTATTTCTGAAACTTACTTTACCTGAAGAACAGAAAAGCAGCACATATTACAGATAAAATCATAATGAGAATGAAAAGAAACAAAATACAGAGAGAGGGAAAAAAAATGAATTGCTAGATGGACCTATCAGAGTCTCAGAGATTGTGATGACTTCTACAGAAGTCTACATGTGTCAAGTCTGTTGTCCAAAACGCTGACGCATAGGTGTCCACGGAGGTAGAAGCGGAGTGGCTTCGCTGCCCACTCCCCATGCGACTCGATACCTATGCGTGTGGAGGTTATCACCTCGGCCTCCTGCAGTGGCCTCTCCTCTGGGTTCCTCTCCAGCCACACCTTGGGATCGTCTGCAAGATCACTGACGTTGAAGGCCCGGGGCACGTCCAAGGCCTGGCATAACTTTGAGGGACCGTGGCAAAGTTCTTTGTCCTTCAGGGGCCGCGAGCCTTGTCTGACTGAGATGTGGCTTTACCATTACCAGTGTGTTCCATTTCCATAATACGCTCCTTTTTGTCCAAATACCCAAAGGGCAGGGAGGTGGGCTCCATTAACCACCAGAGCAGTGAGCCCGGCTCCACTCCCAGTGTCCGTGCATGTGTCTTTGTGTGTGTGTAAAATTACCACCAAATGCAAAATGAATTAAAAGTCAAGCAGTACGCAAAACACAACCATAATGCTTAGAAGTTTATTAGAAGTAGGGAATAAGTTTAGATAGAGGTGGCGAGGGGATTGTTTAAGATTAAGATTTTAAGATTGAGATGACTTCTTGGTCAGTGCAGAGATCATCCTGATGAACAGGTTGCGCTTACGAGGCTTTTTTTCAGAGGAGAAGCCAGACACTAAAGAACAAAATCAAGAGTTGAGACAACGAAAAAAATATGACATAGCATTTAGTATTATTAATATTAATATTTCAAATCAAATTGAGATTCTGTTTTGATGTATGCCTAAAAAAATGAAATTAACTGAAAGGATTACCTGTGTTAGAAGAGGCTGTTGCTGTACTTTTACCTTTGTTGGAGGCATGATTGTTTTTATTGACACTTATCTTGAATTTCTGCTAATCAGAAGTGCATGGGAAACCTACATGAGCAATCTAATATATCTGGATGTTCTGAAATATTAAAATTAGCATGCCAAATATTTACCTTCAGATTAATCTTTGGCATCTTTGGTAGGAAACGAAGTATGCTCTTCCTGCGCTGCTTTCTATCTTCCTCTATCTCATCCTCATTGGGTGGAGGGCACAAATCTGGCTCAACTGGATTCCTTGTTTGCGTTAGCTCATTTCTTAATAATGCAATCACAGTCTCTTCAAAAGATGTATCTCGAAACTCCACAGCTTTTGAAACAAGGCTTTCTGAACCAAATTCCTTCACCAGGTCCCTATAGATGGCACTGTAGACCTTATGAATTTTGACCTGAGCGCAAGTGTCATTTTGGGAGATGCCTGGGGCAGCATCAGACCCATAAAGAACCTTGTCTATTACCCTTCTGGACATGTCTAGCATGTCATCTGAGAGGGACTGCTGTCCCTGCACCTGAGACAGCAAGCGTATTACCAGTAAAGTAACAAGGCTGGTGTAGTCCTCATTATTGCTGTCCCCAGGTACCAGTGGCATGGAGGTTACAGTGACCTTATCTTGGCCCACACAAGATTGTTCAAGAACAGTAGAACTGGAACTTGGGCTCAGAGAGACATGATCAGCATTAAGAGGAGGAGGTCGGATGTCATTCTCTAATGCGTCTGCTGACAGAGAGGTAGCCTTCATGATATCGCTCTCCATAATGTTACTGACAAGGATCACCATTTCATTCAGGATCTGTGATGGCGATCGGGAGGCTCTCTGACATGGCACTTCTCCTGTGATATTCTGCAGGAAAGTGGGACAGGATCTTGAAGCAGAAGCTTGCTGCACTTTGTCCTGACTGGCGCTCTGCAGTGAACTGAAGTGGAACAACGGCAGCAGCAGATACTTCACACTTTCTAGTGAGTAGGCCTTCATAAGCTGAAAGGTGCCGTCTTTCCTAGATGCCCCCTCAGACCTCCCCAATTTTAGCAGGATGGTATCTGACACGTTCATTCCAGCACACAGGGCCATGGCCTCGGGTGACTTGTTGCCCTCCAACAAAAGACAATAGACCTCATCAGTAAGACTAGGGGAGTAATGATGAATGCTCTCACTGGAGAGGACTCTCTCAACTCTCTTTGGAACTGTGGAATGACCATCACATGGGGCTGAAAAGGCGCTCTTGTCTTTTACCAAACCAAGCTTGGTGAGGATAGCTTTGGCCACTTTGATGACTGTATTCTGAGTTATACAAGCAGTTGGTTCATGGTCAGACCCCATGTCTGACATGTCAATGTATGTGCGTCTCACAATAGGACACATTGAAATGCATTCTGGGTCGTCTGTTGCAGAAACAGAAGATGGGGTTTTGGATCTCTGTGCCTCTCTGTTGCCTGGGTCATTCTCCTCCTCCATCTTCTCTACATTATCAATCATTGAATTGACAATCTTCCACATCAGTCTCAGTTCATCAGAGCTTTCAAAGTCAGTTAAATTTGGTAGTTCCTCCTGAAGAGTTACTAAAACCTTGCTGATTGCTTTTTTTGCATCTGCATCACCTCTTTGACTGTCTCTGATACAAGAGAGCATCTTCGCACGATGGAAGTCTTTAAGTCTACTCTCTAGTCTTTGAAGCATATTTTGACTTGTGTGCCATATTTCTGTAACTCTATCATATTCTGGAGACCTGGAATTTAAAACTGTTGACTCAGTTCTCTTGTTTCCTTGTAAGATGGATGCAGCTTCATTTGCTTCATTTTGAGATGGTCTCAGGTGGAAAAGTTTTTGTATACCCCCGACAATTGTGTAAACAACGTCTAATGCAGTGGACTGGGCAGATAAAGTAGTGGTTTGCAAGGACCCCTGAGCCAATTCGGAATCACCAGATGTAACAGATTGGGTAGGATAAATGGTGTTGTGCAAGGAGGCCTGTCGTAATTTAGGACAATCTGACTCGACAGCAGCATGAAAGCTTCCGGTGGATTTGAGGAGAACCTGTCTTACTTTTGCTGTTGCATTCCTCTCAAAGTTCTCACTTGATATGACTTTCTTGATCGGAGAAGTGAGGTCAGCAGGTCTTTTCAAAGTGCTCAACTCCATTTCACATTTTTGAACACCGTCCACAAAGTGGAACTCATCACTGAACAGCATGTGAGCCTTTTTGCTGACGCAAATATGCTGTAAGCTTGGACTTTTATTCTGCATGTCGGTGAGAGCATCGGCTTTCAATTCCTTCAAGGACGTGCTCTGGCAAGCCAGCACTCTGACTACTTTTCTGATATCTGCAAGAATATTTTTTGCAGGCTTGGATTTTTCCCCATCGTCCAAAGAGTCCTCCATTGTTTGGATAACAGCATCCATTGTCTCTTTTGCTGTGGAGGTCAATGTGGATTCAAGGGTTTCATCCTTAACAGGAGAGACCTGGGCCCTTGCTGCATCCTTTTTAGCCAAGGACTCACGAAGGCTTTCGGAGACTTTCTGGATCATATCCTTTGTCTCCTGAACAGTAGCATCTCTCTGGCCAGACATCTTCAGAGCCCTGAAGATAGAAACAGCTACCTCTTCAACAATGTTGGAAAAATCTCTCAAGTCTGGACCAAGAGACTGAGACTGAAGATCAATCAATGTCTTCCCCAGGCTTTGGATCACACTGAGGCATACACTCTCCTTTGTGAGCTCAAGGCTGGTCTTGAGTTCATCGCAGGGAGGAGTAGATTTGGAATCCACCAGTGAGGTTTCAGACCTTTAAAACATCACATCGCACAAACAAAGGTTAGACCGCAGAGGGACAAGTTACACGTAGTCTGACTACTGTCAATGAAATATAATGTGCTATTTGTGCTTACACTGATTCAAATTTGCACATTGCCTTTTATGAATATAGCCTATGAAAATAATGCTGACGTTGGCTACAAAAGACAACAATATTGTTTAAAAGTCATAACAGTACAATTCAGAAGACTTAGAGTGATTGTTAAGAATTTTCCCATGAAAGTGTGCTAACGAAATGCCTTCTTTTTAAAAGGCTGAGATGGATTTATACCCATGGAATGGAGAGAGTTACCCTGAAAGAGTAGGTGAAGATCTGCTTGATCTCTCAGAGGTCCTGCTGCAGCCTCTCTTTGGGATTATTTTGGAGAGGACGCCATTCTTCACAATCATCACATCCACGTCATCCTCAATAAAGCTGATAAGGGTGTGAGATGACCTGGAGTTGCCACTGGAGGTTCGAGTGGCAGCTTGGGATTTTGATTCTCTACTCTGCAGGACTTTGTCCACCAGTTGGTAGAAGGCCGGAATGACGATGTTCTGTGATGTTAAATGAACAACTCTTGCTATGTTCATACATGTTCTGATGAATTCTGCTTTGGATGCCTAATTATTCATGGGAAGAATTAATTAATAAACAGTGCATGTCATCTGTAATTTGGAAAAAAAAACAACAAAGCAAGAGATTTCGTCCTACAAAAACAGCAGATTTCAAACTTACTGGATTGTTCATTTCCATAGAGAAAGAGTACCATACCGTAAAAAAACCGATGGGAATGTACAGTTAGTTGGACTTCACATAAAAATATGAATACATGTAGCCTAAAGGAAAGATCCGGAGCCTGTATCCCTGTATCCCTGTTGTCTGAGGCAGCAGATAGCTGTCAGTATATCTACATAGACCTTTGCGAACTGGCAGCAAAGGCTAACTGATGGGGCCACAGAAAAATGAAACTTCCTTGCCCTCATCAGTTAGTGTTGGCTGCTGTTTTGCTAGGTGATCTACATACCAAATTCTGTCATTCTTATACCTACAGACAGCACTCGGCAACGTGAAACAATAGGGCTACAGGTTGATTCAGTCTGGGTAATCCTTTTTAGATACTATCTTATAGCTTTTAACTGTAATGACATAAGTAGATTCTTACTCCTCTGATAGATCATCAAAAAACTTTAAAAGTGTTGCAATGTTACTCTCGCTCTGGAGTTGGGATGCAGATTCCACACGCTGAGATTTTCTCTTTGTCTCAGCTATTGTGGATGTTGCAGGTACAGAATCACCTTATGTTCATTAAAGAAAATATACAAAACAATCTGACATGGAAGCCATGAAATATCACTTAGGCAATATAATGAATCAGCAATTGATTTAGTAACCCTACAGGTGTAGCTATAAGCTTCTGTTATTTTACACAGTTTTAAGGAGACTTTGAACAAATAAATTTACCTGTACCCGCATCAGTGCTGGGCCCATCCTCTGATGAGGTCTGACTGGGCTGCAGCATTTTCTGAAAGACAGTCAGTTTTGCTCTAAATTAACCTCTTTACGCAGTTTTAAATCAACATGACCAGACTTTTATGATATTGGCAGTTTAATTATGTTCATAAATATAATGTTCAAATAATGTTGCAATATGATGATCACTACATTGACTACCCAGCAGACACTCAACCAACCTTCAACCACTGAATAGTCTGTATAATGTTGTATAATGTTGAAATTATGTTGTCAACTTTTAATATGGATGGCTGAAAAGGTCAATGAAACACCTTAAAATCAAATAAGTATTCCAGCTAGACTTGTGTTCAACATGACCATCCTGTTGTTTTGAATTAGGCTGTAAAACTTGACGTTGAAACAAGGTTACAATATTGTTACAAAAATATGTTGCAACGCTGATTCATCTTTCTAAATCAAAACGCAGAGCAAAATGTTGATTCAACATTGAATAAAGGTTGAATTGTTAACTGGGTAAGCCTATAGACCTTTTCATTGCCATGCACTTTCTCTCCTTTTGGGTGGATTACACCGAATGCATCAAGACAACAGTGCTATGGGTATATGCCCCCTGCACCACGAACTGAGGGCAATTCTGATGAGATCAGGGCAGCGTAGTCTCACCAAAGGAACTTGCTCAAGACAGCCAAAACATTACATTCGAACATTTTTACTATTACTTTTAGTTTACACTGAAGTTATATCTGATAACGTAAACGGCTGCATCAAATGTATTATCCAATATTTAGATCGTTAAGCCAAAGATTTTTGTTGTATTTGTTGTGATGTATTTGTATTTTAGAAATATGTAAGACATTTTGTCAATCATGAAACAATAATTCCCTTACCTATCTTGATTTCCTGCAGAATCGCCACTGCAGGTAGGCGTAATGCTGATAATTAAAACGCTTTCCTCATACACACGCCTACTCGAGAAATGCCGCTTCCCAAAAGTTATGGTTAAAAGTGATGAACTTCAACGTCAACGTCATTAACATTTTTGCGTCATAACCAGGTGACCTTTGTTGCCTAGTTGCGGGGTTCCGTGGCAAACACTTCAGCCAGAACCACACATTCTAGCGCGTAGTGCTATAGAATCTTTGACCAGAACCTAGTTCGTTCCCGCATAACTGAGTGATTGACCAGACCACTAGTGTTACAAAGCATTTATATAGTAGGCTCAACACAACTTTGTTGAGCTTAAGTAAAAATACTTACTACTAAATTATTATTACTTACTATACTAAATTATTGTTTGTGCAAAGCTAACAATAGGATAGGCTACAGATTGTGTTATGGCAACACAATCGCATTTTGTCATATTTGGTTCATTACAGCGGGCCTCATGTTACCAGATACTTTAAGTCTTATTTATATCAGACACTAACTTTAGCTGGAGTATAGAAAAGCAGCACATATTACAGATAAAATCATAATCAGAATGAAAAGAAACAAAATACAGAGGGGGGGGGGGGAAATGTAATTGCTGGATGGACCTATCGGAGTCTCTGTGTTTGTGGTCAGTTCCACAGAAGTCTGTTCACCAGGCTGCACGGGTCAAGCCTGTTTCTCTGCCTTCTTGTCCAAAACGCTGACGCATAGGTGTCCACGGAGGTAGAAGCGGAGTGGCTTCGCTGCCCATTCCCTATGCGACTCGATACCTATGAGTGTGGAGGTTATCACCTCGGCCTCCTGCAGTGGCCTCTCCTCTGGGTTCCTCTCCAGCCACACCTTGGGATCGTCTGCAAGATCACTGACGTTGAAGGCCCGGGGCACGTCCAAGGCCTGGCATAACTTTGAGGGACCGTGGCAGAGTTCTTTGTCCTTCAGGGGCCGCGAGCCTTGTCTGACTGAGATGTGGCTTTACCATTACCAGTGTGTTCCATTTCCATAATACGCTGCTTTTTGTCTAAATACCCAAAGGGCAGGGAGGTGGGCTCCTTTAACCACCAGAGCAGTGAGCCCGGCTCCACTCTATCTTCTTCCTCCCAGTGTGCGTGCATGTGTCTTTGTGTGTGTGTAAAATTACCACCAAATGCAAAATGAATTAAAAGTCAAGCAGTACGCAAAACACAACCATAATGCTTAGAAGTTTATTAGAAGTAGGGAATAAGTTTAGATAGAGGTGGCGAGGGGATTGTTTAAGATTAAGATTTTAAGATTAAGATGACTTCTTGGTCAGTGCAGAGATCATCCTGATGAACAGGTTGCGCTTACAAGGCTTTTTTTCAGAGGAGAAGCCAGACACTAAAGAACAAAATCAAGAGTTGAGACAACGAAAAAAATATGACATAGCATTTAGTATTATTAATATTAATATTTCAAATCAAATTGAGATTCTGTTTTGATGTATGCCTGAAAATGAAATTAACTGAAAGGATTACCTGTGTTAGAAGAGGCTGTTGCTGTACTTTTACCTTTGTTGGAGGCATGGTTGTTTTTCTTGACACTAATCTTGAATTTCTGCTAATCAGAAGTGCATGGGAAACCTACATTAGCAATCTAATATATCTGGATGTTCTGAAATATTAAAATTAGCATGCCAAATATTTACCTTCAGATTAATCTTTGGCATCTTTGGTAGGAAACGAAGTATGCTCTTCCTGCGCTGCTTTCTATCTTCCTCTATCTCATCCTCATTGGGTGGAGGGCACAAATCTGGCTCAACTGGATTACTTGTTTGCGTTAGCTCATTTCTTAATAATGCAATCACAGTCTCTTCAAAAGATGTATCTCGAAACTCCACAGCTTTTGAAACAAGGTTTTCTGAACCAAATTCCTTCACCAGGTCCCTATAGATGGCACTGTAGACCTTATGAATTTTGACCTGAGCGCAAGTGTCATTTTGGGAGATGCCTGGGGCAGCATCAGACCCATAAAGAACCTTGTCTATTACCCTTCTGGACATGTCTAGCATGTCATCTGAGAGGGACTGCTGTCCCTGCACCTGAGACAGCAAGCGTATTACCAGTAAAGTAACAAGGCTGGTGTAGTCCTCATTATTGCTGTCCACAGGTACCAGTGGCATGGAGGTTACAGTGACCTTATCTTGGCCCACACAAGATTGTTCAAGAACAGTAGAACTGGAACTTGGGCTCAGAGAGACATGATCAGCATTAAGAGGAGGAGGTCGGATGTCATTCTCTAATGCGTCTGCTGACAGAGAGGTAGCCTTCATGATATCGCTCTCCATAATGTTACTGACAAGGATCACCATTTCATTCAGGATCTGTGATGGCGATCGGGAGGCTCTCTGACATGGCACTTCTCCTGTGATATTCTGCAGGAAAGTGGGACAGGATCTTGAAGCAGAAGCTTGCTGCACTTTGTCCTGACTGGCGCTCTGCAGTGAACTGAAGTGGAACAACGGCAGCAGCAGATACTTCACACTTTCTAGTGAGTAGGCCTTCATAAGCTGAAAGGTGCCGTCTTTCCTAGATGCCCCCTCAGACCTCCCCAATTTTAGCAGGATGGTATCTGACACGTTCATTCCAGCACACAGGGCCATGGCCTCGGGTGACTTGTTGCCCTCCAACAAAAGACAATAGACCTCATCAGTAAGACTAGGGGAGTAATGATGAATGCTCTCACTGGAGAGGACTCTCTCAACTCTCTTTGGAACTGTGGAATGACCATCACATGGGGCTGAAAAGGCGCTCTTGTCTTTTACCAAACCTAGCTTGGTGAGGATAGCTTTGGCCACTTTGATGACTGTATTCTGAGTTATGCAAGCAGTTGGTTCATGGTCAGACCCCATGTCCGACATGTCAATGTATGTGCGTCTCACAATAGGACACATTGAAATGCATTCTGGGTCGTCTGTTGCAGAAAAAGAAGATGGGGTTTTGGATCTCTGTGCCTCTCTGTTGCCTGGGTCATTCTCCTCCTCCATCTTCTCTACATTATCAATCATTGAATTGACAATCTTCCACATCAGCCTCAGTTCATCAGAGCTTTCAAAGTCAGTTAAATTTGGTAGTTCCTCCTGAAGAGATACTAAAACCTTGCTGATTGCTTTTTTTACATCTGCGTCAGCTCTTTGACTGTCTCTGATACAAGAGAGCATCTTCGCACGATGGAAGTCTTTAAGTCTACTCTCTAGTCTTTGAAGCATATTTTGACTTGTGTGCCATATTTCTGTAACTCTATCATATTCTGGAGACCTGGAATTCAAAACAGTTGACTCGGCTCTCTTGTTTCCCTGTAAGATGGATGCAGCTTCATTTGCTTCATTTTGAGATGGTCTCAGGTGGAAAAGTTTTTGTATACCCCCGACAATTGTGTTAACAACATCTAATGCAGTGGTCTGGGCAGATAAACTAGTGGCCTGTCGTAACTTAGGACAATCTGACTCGACAGCAGCATGAAAGCTTCCGGTGGATTTGAGGAGAACCTGTCTTACTTTTGCTGTTGCATTCCTCTCAAAGTTCTCACTGGATATGACTTTCTTGATCGGAGAAGTGAGGTCAGCATCTTCCTCAGCTACATCCTCTTGAATGCATGTATCAGGCACCTCTTCAAGACAAGACATAATATCATCTATCAGCTGGGATCCCAAAAACGAGCTGACTGAGTATCTTTCTTCAGCACAGTTCCCCTCTGCCATCTGTTCTCTGTAGATCTTCAAAATCTCAGTCATTATTTCCTTGGTGCACTCATCAGCGTCAGGGGACAGACTTTGGGTATCGGTTTCCACCTGCTGGAAGGCTTCAGGGTCGACTGCATTCTCACTCTGGCTCATTCCATGCACTGCAGCAGAGTGTGCAGGACCACTGGCCTTCAGAGCTGTCCCTTGATCTGCCTGCTTGCCTGTGAAATGCCACTGGGCAAACATCTGTCTGACTTTATTCTGCAGGCTTTGGTAGAGTCTAGAGGTGGCAGAAATCACGTTAGCTTTTGAAAGTCTTTTCAAAGTGCTCAACTTCATTTCACATTTTTCAACACCGTCCACAAAATGGCCAATGAGGTCAGAGGCAGCAGAATCCAATATCCATCCAGAGTCGTTGTTACTCAGGTTTTCAGGCATGACCTTCTCAGTCGATTCTGGAGTTTCGACTCCTGAAGGGGAGTCGCAGTTTGAGCCGCTCTGTGTCTCTGCTGTCAAATAATTTCCCTCTCCAGCATTGCCTGTGGGGATGATTAATTTAAGGGACTCTTGGCTTTCATCTGTTCCTAGAGACACATCACTCACAGCCTCAAAGGCTTTTGTCTTGGTGGCTGAGGCAACTGGTTGTGGCAATAATGGTATAAGGGTAGGAGCTGACCATGAGTATGCAGAAGGTTTACTCTCTGAGACATCTCCAACAGGAGAAGCACTTGAAGTCAGGCGAGAGTTAATGCCTAGAGCAGAATGAATGCCTCTAGCACCGAGCACATCAGAAACAGCCAGTGTGGCTTTGGAGTGGAACTCATCACTGAACAGCATGTAAGCCTTTTTGCTGACGCAAATATGCTGTAAGCTTGGACTTTTATTCTGCATGTCGGTGAGAGCATCGGCTTTCAATTCCTCCAAGGACGTGCTCTGGCAAGCCAGCACTCTGACTACTTTTCTGATATCTGCAAGAATATTTTTTGCAGGCTTGGATTTCTCCCCATCGTCCAAAGAGTCCTCCATTGTTTGGATAACAGCATCCATTGTCTCTTTTGCTGTGGAGGTCAATGCGGATTCAAGGGTCTCATCCTTAACAGGAGACACCAGGGCCCTTGCTGCATCCTTCTTAGCCAAGGACTCACGAAGGCTTTCGGAGACTTTCTGGATCATATCCTTTGTCTCCTGAACAGTAGCATCTCTCTGGCCAGACGTCTTCAGAGCCCTGAAGATAGAAACAGCTACCTCTTCAACAATGTTAGTGGAAAAATCTCTCAAGTCTGGACCAAGAGACTGAGACTGAAGATCAATCAATGTCTTCCCCAGGCTTTGGATCACACTGAGGCATACACTCTCCTTTGTGAGCTCAAGGCTGGTCTTGAGTTCGTCGTAGGGAGGAGTAGATTTGGAATCCACCTGTGAGGTTTCAGACCTTTAAAACATCACATCGTACGAACAAAGGTTAGACCCCAGAGGGACAAGTTACACGTAGTCTGACTACTGTCAATGAAATATAATGTGCTATTTGTGCTTAAAGTAATTCAAATTTGCACATTCCCTTTTATGAATATAGCCTATGAAAATAATGCTGACGTTGGCTACAAAAGACAACAGTATTGTTTCAAAGTCATAACAGTACAATTCAGAAGACTTAGAGCGATTGTTAAGAATTTTCCCATGAAAGTGTGCTAACGAAATGCCTTCTTTTTAAATGGCTGAGATTGATTTATACCCATGGAATGGAGAGAGTTACCCTGAAAGAGTAGGTGAAGATCTGCTTGATCTCTCAGAGGTCCTGCTGCAGCCTCTCTTTGGGATTATTTTGGAGAGGACGCCATTCTTCACAATCATCACATCCACGTCATCCTCAATAAAGCTGATAAGGGTGTGAGATGACCTGGAGTTGCCACTGGAGGTTCGAGTGGCAGTTTGGGATTTTGATTCCCTACTCTGCAGGTCTTTGTCCACCAGTTGGTAGAAGGCCGGAATGACGATGTTCTGTGATGTTAAATGAACAACTCTTGCTATGTTCATACATGTTCTGATGAATTCTGCTTTGGATGCCTAATTATTCATGGGAAGAATGAATTAATAAACACTGCATGTCATATGTAATTTGGAAAATAAAACAACAAAGAAAGAGATTTCGTCCTACAAAATCAGCAGAGGTCAAACTTACTGGATTGTTCATTTCCATAGAGAAAGAGGTCCATTCCCTAACAAAAGCGATGGAAATGTACAGTTAGTTGGACTTCACATAAAAATATGAATACATGTAGCCTAAAGGAAAGATCCGGAGCCTGCATCCCTGAATCCCTGTTGTCTGAGGCAGCCAATAGCTGTCAGTATATCAACATAGACCTTTGCGAACTGGCAGCAAAGGCTAACTGATGGGGCCACAGAAAAATGAAACTTCCTTGCCCTCATCAGTTAGTGTTGGCTGCTGTTTTGCTAGGTGATCTACGTACCAAAATCTGTCATTCTTATACCTACAGACAGAACTCAGCAACGTGAAACAATAGGGCTACAGGTTGATTCACTCCAAATAATCCTTTTTAGATACTTATAGCTTTTAACTGTAATGACATAAGTAGATTCTTACTCCTCTGATAGATCATCAAAAAACTTTAAAAGTGTTGCAATGTTACTCTCGCTCTGGAGTTGGGATGCAGATTCCACACGCTGAGATTTTCTCTTTGTCTCAGCTATTGTGGATGTTGCAGGTACAGAATCACCTTATGTTCATTAAAGAAAATATACAAAACAATTTGACATGGAAGCCATGAAATATCACTTAGGCAATATAATGAATCAGCAATTGATTTAGTAACCTTACAGGTGTAGCTATAAGCCTCTGTTATTTTACACAGCTTCAAGGAGACTTTGAACAAATAAATTTACCTGTACCCACATCAGTGCCGGGCCCACCCTCTGATGAGGTCTGACTGGGCTGCAGCATTTTCTGAAAGACAGTGAGTTTTGCTCTAAATGAACCTCTTTACGCAGTTTTAAATCAACATGACCAGACTTTTATGATATTGGCAGTTTAATTATGTTCATAAATATAATGTTGCAATATGATGATCACTACATTGACTACCCAGCAGACACTCAACCAACCTTCAACCACTGAATAGTCTGTATAATGTTGTATAATGTTGAAATTATGTTGTCAACTTTTAATATGGATGGCTGAAAAGGTCAATGAAACACCTTAAAATCAAATAAGTATTCCAGCTAGACTTGTGTTCAACATGATCGTCCTGTTGTTTTGAATTAGGCTGTAAAACTTGACGTTGAAACAAGGTTACAATATTGTTACAAAAATATGTTGCAACGCTGATTCATCTTTCTAAAGCAAAACGCAGAGCAAAATGTTGATTCAACATTGAATAAAGGTTGAATTGTTAACTGGGTAAGCCTATAGGCCTTTTCATCACCATGCACTTTCTCATTTTGGGTGGATTAAACCGAATGCATCAAGACGACGGTGTCGGGTGGCTGCTATGGGTATATGCCCCCTGCACCACGAATTTTGGTGCAACTGAGGGCAATTCTGATGAGATCAGGGCAGCGTAGTCTCACCAAAGGAATTTGCTCAAGACAGCCAATACATTAAATTCTAACCTTTTTACTATTACTTTTAGTTTACACTGAAGTTATATCTGATGCGTAAACGGCTGCATCAAATGTATTATCCAATATTTAGATCGTTAAGCCAAAGATTTTTGTTGTATTTGTTGTGATGTATTTGTATTTTAGAAATATGTAAGACGTTTTGTCAATCATGAAACAATAATTCCCTTACCTATCTTGATTTCCTGCAGAATCGCCACTGCAGGTAGGCGTAATGCTGATAATTAAAACGCTTTCCTCATACACACGCCTACTCGAGAAATGCCGCTTCCCAAAAGTTATGGTTAAAAGTGATGAACTTCAACGTCAACGTCATTAACATTTTTGCGTCATAACCAGCTGGCCTTTGTTGCCTAGTTGCGGGGTTCCGTGGCAAACACCTGTCAGAACCACACATTGTAGCACGTAGTGCTATAGAATCTTTGACCAGAACCTAGGTCGTTCCCGCATATGAGTGATTGACCAGACCACTAGTGTTACAAAGCATTTATATAGTAGGGTCAACACAACTTTGTTGAGCTTAAGAAAAAATACCGCAATTATTGTTTGTGCAAAGCTAACAATAGGATAGGCTACAGATTGTGTTATGGCAACACAATCGCATTTTGTCATATTTGGTTCATTACAGCGGGCCTCATGTTACCAGATACTTTAAGTCTTATTTATATCAGACACTAACTTTAGCTGGAGTATAGAAAAGTAGCACATATTACAGATAAAATCATAATCAGAATGAAAAGAAACAAAATACCAAGAGAGCAGAGTGGGGGGAAAAAATTTAATTGCTGGATGGACCTATCGGAGTCTCTGTGTTTGTGGTCAGTTCCACAGAAGTCTGTTCACCAGGCTGCACGGGACAAGCCTGTTTCTCTGCCTTCTTGTCCAAAACGCTGATGCATGGGTGTCCACGGAGGTAGAAGCGGAGTGGCTTGGCTGCCCACTCCCCATGCGACTCGATACCTATGCGTGTGGAGGTTATCACCTCGGCCTCCTGCAGTGGCCTCTCCTCTGGGTCCCTCTCCAGCCATACCTCGGGATCGTCTGCCAGGTCCCTGCGGTCGAAGGCCCGGGGCACGTCCAAGGCCTGGCATAACTTTGAGGGACCGTTGCAGAGTTCTTTGTCCTTCAGGGGCCGCGAGCCCTCTCGCCTGCGGGCCCCCCGGAGCAGCCTCATCGTCTCATGTCCCTGCAGGGGCTCCAGTGAACGAAGCAGCACAGCTGCCCCCTCCCCTGCACAACACACAAACAGCATCAACAGACGGTACCACCACCTAATCTGGATCAACTCAGACGAACACTTAACATAAGGGCATCACTATGACCCAGGAAATTGGAATTGAATGAGTTGATTCCAGATCTACTCTCAGTCTTGACTGAGATGTACTCCGGCTTTACCTCCACCAGTGTGTTCAATTTCCATAATACATTGCTTTTTGTCCAAATACCCAAAGGGCAGGGAGGTGGGCTCCTTTAACCACCAGAGCAGTGAGCCCGGCTCCACTTTGTCTCCTTCCTCCCAGTTTGCATGCGTGTGTGTGTGTGTGTGTGTGTGTGTGTGTGTGTGTCTCTCCCAAACAAGCATTCCAAAACCTATAACTCGTCACATCTGATGTGCCCTTTCTAAGGACTAACACTCAAGAAAGAAAAATACCACCCAGAACAAAAGCTGACTTCATCGCAGCTTTATAAGCATTATGCAGGGCTGCACCTGTGGAGGGAAATCCATTGTGTTTGTTTTGTTTGTGTTTGCTATGTGTAATGCTATGTGCCTTAATGAGATGAACCTGACATATTATGGCATTTGGCTCCACAGAGCAGAGAATCAGAATCAGCATAAGAAAACTTTGTCTGTTATGACAGGCAATTGTCTTAAGTGCAGCACACATGCAGGGACAAAACAAGACATTAACACACAAGGAATATTTCCTGAGACAAAGTGACAGTGACTACTGCAATAAATAAGTAATGTATTTTTAATTAACAAATAAATACATAAATAAAGAATGGGAAAAAGGGGGAGCTAAAAAGGGAAAGAATTGGATCATGGCTTCTGGAGCATGACTGCTGCTTGCTTACCCTGGCTGGAGATGTTCATGCAGAGGTAAATGCCGTAGATCGGGTAGACGTAGATAGTGCCGGGCTTCATGAACATGGCCAGGTTCCGCTCTGTGCGCTTCCCATCCGCCGAATGGGAGGCCTTGTCCTCTCCCCCCAGGTAAGCCTCGGTCTCCACCACTTTTCCTTTCAGCTCCTCCCCATTTGCAGAGCGCCTCACCAGCACCTGACACACACACACACACACACACAAGGTTAACAGATAAATAAGACACCCTAAAAGATGGCTAGCAAAATTAATATGTTTACCGTTTGTGTCCATTTTGTCTTACCAACAGGTAATTTGTTGTTAAGTATGATTACATTGATGTGCTGATCTTTAAAGGACATTATTTGAAGTGATATAAATGAATAACATCTTTAGCTACACAGACCATCCCACTCTTTCTGTGGTAATCAAAGTTGCCAGCAGGTGGCGCATGTGAGCTATGGCCTGTCTGTCATGGGTGGTTGAAGATATTTTACACCAAGCTCTAAGATCAGACTCAGCAGAGTGTGAAAACCACAAGTCAGTCCCCTCCGGCTGCCTGCGCACTGTGAAGGCAGCGTGGGTTGGCTGTAAAGATGCACAGTCACACTGTGGGTACCACTCCACCACCCCTCTTTCCCTCAACTCATGCAGACATTGTTAAATTGAAAGCATAAACATAAGGGCTCTTTATGCCGGAAAGGACCATAACGAAAACTACAGAGCTGTGGCTCTGCTTGCTAATGAGGACTGTCTCCTTGCATAAGTGAATGGAGATGTTTTGTTTGCTTGCTTTGGGCAGTTTTGGAGCTTTTTTCCAGGGCCTGCAAGTTCTGCATGAGTTGGCTAAGTGTTCTCAGTAGTCAAGGACTTCCATCGTCAGTCTATTTTTGGCTTGCATAACCAATGTATTGAGAGTCTAATGATAAAGAGAGGCCACAGCAAAGACATAACTGACTGAATATGACCGGTTTACGTTTTTCTTTTTTTTCAATATATTTGTAATGTAATGCTCTTAACACATTAATGATTAAAATATGTCCAGTAAAAACTCACCATGTTAAACTACTAAGGTCCAGTTTTCCACATATCTACATGATGGCAAAAAGGCATCAGATATTAGCCTACTGTTATTCTCAGTCACTCAGCCACATTTCTCAAATACAGTTTGCACAACAGTAAGTTAATTTCTCAAAACACTTGCATACAGCAAAACACAATGGATGACCTGACCAGTGAGTAATTTGCTCAAAATGCTTAGTTTATCTCAAAAGCAAGGAGGCAATGCCAATGACACTGCCAATGTAATCAGAGTGATATGTTCGTGTGCCGTTGTTTATGAACAAGACAGCAAGTCAAAAGTATTATTCATGTTTTCAGTAGGACTATAGCAGTTAATTCTGTTGGTGGGCTGTTTTCTGTTTATCATATATAAATTCAAACAGTACACGGTTGCACATTAACCTTCTGCAAGTTGGAGATTGTTAACCTATAAATGTAGACGTACCCTCGCAGTAACATTAGCAAATAGTTTTGCTCAGCAGGTAGGTCTAGCCAAGCATAGGGCCTCAGTAGGTCTTCTCCCAAGGCTTGGTAGGACCAATCACAACACACTATCTTCGTAGAGTCATTTGGCAGGTTTAGCATGATGACAACAGGGCTGTGATGGTGCAAAACAACTAAGATGGCTGTCATTTGAATTGGTTTTGGCATTGACTTTGGAAGTAATAGATCTGGGCTTTTTGTTGAAAGTTAAGCAGAAATTTGGCAAGTTATTAGTTTCAAAGAATGCCATATTTGCCAACGCTGTTCTGATTGGTCTTAGCACCTATTTGTTCAGAAGCAGTTTGAAAGACAACTGATGATTCTGCCCCTGGGATTGAGCCCAGTCTATTGTCCAGACTATACATTTTGACATTATAGTCTGGCTTGTCAGACTAGGAGATTGTAGGAGTACAGGGCTCAACTTTACCATGCAGTATGCATTGCAGTTTCTTTTCAGATCATGTAGTTCATTGTTATTTACAGGACTAGACTGTTGTCATCGTTCTCTCATTCAAAAAAAAAAAAAAAAAAAAACATTCTAGAAGTAGCAAAATGATAGCCTAATTGACAGATTGCATATGACAACTGGTTTACAACACTTCTGTATGTAAGACTCAAGCAATAAAATAATGCCTTGGTAGAAGGGGCTATTCAGAGAGCCATCTGCATAGTCTAATGCATTTTACCGACCTTAGCATATATTTCACCGTTATACAAAAACATTTGCTGTTGGGTCAAACAAATAGGCTAACAAATTACTTTTATGATGTGGACAAGCAACTATAGAGGTCGAATTAATCTTGAACATTTCAATTCTGATGTGAAGAAAAGCACCAAAGCGACTGAGAAAAAATATTGTCATAATATTGTTGAATGTGTTTCCAACGTGTTTCATCCTCCTCACCTTACCCAGAAGGGCTTTTGCTAAGCAGACACAGGGCTGCTCGAAAAACTCTCGTCCCAGTTTCAGGTCATTACTTTTGCATGAGAAATATTGACTCTTGAAATCATATTTAGTATCGCCATCACTTGACTGGTCAATAGACTTTCCACGCTTCACTGTCACCTGTACGTCACTCTTGTGGTCAGCTGCAACTGCGGCTGATTTTCTTTTCCCAGCTGGCATATCTTTAAGTGCCACTGACAAATATGGGATTTATTGATATTATCCAGTGAGGCTGGAATTATTGTTTGGTATTGCTTGTACCCGACTGCCTGACTGGCTGGCTAACAGTCGTGGATCATGCATGTAATCGCCAGAGACTACTGTAACTGGCCTGCGGCATCTGTCGATTACGAATTGTTTTAACTTCCACTGACCTGCAAACCTCATAACAGTTAGGAGAAAAAACCTGACCAAATGTTCATGTAGTAGCCTACCAAAGACTAGCTCTACTTAACTGCTCTTCTTCAGGCTAACAACGCTGATAGTAAGGCTAACAAAGATACAATGAATGAGTTACTTAATGTAAGATGCGCTATCTAAATGCTTGTTGGCCTTATAAATGTGCTGCCATTTAAACGATTCAAGAAATTGCTCTCCTACTAGCTTGACTTGCTGGAGTAAAATCGCCTCGCTTTCGCTGGACGGTTATGGTTTTCATTATGTTAGGTTTGTTGTGCTTGCAATGAATGCTGGGATATTATTTTAAAGGGCCCGTGTTGCTGACGTTTCAGTAGGCCAGACTATATTTAGATATTTAGACTGCTTTAGGATAGATAGATGGATAGATAGATAGATCTAGTCAGCCTTGTTTTACCTTCTTCCTCCTCTTGTTTTCTGCATGGATCATTGTGTTTTTCACAATTGTTTAGGTAGTGCATCCCTGTTGGCCTAAATGGGCAATGATGGGCTAGTGATAGTCACTATGTGTAACATAGGCTACTCTGAATGCAAACCTCTTGACAGACCGATAATCATTATTCAAACAAAGCACTAGTTACTTTCACATAAGTGTAATATTACTGTTTTGGAAACTGCAAACTCTACAGCAGTAATATTACTAATTAGGCCTACTTCCCAACATTGCAGAGTAACTGAGAGTGCACACTATTCTAAGTAGCTTGTCCAACACTGTAAATTGATTAGAAGGTGAGGCCTTCTATTTGGAAGAAGCATCTTTATCAGATGATATTGACAGACCCCTGCTTTCTGTGAACACCACCAGGGGAACAAGGGGAGACAGATGTGTTCTTCAGTGTTTGGCTCATTTCCCAGTCTGGTCTCTGAGGACAACCCAGAGCAGAGCAGACCCAGAGCAGCAGGTAGCCTATCACAGGTTGCCTCAGGATGGAGAAAAGAGGCTATAGCTTCTGCCCTATGGATCGCCGACAGACTTCTGAGCCTCTGCCAAGGCAGCTTTGCACACTGGGGCACTGGAACTTTGAAGTGGTTGCAGCAGGTTACATAGCAGCAATCTGTGCAAGGCTAGCAGAACTTGGTGCTTGAACTCTATTTTAAACTACTGGGTTGGCATATCAAGTTTCGTGACTTATTTCTACGTATCTAATTTATAGTACCTTTCACTGTTCTCAAGGAATTCATTAATGTCCAGGATATTAGATTGCAGGATATTCCTGTGCCTTTGTACTTATAAACTGTAGCGTAGTCTTTGCTCTCGGATATTTCCGTGTCAACGTACTGTCTGACCGAGAGGCTATACCGTTACCTTTAATACCTACAATTAAGGTAGCTTCCACAATAGTCATTGAAACTAGCTACACCAGACACAACAGCACTGCAGCACTGCCAGTGGACAGTCGTCATTTTGGGAAAAGTTGTGGGTATTTTAATTCAACAGCCAATGCAATGAACAAGTTCTGTTTCATGCTCTTGAAGGAAGGTGATAATTGACTGGAGTGTATTTTATGTCGGGTCAAACATGGCCACACACATTGCCAAGGTCCCTTTATTGCAATGCACACTCTAAACAGGCATCTAAATAGAAAGATACAGTACATAGAAGTAGGCTATGTTGTATTTGAAGAGTGGCCTGGAGCTGTAAGGCAGGGTGCCCTTCAGACACAGGCTGGTGAGGGGTCATGTGGCATGGTTTGAGTGACAGGGGCTGATCTGGTTGTTTGGGTGTGAACTGAAGCAAGCGGCCCCTACTCTTGGGTCAGAGACAGACGGAGATTTGGAGGGCAGCCAGCGAGAGCTGGACTTTCTGGGATTGCTGGGCTCATGTGTAATAGGCCGAAATAGGCGGGGCACGCAGGAGGTTTCTCGTGGGGAAGCTGACACCAACTAGTAACCCAAGGATGCTATAAACATTCCGAGATGAAATACTCGCTTGGCTTGCTTTTATGATGTCACGGTAACTGTCCCCGTGTAGCTTTTATCACTCGCTATTGGGTTATCTAATAGCACTGATTTAGACAGCCATAAATTAACAAGTATATCCCCCAGACACACTTGTACTTTTATAGTGTATCCTCACTGTTACTTTCATTGGAATCCAAGTGAGAATCCAATAAAACGGAAGACTACGTTGCTATAGCATTTTACTTTTCAGAAGAAAACAGGAGAAAATAAAAAAGACAGGACTTCTGAATAAAATAAAAAAGATAGGAGTTATATTATCTGTTTTATGTAGGAGGTATAGTGCTTACTCAGGTAACAACTATGCTAACCCTTCGAGGGTATGAGAAATTGAGGCTAAGTGAGCTGCCTTAGTTGAACCAAGTTGGTACACTACCGCCTTTTGGCCTCTGGCTGTAGGACATATGACGAGCAAGGGTGGGAACCAGACCCGAAAATCCGCTGGAGCACAGTGCAGCGCTGCACATCTTGGGAGGAGGCCAGGGATGGCTGGCTGATTGTGTCATGCGTACAGTGTGTGGTGTCTGCTGCCGACTCCTAGCTCCAGAGCCATTGTTGTAATGCTTTGGCTGCGATTCACATGAGTGTCAGCAGATCGGCCGACTGGCTGGTGGCAGCCTGGCAGCCATTCCGTCGACGGGCCAGTGATGAGATGAGCTGTATGGGGCCCAGCGCCCTGTTTTCTGGCACACCAAGCACTGACGATACACGTCTGTAGGGAACTCAAGGACTCCACAGGAACACACATGCAAAGGTACAAATACACACACATACACAGCCATACACACATACACAGCCATACACACTCCAGGATATTTAACTGGCTTTGGTACGTTGCTAATCATCTTTTGAAACACCCCCTTGGCAATGACATTGACTTTGAACCTTGTCAAACCTGATATACAGTACGTGAGAGAAACCTTGTCAGGCAAAAAATTGTGACTGACTCTGATCACACACACAAATCAAATGTTTAAATCTGTGTGTTTTCCTTCTGCATCGTCGGAAGTCTTATATAAGTGATCCTGATGGATTTATGAAACACTGCACACAAAGAACATAAAGGAAACCTGACCTTGCCGCTGGTATAGCTGTATATGCGTGTGTGTGTGTGTGTGTGTACTCCCGTCCAGGCATGATGTGTAATGATTTAAGTGTGCAAACACACACAGATGGCAATGCCGTTTTCTGTGTGTTTCCGAGAAGCACCTGCACAAGCCACCGTTTCACACTAAGAAAGATAGCAGACAAGACAGACTGAACCAATCTTGCCTATAGCAATCATGGAAGAATTTGGTAAAATGTACGGTTATTGTTTTGGTCTGATTCTTTAAAAGACAAATTCCCATCACATTGCACAGATTGACTAAAGCTAAAATCAGAAATTTGGTGAATCGCTTGTCAGCTAAAAAGGGAAGATTAGCTGAACTGTGTCACATCATTGCCACACTGCTGTTTGCTGTTGCTTGATTTGCCTCTCTCTTTCCCTCTTTCTCTCTCTTTTTCCCTCGATTTTATTGTCCAACTGTAAGGACAGTGCTGTTGTGGGGTCAGTTGCTACTACCTGGAAAGTGCAGGACTGATTGAAACGAGACAAGATATCTTGCATCACAGTTTCCACATGTCTGATTTGTGTCATCCTCAGCTACTGTCTGTGTTCAGTGGCTGCATGCTCAAAGAGCAACACACAAGCCAAGAAGACTGAATGTACATTTTTAGTTTTGACCGATACGTCTCTCCAGCCATTGCTGGATGTGACAGCATTGATGGTCTGGAAAACCCATTTAATATCCCAGAGGTAGAAATTTCTCTGTGGAGTTTTTTTAAGCAAAAAAAGCCAAGCTTCTTGGATAAACACAACTTTACTTGTTGTGTTGTGGGTGAGAATGTGAGGGCACACTGACAGACAGTAGAATCTTTGGTGGGATGGTTGTGTCTTCTGACCCCACAAGTTGTGTTTGCCTCACTGAACCTTTTCTAAATTTAACCTGATATCTCTGTCAGCTGACACACAGACCCGGCGCTACTAATCACAGGCTCCACAGCCACTGCTAAGGTCCTAACACACACATGCACACACACTCTCTCCACTCTCTCACTCTCTTTTTCTCTGTTCACAGCTTACTGCTCTCTATCTATCTATCTATCTATCTATCTCTTTCTATCTGTCTGTCTGTCTGGCTATCTATCTCTAGTCTTTATATCTATCTCTGTTGTTCTCTATATCCACCTTTTCTCTCTTTTCCTGCATCTTGCCATACATGTCTGTCTGTCTGTTGGTCTATTTCTCTTCCCCATCTATTCTTTTCTCCACTGTATTGCACTGGTTTTCTCTCTACCCAGCCACCTCTCCCTCAGTCTCTCACACACACATGCACACACACACACAAACTACAACTCTGCCCAACTTAACCTATTGTTCTTAAATGTAGTCAACTTTTTGGCACTCCCCCCATTGTGAAAATCTATTGAGATGGATTTACTTCAGAGGTTTGTTGCAGTGCGTATGGGGGGGGGGCTGCTCTTTCAGTGTCTCTCTCATCCAATTTCCCACTTGCTAGGCTTCTATTTTCACCAGTAAAATAGGGCAGTCATTGTAGTCCTTTCAGCAGAAAGCCAAGTGCAGGTACATTCTTCATCCAGTGTGTCTATAGGGATTTGTTATGCAATTATCCTTCTACAGAAGTTCTTGTACATTTCATTTCTGTTCAGCCGATGGCAGTCTTAGCTTCTGCAGAAATCATTTAGTTTTGGCTTGCCTCCTTCAGAGTGCATTTCCAGTGTTATATATGTGACTTGTGATAAACAAATGTCTTGTATAATATGTTATATAACGTCTACATTTTAATATATAGTCACATCCTGAAATTTCATATAATCATATAATCATTTACATTTTTCATAAAATCTAGTTGTAGTTTTAGTTCTAGTGTGCATAGAACTGTGTTAAAGACTTTCAGAATACATTGTTAAGCAGGAACCAAAAACCACAACATAGTTTGACCCACTGTTGGAAAATAAGGTAATTTGATGTAAGTCCCTGGTTTATAACATACCTTTTAGGCTATTATGGAGGTCATTTCATCTCTAAAACTATTGTACAGTCAGCCTTTGAACGAGGCTATATGTCTCTAAGTGCAGGTCCTTAGATTGGTCTGACAAGAAAGTTATTATCAAAAGAAGGGGGTGATAGCATGTCTAACATCTCATTAATTCCTTTGGTTGGATGTGATGAATGTTTAATAGACCATCATTAATGTTTAAAGACTCTTTCCCCTCCTTCCCCCTCGTTCCCACTCACAGGTGATGGGATTAAGTGCAGGTGCTCTGGTGTGGTGCTGTGAGGTGTGTGTGTGTGTGTGTGTGTGTGTGTGCGCGCGTGTGCGTGTGCTGGATAGTGCTGTATAGAGTGTGTGAAGGGGGATAGGGACAGTTCTTCACTGCTTGGTGGGAGTTCTTTGAGCCACACCTCTCATGCTGTCAGCTGGCGCTGGAGGAGAAACAGCTGGCTGAACTGCCTTTGCTTATTCATTCATCTCCAAGGGTGGGACCCAACACACATACACACACAAACACAAATACACACACACACACTTACACTTAAAAAAAGGGACTCAAGACTTGTTAAATAGCCTAGACAGGAATGTGCACTGGTATGTTTGGATGGTTGAGGAGGTATCAGATCCAAGGTTTGAAAGAAAACAATGTCTTGAATGTAGCGGAAATTGGAGACATATGCATTATGTTCTCGAAACGTTGGCACATTTCCCCCCGTAAAGCATCTGACTGTCAGCAGCAGCAGAGGCTCGAAAGAGGAAACGTATTTGTTAGTCAAATAGGTTGCAGAGACTTATTGTCTGGGCTCAGACTCAGAACATACTGTGTAGATACTGCCAACCCCCACCCCTTATCCTGCTCTGACCACACAGTGTCTGGCTTTTCTCTGATAAAGGGCCCTTTTCCGAATGTCACACCTGCAGACCTCCAGGCCCAGAGTGGGAGAAAGCAGCAGGTGCTGGGCTTGCCTGGTGGGTGTGTGGGGGAGGGCTGTCCGACTGCCTGCTGCCGGCCACATTATCTGAATGAGGGGAGAGGTCCAGCCAGCACACCCTCTGTACCTCTGCTTAATCTTTAACCCTCCTGTTTGTCTTCCCATAGTTTTCTTTTTTCCCCCAGCCAGCTTGGCTTTATATTTGCCACCTTTTTTCCCAAGAGGCCAGAGTTTCCCTGCCTTTTAAATCTTTAATTCCTCACATTGCTTTGTTCAGAACATGCAGTGGAGCTGTATTTAATTAATATGATTAAAAGATATTGAATGTCAGCATTAAAATTTCATGCCCTTTTTCTATTGTTGTGACTTCTTTGACTTGGTATGCGTACACCACTGTATTAGACAGCTGGACATTGAGGCCCTGTACACACGTAGTTTTTACATGAGCTTGCGCCTATCGTCCACACGCTAATGGAGGTTTCAGTCACTGAAGGATGAAAATCTATGCATTTTCATAAATACCTGGCTGTGTTTGTACAAGCGCTCAGACTGAGGAAGTGTGTGTCACTGGTACCCACTCAGGATCTGTACAGTGTAATTACCGCAGTGAAATACCATGAATGGCTGCATGTGCGTTACTGAGCTACTGGAACTTGACTTACATTTACGCATTTAGCACTTTTATCCAAAGTGACTTACATTTGTCAACTATCAACTAGTCAACTGTCAACCATCAGGGCCAGTCTCCCCTAGAGCAACTTAGGGTTAAGTGCCTTGCTCAAGGGCACAACAAACACACACTTTCCAGGCTACTAGCATGCTAGCCAGGTTCCATGACCACCATACACCACCACTGTCCACCACTGACTTCAAATGGAGCCTCCCAGCGGTGCGGGCAGGCAGGCAGACAGGCAGCAACCCGGGCTGCACTCCAAAAAAATAACTGGCTCCTGACAAATGTGCAAAGTAACAAGGGTTTGCTGGAGTTACAAACCAGGGGGCCCAGAGGTGACTCCTCCAGCTTCCTTCGGTGGTTGTTCTGAGTGCTTTTGTGTCCGCAGCGGTTTTGGAGCACATTCAGCAGAATCCTCAGCCTGCTGACCCTTGAGTTCAACATGCTACAGTATGAAGCTGACTCTCTCCCTCTGAATTATTTATGGTCCATGGCTGAGTCAGTGAGTTGCACCACCAACTATAAGCAAGAGAGATGTTGAGCGAATTTTTCTGTCCCGCACTACTTGCAGGCCATTGTGTCCATTTATTGATTTCAATGCACGATTAAAATTCAGTGGCGCATGTGTGTGTATATGTGTATGTGTGTGTGTGTCACGCCACAATGAGCTCTCCCTTTTCTTCCACCCCTCTCTACCTCTGCTTATTTGTCTAAGAGTACCGCTGTCTCAGAGCAGGGGTTCAGATGAAAATTACATCCAATGAGCCGGCTCGGGCTGAAGGGTCTCTCAGTGCTGTGATGCGAGCCTTTCAAAAAAGCAGCGGCTTGTCAACGTTCAGCAGTCCTTCCCTGGTGAGTGTTGATACAAGCGAATGACAGTTGCCTAAATGCCAGGCTTCAGAAATGGAAAGAAGAGAGAGAAAGAAAGAGAGAGATGCTCCATACTTTTCTGCACGGCTGGGCTGCTGCGGAAACACTTTATGGGCCAACAAGGCTCCTGGGTTAAAACACAGCTTCTGCACACACACACACACACACACACACACGCATGCACACACTCATTGCAAACACACGCACACAGTCCTCTTTCTATCCTGGTGCTGCTGATGGTGCTGTGGAGAAGCTTGAGTGTTCTCCCAGACCAGTCTGCTGCAGACACCATGGTATGTAGCCCAACTTAACCCTCCACACACACCTCCTTCCCTCTCCCCCTGCCTACAGGGACTTACAGGGCCCCTGGTGCAGACCACATTAATTACTGCTGACCCATGGTATATTAATCAGCAGCTCCCATTGGACCACCCTCACGTCTCATTGCACACGCTTGGAACCTGTGCACCATGTGCTAATACATCTTCTGACACACACAAAGAAAACATGTCTTTTGGATCCCTCTTTTATTTTGGCAGCAGAAGTGTGGCAGCTCATGTTTCAGGTGCCATGGTGTGTGTGTGTGTGAGAGAGAGAGAGAGAGAGAGAGTGTGTGTATGTGTTTTAAAAAATGAGTTTATTGCTGGAAACTCTTTGCAGGCTCTGACGCCGGGCTTGTACTGAAACAGTCTCTGTGTTTGGCAGCCGTGCTCCCGGGCCGTGCTTGCCTCCATGCGTGTATGTGCGTGTGTGCATGCCTGGGAAGAGTGACTCAGAGTCGGTGCAGAGGAGGGGGTGCTAGGCAACCTGCTGCTAGGCCGCCCACCCTCCTGTTCAAAAAATCTGCGTCTCAGGGGACAGGCAGCACGCTCTCCCCCTCATCATGGAACTTCAATCACAGCCGTAAAGGCCACAGTTTGATCTCCTGCAATGTTCAACCATGTCTCTCTTCAGGTCAGACACTGGCAATTTGAAGAAGCAGGGATCAGGGAATGGTGCTGTGCTTTTTTAGAGAGGTTCTCTGTTGAACCAAACCTTTGCATTAATGCAAAATGAGTTGAGGAAACAGCTTACTGTCTTACACAAACACTCTCTTTCTCTCCTCCAGTGTCTCAGAAAGATGTCCTGGTTCTTGATGTGCTGCAGTGTTGACACATGGTACGGAAAGGGGAGCTGTCACTGGAGAGTGGCTCCATGTCTGGGGAGCGGATGACTCGAGCAGCGCCTGGGCTGCTGTTTTTCAGGAGTCATATTCAGAGATGACTGCAGACGGCAGATGCTGCCCGTCATCACCTCGCCATCTCTCAGAGCCTTCCTGAACCTCTCTTACTTTCTCCTGAGCCTTCCTGAACCTCTCTTACTTTCTCCTGAGCCTTCTGAACCTCTCTTACTTTCCCTTGAGCCTTCTGAACCTCTCTTACTTTCTCTTGAGCCTTCTGAACCTCTCTTACTTTCTCCTGAGCCTTCTGAACCTCTCTTACTTTCTCCTGAGCCTTCTGAACCTCTCTTACTTTCCCTTGAGCCTTCTGAACCTCTCTTACTTTCTCCTGAGCCTTCCTGAACCTCTCTTACTTTCTCCTGAGCCTTCTGAACCTCTCTTACTTTCCCTTGAGCCTTCTGAACCTCTCTTACTTTCCCCTGAGCCTTCCTGGACCTCTCTTGGTCCCCTTTCCCTCTACTCCCTAGGGGAGGATGAACTTTCACCGGGAACATGACGGAAGAGCCGAACCCCTCTCTTTGACCAAACGTACCTCTTGGTTCACAACTGTCATCATTTCAGCCCCGTAGCTGGGAAGAAAAAGTAACAGAATCACTGCACCCTCCCACAGTTTTGGAGTCATTTTGTTTTCATGTGACTATGTGGGATGATGCAGAAGCTTTATTTCAGAAGGCCACTGACATTTTGAGGGAGCCAGTAGGATATGACAACACCTCTGTGTTTCCTCAAAGGCTCTAGCCCCAGCTTATGGAAAAGGTCGTCAGAGCCACTTATGATAGATTCTCATCTAAAGTCTTTTCCTCTGAATCAGCCTGCTGAAGTTCAAGTTTTACAGTGGATAAATAAACATAATGGCATTGCACAGCTATGTGCAAAATGCACAAATGTTATGAAATTAGAACTAAATTAAATTAGATAGGGACCACAACAGTGTAACAGAATGTAAGACAAATTAGCTGTGTGATTGATGGTGTGGTGATAGTTTCAGTGAAGGTGGGGGTGGGCTGCTCTCTCCAGTCGCGCACTGGTGAGGAGACAGCCATTTTTGGAGAATAGGCCATCATAATTAGGATTGATAAGCATGCAGTCAGAGCAACTGGGGAAAATCCCTGGAGACAAATATGATGAGAATGTCAATGATGTCTGAGAAGAGAAATTCTAGAATGTCACACATGTCAATTTGATTCCTTCGTCTTGGGTATTAGCCATTCTCTAGTGAGGTAACCTGCTGTCCAAGGTTAATTATCCTGCCCTGCATTTTTGCCTTGTGGAATTCAACTGTGGGGGGGACTTTTAAATGCACAGTTAGGTTTAACATTTGTGGATGTCTCCAAAGTTAGTCCTCATTATGTAGACTGTAAAACTGTTATATTACTTTTCTGTCTTATGACTCTGTCTCTGTATTTCTTGAATAAACTCGACTTAATTTTTTTGGTAGCGGTCAATTTCTAAGATTTCAGTCTCATTTTCATGCTGCCTGACCTCTTTTTCAAAGCCAAAGCCTGCCTCTTTATGTAGGGCTGCATCTTTATGTAGCCTAATAATATGAACATAAAAAGATCTAAAAGGGACTGACTTTATGAACTTTTCACATGATCATTTGCATCATACATGCATCAAAATGCATTTTGCTGGCTTCATGGACGTGACAGTTTGCATGGAACTACTTATATATATACTGTATTCTGTATGTATGTTATTATGTATATGTGTATGTTACAAACATGCTATCAACACAGTGTCTCTTTAGTCTAAACATAGCATTGTTATACTTAGTTTCTTACCTTGTGAGTCTCAGTGACATTAAAAAATATTTTTAAAATGGGCAGTCAAGTGCAGCAGGACAGAACAGTTCAACAAGCAACAGACCTCGCCACATAGACTAATATCTACTGAAGCAGATACAAAAACACTGGTGTATACGATTTGTTAACCCAGACTTCTAATGTCCCGATTCCCTAGCACAGCAGAACAAGGTTTTCTTGCTTAGTCACGCCCGTACTCATGGGGTGTGTTGAGTAAGGGAACACCTCCTCGGTCTACGCCGATTGGTTTTTGCATTTGACAGTCTGGTCCTTCTACATAACTATTCTCCGTGACCATGGGCGGGGCACATAGTCGGCTGTAACGAAACTGAATTACCGGCAGAAGACGCAAACTTACCCTGCTTGATCTTTCGTGTGTGGGAATGTACCGGACACTGCGTGGGAAATTAGGGTCCCACAAGTATATTTCGGGAATGTCCAAAGGTTTGGAGCCCCATCAGAGAACGTAGTTTTGGATCCGTCAGGTTACGTGCGCTGCTTGGGACAAATTTGAATCGTTTTTTCCTTTACAGAATGAAGTGACACTGCATAATTCATTCCCTGGATCTCTAAAATCAGGCTCCACAGAGCATTTATAGAGACTATCGTCGATTACAAAAGACCTTAAGGGTGAGTGTCTATATTCTGTTGCGTTTTTCTCATGAAAATCGGAAGCGCAAAAAAACACTCGACTACCATAAGCATGATTGTCGCATGCGAATGTAAGCGTTCCTAAAGGAGTAGGTTATTGATTCGACTTTGGAGTTTAATTGAACATATGTGATTGGCTACCACGTAGCCTGATAAAACATAGGGTAACAGCCTGTATTTCTTATTTCGGATTTGTATTTTCCAACGCACGCGTTTTACTGCATAACTAACCTGGCACTACGAGAGTTAGTTTGTAGCTCATGAGTAAATGTGATGTAATTTGAGAAAAAAATAGCTGACCTTCAAAAACATAACATCTGTTTTCCTGACGATTCTGCGTTGTCATCTGCAGGCAAATGTTCGTCAAGAATTAGCCAGTATTCATTAGGCCCCCGTGTTTTCTCCAAATACTATGAACCGGTCTACCGATACGCAGAAATCACATGATGTGAAGAATACGCGTGTATGTGTTGTAGCTCACTCTTCGTCCCGGCCTGTCAGTCCTGATGAGTTATAATCTGTGATATTGCCTTGCCGGTTGTAGAACGAGCGAGCTTTCCGTTTTACTGTGAATTGGAGTCTGTCTGGGATGTTACGCACCAAGTCGCAACTTTAAAGTGTCGTGATTCATCATTCTACACTAAGAGCCTAACGTTACCTAGTGTAGCGTGCGTGTTATGATGGGTAACTGACATACCTCTTCTCCATCACAGCTATGCGCATCGCCCGCTCTCCATACCACGACTAGTCTAGTAACCCCTATTACCACGTTTGCTTTAGTCTGAATAGTCTGAATTTCCATCATCTGTGCTGTGTTATCATGCGCGTAAATTGACTTATCTATATTTTGCTTGTTCGGAAGTCTAGTTGTTTGTTGAACATAAGAAGGCTCTCTTATGTTTTTTTTTTTTTTTTTTTTTCAAAATCACTTGAGAATGTTGCTGACACTTGTCTAAATTCGAGAATATCTTTCATGATGCATTCCTTATTCGCCGGCTTCTTACCTTGACTTGCAGTTCTTCATTTTTGAACCTGAATTCATAGACCACAAATTCAAATTCAGTTACTTAACAGTTATCCCTGTTAATTTATGAGGGTGTCAGTCTGAGGCCCTGGCTTGGCTGGGTACACAGGTTCAACCCGAGCACCCTCACACCTCCCAAATATTATCTCATGGAGGGAGGTCAGTTGGGAGGCTGATGTAAGAGCACTGATAAAGCTAGAGGTATGACGAGTGCTACACAGTCACCATAGTCGTATAGTCCCATAATCATCACACACATACTCACACACACACACACTCATACTCACACAAACAGAGTCCACAGTTCTGCCAGCTGGACACAAACTCCAGTAGTCCACGAGGGAGGGTGAGAATGAGAGAGTGAGACAGACAGATCAACCAAGAGAGAAAGAGAGAGAGAGAGAGCTGGGGGCAGGGGGAGACAGAATGTTTGGCAAGCAATAAGCACACAGAGAAATCCGGAGCTGGTGTTGAAGGGAGCAGGTGGAACATCCAGGCCACTGTTAGCTGGTATGTGGCTGGCTGCAGCCGAGCTTGAGTGAGAGTGAGCCCTCTCTAGTCATGCCTGCATGACTCATGGTGCTGTATATGTCTGTGTGTCTGTCTGTTTGTATGTTGGTCGTGCTGTCTGTCTGTCACTCTGTCCAGGAGTGGTTGCCCTGTGTTTGTTTTCTACTAGATTAAGGTTACCAGACCTTCGAGAAAAAAAAATCTGTGGCATTTCCCTAAATTCCTGAGGACAATTCTATTTTTACAGTCATTATCATTAAAATAAATAATGTTTTAGCTTCAAAAATCAGGGACAGTTGGAGTGTTTTTTCGTATTTTACCAGGGACAGACCACCAAAATCGGGGACTGTCCCTGGAATTCGGGGTTGTCTGGTCACCCTATACTCCCTGACCCAAACACAAATAAAGTGATAGTTCAGAGTACTTCCAACCAGAGCCCTGGTGTTTGAGCTCACCACATTTTGTTATTGTTGTTTTCAGTTATTTATTTATAAGGTCAGTACACATTAATTAACATTAATGCAAACAGGCACAGTCCTTTGGCAAGATGTTTGATAAAGGCTTTCAGTAGAAAGAGGAACAAAATAATTTGGTCCTACATAGACTGAATAGTGAACGGTGTGAATAAATAGTACCATGAGTTTACTTTCAGATTAATTTCCTATGGTATCATTCAGTTAACATAAGCTGACAGTTTGCTATTCAAAGTCTATGTTGTTTCAATGTTTCTTGTTCCTCTTCTTACCAACAGCACTCAGTTACTTCAAACAACAGGGCTATGTTTTTTGTTTTGAACAAATGTCCCCTTTTTTGAACACATGCCCCCTCAGGTCCTCATGATACCCCTTGCTGCTCCCCAGCCACACACACACACACATACCGCCGCCACAACACACACATACAACACTCAATAGCAGTGGCATGACTAATTACGGCATGCACAATAGAGTTGTTATATTCTTACTGTAAACCAGTGAGCAAACCATTAGGCTACAGCACTGAATCTGAGAGATTAGAGATCAGATTGCAATATTTCTCCAGTAGTCCAGTAGAAAAGCAGTCTGCCAATTCTTAATCATGATGTATGGGTATAAAATGATGCTCCTCTAACACTTGCACTAACAAGTGTGTAACCTGTGCAGTGCAAGTGGTGGCACTGATTGATAAATAGGCCAACTCACAAACAGTTGTGAACACATCTTTATATCTCTTATTTAAAATTCAATGTAATACTTGCAGAGATAAAAAATTTGTGAGAACAATCAACACCCCCTATTTGTGGTTGAGCTCCTCCCTTTCAGCTGGCTCTTTCTCAGTACAAACCCCCAAAAAAAAAAAAAAAACTGTCTGAACGCCTCCAGGGGGGAAGGGAGAGAAGGAAGAACACCAGGAAACGAAAGCAAGAACATAGGGACCACAGGGCCCTCCACAGGGTCCTGACACACACACACACATCATGGCACAGAGGCCTGGAATGTCATTCTTTTTTTGAGCATTCCATCCCTTCTCTTTCGTTCTCTCTCTCTCTCTTTCAATGCAGTGATGATGCATCCTCTCTGCAGGAGGAAGGAGAAAAAAAAATAGAAAAACAGGCAACAGTTCCCGGAATCAGTAGTGATGAAATCCCAACATTCTCCCCTTAGTTTGTGGTTTTGTAAAAAAAGCCATTCTGGGCAGAACTTCCTCAGGCCTCCCTGAGAGTGTGCTAGATGGGTGAGGTCTTAAAAACTTCCATGTGTGCTGAGGTCAAAACACCTCAGAAATCAAGCGCTCCAGGTTGCCATTGTGCATGTAACATCAGCAACAGCACAGCAGGCTCCAGGTTGTTGTAGTGTAGCAGTTAACAAACCTGGCTAGCGTTCAAGTAGTTGTGGCTTCGAATCCCACCTGCCACTGTTGTGTCCCTGAGCAAGGCATTTAACCCTTAGTTGCTCTAGGGGAAACTGGCCCTGAACAATTGATAGTTGACAAAAAATGTAAGTCTTTTTGGATAAAAGTGTCTGCTAAATGTAAAAAAAAAAGTAAAGGCATATCCTTGTGTACTGGATTGTCTGAGAAGGTAATTTGCTGCTAAAGGTTTCCATGAATAGAATAGCTGGAATTGCTCCATGGTAGCAAATGGCAAGAGGAAAAGAGAAGGCAAGCCTCTGAGACGAATGCAAAACTTAACTGCATCAGCTGGTGAGCTTTTGACAGCACGACAGATAGTACCTACTGTATCTTTCTGCCTGATCTGATCTCTCTCTCTCTTTCTCTCTGCACGCCAGTAATTCCGCGCGGTTAGTATGAATGGAGAGAAAACCTCACGTTTTTTTTTGTTTTGTTTTTTTTTCCCTCCACTCCTTTTCATGGGCAGCATGCTAACAAACCTGTATGACAGCTTTTGGGAACAGCAACACTGTTGTTCTGCCAAAGCAGAGTGGTGCAGAGCAGAGATACTGTGCGCTGACTAAGAGTCAGACAACTACACAATCGCTGATAAATAGACTGGGGCTCCTAAAGCTGCCTCCCCGGGGGGGGGGGATGATGTGGACGCTGATGACTAAAGCAGAGGCTCCCCAGTTCACAAAGATCTGTCTGTGGGGCCCCACAGCCACGTTTGGCTTTTGTCTGTCATTACCCTCTCCCTCCCCACACCCGCTGGTGGCACCTGATCGGTTAACCCCAATGTTGAGAAGGATGGGTCTCAAACTCTCTGATACATTCCAGCACATGTGGAATACCTCCAGCTCGTTTTTCGTGTTGTTTCTTTCTTTTCACAGCACTTTTGTGAAATAAATTAGATTGTTGTTTTATATTTTATAAATGCATTGAGAGGTTTTTAATGGTGTGTGGAAGAGAAGGGTGTCTCAGAGCCTGAAATCACAAGAAATAATTACAGCAAATGAATCTATGAATAATGGTAGACATTCTAGACCCCACCCATTCAACCTTCACACACAAAATCAGTAGAATTTACTGTAACACAGTGACCCACTCTATTTTAATGACTGCCATAAATACTTTTCAGATCAGGGTCACATTCATGGGAGGTGCCTACAACATAGCTGTGGGAAAGAAAACCAAATGACTGGGGTGTTTCACATCAGATTCCTGTCATAGCACAGGTGCAAGGCTATGCAGGCCAAAATGAAAATGGCTCCCTCTGTCCTCTCCTCCTCTGTCTCTTCCTGCTCCCTTTCTACCATTCCTCCTTTCCTCCTCTTCCATTTCCTCACTTCCTCCATTCTTCTTTTCTTCTTTCTCCCTTATCTCTTTTCTTCCTCCTTCTCCTCCTCCTCCTTTTCTTCCCTCTCCCTCTCCTTCTCTTGCTCCTGCTGTCTCTCCTGCTTGAGATGTCTCACTGCAGAGCATGATGGGTAGGCAGCCAGTGTCAGGAAGAGCCCAGATGTGATGTAACGCTGCAGGTCTATTTCAGGTCCTCAGCTCTGCTCTGACCAACCGTGCTCACACTTCCAAACGGAACGCTCAGAATGAGGCGATGAAGTTGCTCAGTGCTTAGAAACACCCTTCCTACCTCTCTTCATCCCTCTATCTCTCCTTCCTCTACTTCTTCCTTCCATCATCAAAGAGGTCACCTGACACGGCACACATAAGGTGCTAAGACGGCCCCTCACACAAGTGTGTGGCTGATTAGTTTGGGTGCGAAACACAAATCAATTTCTCTCACCCTCTCTTTCAGGGACATGGAGCTTGATGGAGGTCAGCAAATTAGTTGCCGTAGTTATTGATGGGATTACGGGATAATATGAATGTGTGTGTATGTGGTTGTGGTTAACCGTCAAGGTTGTGGGAGCGTTGAAGTAAGCTACTTGTATGTTGACCTTAGCCCTGAGTCTTTGAACCCTGCTGATCCACTATTGGACTCAACCTTCTATAATAACCTTACTATAGCAGCAAGTTCTTTTGTTTCCTCTCTGCCTATACATATCTGCGTCAGTAACCACAGTAATGCAGAACTTTGCTGGAGCCTCCCCTGGTTATTTCATCACATCCTGTCACAAGACAACTCCGGTGTTCAGCCATTTGTTTCAGCTGACATGTATCCAGTTTGTTGGATGTATATTGTAAGTCAGACTTGCAAAAGCAACAATTTGAACCGAAGCCTTTAACGGCATCCATGCATCAGTGCATTTATTCCATTGTAGGTTTGTGCTCTCACATAATGACATATTTGTTTGATCACCGCTGTGTTCTGAGAGAGTGA